>CM062820.1:711319174-711831674 GCA_031772625.1 Pinus tabuliformis
TACTGTTTAGGGTCAGAAAGAGCCCATAGTTATTAATCTGGATGATTCACAGGTTTCTACAATATCAAATGAAATTGTCCTTAACACTCCATCTTCCTCTGCAGTTTCATAGAATTTATTGGAAATTACAAGTTAGCAGGAGTAGGTGAACAAGAGGAACCAAACATTTTCACTATTTTTCTTGAAATTAAGCAAGAATGAATCTCTAAAGGCCAATGTCTTTGCTCAATTCTGGAAGTAGACATCTACTTCATAGAACAGATTGTTGACAACATTTGACAGTGAAAAGGGAAGGATGCAAATGGAATTCTTACAGGCTCAAGTGCCTTTCCCAAAGGCTTCTTCAGACTAAAAGAAAACCGTATTTTCTTTTGATGAAAATCAAATACAACCCGGGGAGATGCTTTTCTCTACCATGAATAACACTGCCATGGCACTGTCAAATGTATAGTCACAGTTGAAGATAGACAAGATATCCTCAGCATAGGATAACAGGGTTAAATCATTAGAACATTTAGTGATCAAGATTGGATATGATCCTACTGATATTAAAGATGCATAGGACATCATTAAGAATAAGAGCGCAGACATCACAACACTAAGGAATAAACTCAAATTACCTTCTACAGAGGATTCCCAAACCAAGGAGATTGAAGAAAGTGAGAAATACAAAGAAGAAAGGCCCAAACTAATCATTGAGTAGAATATACAAATAAATAATATGGAGGAACAGATAAAAACTTTTCTCAAAGAAAAGCAATAGTCTGCACAACTTTCCATAGCTACAGTTACAACTATACCAATCATAGTAGCAGGGAAAACATGGGAATTGACATCAACAACAATAGAGTCTACATAAAATACATGTGATTTGAATAAAGTTATACAAGTGTTGTCTCTCCAGAGACAGGAAAATGAAAATCTTCGAAAGAAATCCAAAAATATGGAGACACAAAACATAAAGAATGATACTCTTTATGTTGAAGAGATGAAGAAGACCACATACTAGCCAACAAGATTCAAGAGTTGGAAGATGAGTCATTAATGGCTCAGAACTTGGCCCAAGCCAAGGAAAACATTTGGTCAGATATAAGTCAAGCTATAACTGAAATTTGGCCCTTTGTACAAATTATTTTTGAACAGGAAGAGCTTATTATAGACGCTAGACAACTATTGAAGAGGCCAAATAAGCCCTTAAAGATAAACCAAGTGAGGCCACATATATGATTAAGGTGCTCAATTAAAAAAACAGAGCCGAATTAGAAGAAATTCAGATTGCAAACATGAAAAAAAGTATTCTTGAGATTAAGAAAGTTTTGCAGAAGAAAAATCTCATGACTTAGTTTGAGACAAAGTGCCAGACTTTGAAAACTGTTGTCCAAAGGTTTCATTTTAAGTTCAACTTGCTCAACCAAAGAGGATTTCCTGGACTAGTAGCACCAAATGACGGATTTATTAGTTTGGAGGAGTATTGCCGAAATCTTTACACAATTGCAACTGATAAAGCTAAATTTGCAGGTATCAAAGGTCATCTTACAGGGACGACTTTCTTAGAGGTTTTGAATTTTGATTTAATGATCAAACATGAAATTAAACATATCTTTGTCAATAAGCCTACTTTTGAAAATTATACTGAGGTGGATGAAGTCTACATGAAATTAATTAATCTTTTTATACCAAGTGAACATAGATGGGATCACTTGTGTGAAATCATTGAGTAACTTTCATCACCAACTGACAGAAAATGAGGCATCACATTTTGGGGGCCAGATCATCAACAACTTCCTTGAAGATAGTGCCAGTAGCTTAGTAGTTTTTGGATTCCTATATTTTTGTATTATTTTTATATTTTGTTAAAGGATCTTTCTAGAAAATCAATATTTTGTATAAATAACTCTTCCTTCGATTTATTATGGGTTGAACCCATGGATGAGCTTTTCAAAGTAGAATTGTAATCAAACTAGATATTTGCTTCAAATTAATGAAAATATTCTGGAAATGTCTCAAATAGTTTGTGTCCTTGTGATTTTTTCTCATGTTTTCATTTCATCATGTTATTATTCATGTATTTAAGTTTTATGGAGAACCTTGGGTAAGATTAAACTAAATGCCAGTTTATCTGAAATCCCAGGTGAAGTTATAATCAATAATTAGAGAATAGTTTATAGAACCGTCTGTTATTATAAACTCCTCTATATCTATAAATTGTCACACCAATATTCATAAAATTAAATACATTTTGCGAGTAGGTAAACATTGTTTACCTACACTCTGTCTTACAATTAACTAAATACTCAGTTTGAATATTTAGTAAATTATAACCCTTTCAACTCTTCTATTGATTCAACTAAAAATCAATTAACTTTTTAGAGACAAACAAACATCCCTTTCATTAAATTAAGCATTGGTATCGTTTAAGCACCTGTCTTTTACTGTTCATAACATTGGTCATCCAAAAAAAATTAAAACTACAAAACATTTTAAATGCTCTGGCATGATTAATTAACCTAGAATTATCTCAGAGGACAATAGGACCCGATATGTTGGCAGACATGGAACAGGAGATGCAGGTGATCAAGAAGAATCTCAAGGAAACACCGGATAGTCATAAGAGTATGAAGACATGAACAAGTTTCTCAAGGAGTTTCAGGTTAGGGAACAGGTGTACTTGCGCAACAAATCAAAGAAGATATCCTTGCGGATTGGATCATGTGGCAAGATGGCACCATAGTTTTGTGGACTCTTTAGGTTCATTGAGATGACTGGGCCAGTAGCCTATCGACTTGCACTACCTCTGAAAGTGAAAGTCCACGATGTTTTCCATGTATCTTTGCTTAAGAAGTATGTTAAATATGCTGATCATGTGATTGACGGGTCTGTATTGCAGGTGGAACTAGATGGAGAATTCAAGCCAGAGCCTTAATGTATATTGCAAAATAAGGTGCTAATGCTCCGGAACCAAGCAATAGAGCAAGTTAAAGTGCAATGGAAGCACTTTGGGCATGATGAAGCTACATGGGAGATGACAAATCAAATGTGAGCCATGTATCCTTCCTTGTATGTCAGTTGAGGCAAAGTAGCCTTGATATGGTGGTTTGGTGATTGCTTATGGTGTTTCTTTATGGTGGTCTATTATTTGATTATGATGGATTGGTATATGCTTCATGGTGGTTTAGTATTTGTTTTGTGTTAGTTTAGTATATGATTTATGGTGATCAATATATGCTTTATGATGGTTGATATGTACTATATGATGTTTTGATATATATGCTTAGATATGATGTTAGTATATGTTTGATATATGCTTTAATATATGATTTGGAATATGCTTTGTTATATATATTTTGATGATGTTGTTATATGTACACTCATGTATGGGTGTAAAAATAGTAACGCGCTGTGTTATAAAGCTCCGCTATGTAGTATGGGTGTAATCTTATTATGATATCATGTGGTTATGTTATCATGATGTTATGATGTCATATGAGTTGGCACTCAATAGGATGATCATTGTAAATGCCGTATTGAGTTGTGTTATAAAGCTCCACTATGCAGTATGTTGTCATGATATTATGTCTTGATTAGATCTTTCATTGTAAATACTACATCGAGTTGTGTGATAAAGCTCCGTGAGAAGTAGGTCTTCTTTTAGCAGGTTTTTGAGGTATATGTGTGATTGAACACCGAGGAAGTTTCCCCCAAGGGGGAGGGTTTTGTAACAACCGCGGTGAAAATTCCATGTAATAAAAGTTAAAAACAATAACCACGGATGGATGGGACACTTATTCCAAGGTGAATGTTGGGCAAGACATCCTAGTGTGTGTTAATTTTGGTTTTTATGGCTAAGGAAATTGGAAAATGCAATGGTTAAGGCTTTGGAAAGTCAAAATGACATTTTTGGCACATTTATTTATGAAAATAATGGAAATTAGGAGAAAAAGGAGGTGAAAGGTAAAAGGTTTCATGTGAGGAGGAAAATGAAGGAAAATAATGGAAAATGAAGAAAATATAGGCCTCATTCATAAAAAGGATTTTGAGGATCAGTTGGTAACCTTTTGTCAGTTTAGCTTTGGAGGTCTCCCATTATTCTCTCTCTCTCATACTCTTGGACACTTAGAGTTTTCTTGGCGAACTTTGGCATTGGAGCAAGAAAGGAAAAGAAGGCAAGACAAAGCAATGATCAAGTAGGGAAAGGCGGGATCATGCAACTACAACAGGCTTCATTGCAGGTATCAGCTTGCATGTGTATATTCCTTGCTATATTTGGCATGCATGGGATTGCATGTGTTTTTTTTTCTACCATGGCATGGGTTTTCCAGGTGTGACAATATTTTTTGAATAGCCTTTCCATTTCCTAATAGCTTTGATGAGATGGGTTCTCTCATGCAGTTTGTGTGGGATGGCTAGATTGGATTCGAAGCTGAGTGGGGTGGATCTTCGAATTGATAAACACATGGTGGTAGTGGTACCTGAACTGGATTGAGGATGCACGAAGCCACTGGCCTAGTAACCTATGAACTGAACTATGGGTTTCGGTAAAGGTAGATTGTGTGCCTTGGCAGGCCTAAGAATCCTTGCCGATGAATGGTAGGATATATGGTAAAGCCAAGTCTGGGTGGATTTTCTCCCTATTGGGCCTAGTGATTCTGGGATGGAATGCATGGTAGAACCTGGAGAGTATGACTTTGTGTAGGGCCTAGTGATATCTAGATCAGACTGCGGATGCATGGTTAAGCCTGAGAGACTAGGAGGCACTCAAATTCCTCATGGTGTAGGCGGAGAACTCTGGTGGCATCCACATTTATTGGTGTTTTTGATGGTTTCATGAGTCCCACATTCATGCTTGGAATATGGCACAGGGGTGATTAGCTGAAGAGAGACTTGGCTCAGCCAATCTATGGTCGGGTGGAACATGGTAGCCCCATCTCTGGTTGCTTCATTGCATTGATTAATGAGAAATTCATTCCATTGATTTTCATGTGTAAATGTACTGGTGCATATATGGATTTTGATGGATGATATGTTTATTGTAATTATGTTCCTATTATGGTGGTTATATGTTCATTTTATGGCAACAACTATGTTTAGCTGTCAGCATGTTTTTACTTGTATTTGAATGGATATTGTATCTATGACCTAATAAGTGATAAGGCAACAAATGACATGAGGAAACAATGGTTCATGGAAATTCTCAGATAAGTAAGAGATCACTACACTTAACTCTGTTGTTTACACTTGTAGGTTACATTTCGATGATATGTTTGATGAAATACTTGTCATGTCTAGTACGGGCCTGGTTAAGGCCTTCATCAAATATTATCTTTTTCATCATTGTTTCCTTGTACTTTACTTAATTTTGAGCTTTAATTCTATTCTAGGTAGGGGCCTAGGCTCTGGGCCTGAAAAAGTGGCTCAAATCCCAGAGTCGCTAGCACAAAGCTAGCAAGTTTCGTCCATAATGACTGACATGTAGGCCTATGAGATTGACTTTAGGTCTCTGGTTGCTCCCTTGCCCATAGCATGAGAGCGACTAAGCATTAAATTTTCCAGAACAATAGTGGGACCAAGGGACAAGCTATCTGAGTGGTTGCCTTGTCTTCTGAGGGTTCTGTTGATGGTATTGGATGAATGTATGTAAAGTTCCCTCGATTCCACTTCCTTAAGGTCACCTAGGAGGTCGAATCTGATCATAGTAGCCTCTCATCTCATGTTTACCCCAGTTGGCATGGTTACTTGGGTGGATGTGGGAGGAGGGTGTTACGAGTAAAATGTTTAAACCTTATACCTTTCAAAAATATTTATTTAAATAAATTATTTGAATATCTATGTTAACTAATTCATGTCAATAACAACTTCATATATATTTATATATAGAAAGAAAATATTAGGAAAAAATATTCTAATGTTGTATATAATAAAATATTCAATGCCCAAGGGAAAGAAATAATTAAATGTTAAAAAATAAAATAAAAATGATCAAGTATTTCATACTAAAATTAATAAAAGAGGCATGCCTATTTCATTCAATTCTTAATATGTGATATTTAAAAATATTCATAATAATATAAAAATTCAATGAGGGATTAAGTAATATTGACATATACTTAAAAATATTTTACATTTTGGTTTATGTGGATGTGCGTGTCTTAATTTTGGGCTAAATTCAATAAAGATTTTTTGGAAGTACAAGTTTGAGTTATGTAGTCTATATAGCAATCAAAAATACAATTTTAAAAATGAAAAGTTACACATTCTAGATATAGAGAGAGAATCACTACATATTTATTGGGATCTATTAAGGGATGAGAGGGATGCAATTTTTCTTTCCAAATTTTACACTCTAAAAGAAGTTTGCACCTAAAGAGAGTGACCATGCCAATACATACTCCATTACGACCATGTCCACCATTTTCAATTTTCTTATATAAATCATGTATCTAAGTTGAGATCTCAATATCCTTTAATATAATATTTATTCTTGTTTTTGTTAACAAAATTTTATTTAAATATTATTGAAAATGTTTATGAAAAGATAAAAAATGTTGATTCGTTAGAGGTCTTATAACAATATTAGATAATGTTTTTTTTTTTAAATAAATATGTGGAAAAAAATTATAATATGTTTGATGGTAGTATAATCACATCATTCTTGCTAAACTCTGTAATATATTTAAAATAAGTCCATAATGCTAGGTAAATTTTAAGTTACTTTTTAAAATTTAAAATCTTGGATTTTTTTATTATACTTTGTTAATTTTATTTACATTTTATTCTTATGTCTAGCCACTTTGATAACATGTTTTATAAATAATAATGATGATGAAAATAACTACTACAATGACACTTCTAATAAGATTTTATGGTTTTTCAAATCTTAAGAAAGCAAGAATAAAATAAGAGATTACTCAAATTTTTTTAACATTTTATTTATATATTAGAAAAACATTTAGAGAAGCATTCCAAGATCACCATAATTTTTATTGACTTATCAATAAAGTTGCTAGTGTGACAAATATTTTGACAATTATATCCAACGTAATTATTAGATGGACAATCTAAGAGAAAGTGTTTTTCATCTTCAACCCTCTTAGAGTTATAAAGGTGACAAACTCTTTCATCCCATGGTGTTTTGGGAATTCACTAGTGCTTAGTGTGAAAATCATGAGAATTTGTAACAATTCAATTTTTCTTGTTAAAATTACTCAAGATATACACATATTTTTATTTTATTTTTGAGATTAGGGTTGACCGACTCATAATATATTAGATACCTTTTCCTCTAACTCTTTATCACCCCCACAATTTCATTCAAATTTTAATGTAATAATACTTTTTACCTATACTTATTTTGCAAAATGATCTTTTCCTTTATTTCCTAATAGCTTAACCAAGACTGGACATCCTTATGCCATTCTTGCTTGAAGGTGGGGGTTTTTGCTAGAGTTAGAAGCAATTTTATAAAAACTCTTGGATTTCATTTTTTAAACTTCTTCTTGCACATAAGATGGATAGTCATAACCATGTTTTCAATGGGGGAAAGACTTAATCAAGAGGATAGGATAGGGAGTATTTCCTTCAATTTCAAACTTGTAGGTTATAAATTACATTTATATCTAATATATCTTCCTCCACAACTTTATAGATATACTACAACTCCAAACCTCACATCCATATAGAATAATAGGAGTGGTGAGAGTCTCAAAAAGAAGTTTTTTATTTTTATTTTTATCCCATATCCAAAGATTTGGTTGCTTACAATTGTTTTCAAATAAGATTTCTGTCCTCCACTGATCATTTTATCAATGCTATAATTCTAGACGAGTTTGTGATGTATATTGATTCCAAAATATTTGTATGAGGGAACTTCCTCCAATTATTGTTGTCATATATGAAATGATCACACATGATCTTTCTAGATTTAATTATCATGACTTTAGTTTTGTTAGTATTAAAAAGCATACCATCTTTGAGAATTTTTAGTTTCTTGCTGAGATTGTAATGGATCCTACTAAAAGAATAATATCTTTAGCATAAATGAGAATAATTATGACCACACTAGTGAGCATGCAACCAATACAACTTGCATCTTTCAAATACTCTTCTAGCTTATCAATATATATACCAAAAAGAGTAGGGGATAAGGGATACCCTTTCTTGACTCCAATATAGCATTTAATTTATTTTCGACCAACTCCCAGTCATCCTAAACTTTGAAATAACATTCTCATATAAAGTTGGTATAACAACCCTCAACTCGATAGGAACCATTATCTCTTCTAGCCTCTTCTACAAATTTGTCCTAGAAACGATGTCAAAATATTTTCAAAAATAAATGAAAGAACAAAAGGGATCAATTTTATATTGTGACATTCCTTAGAAATGATTGTAAGAGTAACAAGGTGTCCATAGTTGCATGATATCTCCTAAAACCAACTTGGCCTTTTGCACTTTTACCATGACTTTCTAGCCATAAGCTATTCTTCTTTTCCAAAATAATTCTATATGGCTTGGCTAAAATGTGGATAATCATAATGGTCCTATATTTATAGAGAATGATTTTATCCCACTTTTAATTATAGACATAATGAGGACTTGTCCAAGGCTTGGGGAATCTTTGCTTCACAAATAAATTGAAGATCTTGTGTATGTTAGGGGCAAGGATAGGTCATCCCATTTTAAATATTTTAGCTTGCTAGCCTTCAATATCCTTAGCTTTCCCATTAACAAGCCACTTAACACTAATCTCAATGTATTCCAAACAAAATATATCATCCTCTAAAGTGGCATTCAAGTTGGTGTCCATGGAGTCAAGGGATTCATAAAAGTTTTAAATTACAAATTCCATTTCTTTAATGGAAACATATTATTTTCTTTTGTTTTATGAATTAGATATTTTGTTCAAAACTTCCTATGATCATATTTAGATAGGTGTAATAACTACTCTTGCTTTCTATTTACATAGTACATTTTCTTCATTTTATAAGAGCCTTGTATTTATTTATGTTATCAAAATTTAAAGATTCGTTAGTAGCATTCGTAATTATTTTTCTAGAATTTTTACAAACATGATCATACCAAGGGTTGGTAGTTCTATATATTTTTTTAATATGATACCTAAATAGAGAACTTGTTAATGGAAGCAGATAAGGTTGCAGTAAAATTACGATAGAGGTTTTTGAAGTTATTCTTCTAATTCTAGAGGTGTAAATCTCTGTTTAAATTTTTTAAGAAGATATCAAATTTATTTTTATTGAAAAACAACTATGCTTTATTCTCACAATTATCTTACATGTGACTTTTGTGCATGGAAATGTTTAGAGTTATGGATAAAGTTCTATGATAAGGGTCAGATTCATGGTCATTTAATAGGTCATAATTTACAATTTCTTTAGAAACAAGGATATCAAATATCACATAATCCATCACACTATTGTTGATTCCAATGAATGAAAATAAAATTGTTGGAGTTTGGCCATTTGATTACACCATTTCAAATTATAAGGTCTTAAGAGCTACAAATCTTGACTAACTCGGAACCAAATAATTTATTGATTAGTCCTGATAAGTTTGTTTTTCATATATTAGCTAAAACTAAGTCCTCATCTAGCCAAAGAGTATTATACTCATTACTTAGAAAAATAGTTGGTTAGTTCCAGTTTTAGCATTAAAGTCCCTTAACAAGAGGATATTACCCAGATTCCTCAAACTTTGAATATCTTGTTCCATGGTGTTATAAAGGAAATCATTATCTAGATTTTTTTTTTTATAAAAGGTAGAGTTGATAGGTGTGAAATAAAAAATCACAATATAAATTCTCTTAGATTTAATTTTAGATATTTCAATTTAAATGTATTGATTAAGAGGATCTATCTTATGAAGTTGAGTGTGCAGAGAAACATTCTTTTTTTACAAAACATGTTATTCCTCTAATTCCTTTGTGAGTGAATTTCTTGTTGTATGTTGACCACACGATGAATCCATCTATGTGAGGGACCTTAGACTCATCATGCTCCCATGTTTTAATTAGAAAGATAATATCAATTTCACTAGGGATCCAACTTAATAGAGGAACCATGGAAATCCATGATAATTCCAAAAAAGGATCCAAGGTGTTCCAAATTCCTATTTATTACTCTCATTTTGGTTTCTATTCCTAATAACAAATTTCCTATTTCTAATGATTTCCCATTTTCCTTCCCTTATATTTTCCTTTACCTTTTGAGCCTCCTTCCTTAACTTAATTTTCTTAAATGTGGGAATGAGGTCCACATTTATAAATATTTATGTCCCTTTTAAGCTTGGATATTTATGAGTATGCAAAATTTATGGTCACTACAACTTACTCTAACTTTGATCAATTTGTTGTTATGCTCAAGCATCTTTCCCAACCTTTTCGCTTCTATAAGATAGGTTGCTTTAATTTTTGAGTGATTTTTTAGTGATTCTTTTACTATTGTTAGCATGTCCTCATATATTTCATACTAGGAATTATAAGATTCAAGGCTCTTTTATTTTGCTCATGATCTAACTCAATTAACTTGTTCATTTCCTTTTTGATGGATTTCATTGCCAATTTATTTTATATAGTACTTAGGGTCAAATTGTTATTTAGTTTTTCTTTTAGCTCTTTAGTATTATTTCTCAACGTTAAATTTTCTTCAACCACTGATTGTCTTTTATTTCCCATTTTTTTAGCCTATCTTTCATTTTTTTTTCCAGTTGAGTTTTAAACCCTAATATTTTATAATCGAGCTCCTTTGTTAATATTTTAAATTTCTTGTTGGCAATAACCATGATATGAAGTATTATGTAAACATGAAATTCAAGGTTCCTTGTGGGCTGATCCAACAAAATAAGTTTGAATTTGTTGTCAAACATGGCATCTACCTCTATTTAGGTTCCTCTTCTCTTTCTCACTAGGCCTAGAAAGTGGAGGCCTAGTGGAGTATTACTTTTTTTTAATGATAATTCCATTTATATTACTATTAAAAAGACATACATGGATAATTATAACTAGCTATCGGTCTGCCACTTGGGAAACCAGAACGATAGCATAACTTCAAAATTTTGCAGTTGTATATCCTATAAACTACCATACAATCTTTCAAAATTAAAATGTAACTATGAGATAATAGACATGCCAATGGCTAAACTATTATAGATTCTTTTCTTAAAATATACGACTCACTTAATCATCATTTAGTTGGAGAGTCCAGTGAGTTTGGTGGTTGAGGATCATTGTCATGATCTAAGGAGGAGAAATAAAATTTTTCCAATTTGTTGGTTAGAATTCAAATTTTCTCATTGAGCATGTCCACTTTGAACATTAGGTTAGCCATGCAAATTATCATTTCTTTTTGAATGTCTACTATGTCAATAAGCACTCTACCTATGAGTGTTTTGATATGCCAATAAAAAATGATAGTTTGCATGTAGGAGGAGGAACATGTTGTGGTGGAGTTTCCCACATTAGGAATCCATTCTTTGGTATATCAATACACTCTGCTATTAGGAATAAACCTTCTAGCTTGTATAAATTTATCTTTCACTTTAGAAAATTTTCTCTTGACCACCTCAAGGATGATATCTCTATATCTAGTCATGGAAGCATGAGTTATAGTTTGAGCTTGGGTCTGGCTAATAGAAGGGGAGAAAGGTCAAAGGTCGTGGAGCACCTTTATCAACCCCTTCAACCTCTATATTGATCATAGGAGAGTCAATGTCTATCCATGATCAAGGTTGCCTATTGTGGAGAGAAATAGAGGCATGAAACATAAGGAGGGAGGGACGAACTAAAGGCAGAGTGGAAATAGAGAGAAGAGGTAGGAGAGGGACCTGAGGCACTCTTGGAGGATAAGAAAAGGAAAGGGGAGCTAGCTAAAAAAGTATAACCAAATGAATAATAGTCTTGAACTCACCATTTAGGGAGAAATAGGTGAGTTGAGGGTGAAGATGTTTTGGGAAAATACTCAAAGGGAATCCATAAGGAACAAACCTCCAAAAATTAAGAGCCCAAGGGAAGGGAGGTAAGTTAGAAAACAATAAAACTAGAACTCATATAAAACACCAAGAGCATGATATTCATAGTGTATACAATGGAAGTAAAAAATACAACAAACCTAAAACTCCTTTGCCAATTTATTAATGAAAAAGAGATAGTGCACCTTGGGATATTTAATTTCCAGCAAAAAAATATAACCAGGTTTGTTAGGAAAAATACGACGCGGGGGGGTGAATCAATATTTTAATTCACTTTATCTTTCAATTTCATATACAAAATTATGTATGCTACTATTCTTAAAGAAACATGCGTATGTACGCAAATTTAGTGAAGGGAACTAATGTATATCTAGTTCATTAATTCTTAATGTATTCCATCATATGTTTATCTTTAACCATTGCATCATTAAATCAATAACTTTCCAGTATGTAGTAAAGGACAGGAAAAGTCACGGCACATAAGTACCACACATAGAACACCAGGATTTTAGGTGGAAACCCAATGTGGGAGAAAACCACTATTGTCATTGTCTCTATATTCTTTCTTATTATATAATATTTATTACATTTAGTACTAGTGCATACTCTTACCAGTATGTAGGCACCCACCTGCAGGAGGCTAGAACCTCCACTCATTCTCCAACACTCAATGGAAGGGAGCTACAACCCCCTAATCTTGCTTACCGACTTCTATGAGAAGGAAGCCGTAACAACCCTGGTAAAAAATTCCATGTAAAAGTTAATAAAGGAAACAATAAGACCAAGGTCATGGGACACATATTCCAAGCTGAATGTTGGGCAAGACATCCTAGTGTGGGTGTCACTTTGGTTTATTATGGCTAAGGAAATTGGGAAAGGAAATGAAAAAGGCATTGAAAAGGAAAAATGAAAATTTTGGCACGTTTATTTATGAAAATAATGAAAATTAGGAGAAAAGGAAGGTGAAAGGTCACACGTTGCATGTGAGGAGGAAAATGAAGGAAAATAATGGAAATTGAAGAAAATAGAGGCCTCATTGATAAAAAGGCTCATGAGGATTAATGGGAAATCTTTTTCTGAAACCTTTTGTAAGTTTAGTTTTGGAGATCTCTCATTACTTTCTCTCTCACACTCTTGGACACTTAGAGTTTTATTGGAGAATTATAGCTTTAGAGAGAGGAAAGGAAAAACAAGCAAAGGAAGGACAAGGAAAATAAAGGAAATAAAAGAGAAAGAAAGGAAGAGTAGGATCAAACAACTTCAACATGAATACTTACATGTAACATATTGCATGTGTGATTTCCTAGCCTATTTTGACTGCATGGCTTTGCATGTTGGTATATGGTTGTCTGGTTGTCGGTGGCAAGGTCTTGTTGGGTTATGACAATTGTTTTTAGCCTTGCCTTGCCTTTTTAGGGATAGTCACGGTGTGATGGGATTGTGTTGGCATTATGATACATATGTTGTACTTGATGGCAACCCACTCATCTAAGATGATAAATTATAGTGCAGCAAAGTTCACGCACTTTCATGAAGATAAAAGTTTCTTTCATGTAGAGAAAAGCTCACGCACTTTTATGCAGAGAAAAGTTTATTTCATGTAGAGAAAAGTTCACGCACTTTTATGCAGAGAAAAGTTTATTTCATGTAGAGAAACGTTCACGCACTTTTATGCAGAGAAAGGTTTATTTCATGTAGAGAAACGTTCACACACTTTTATGCAGAGAAAAGTTTATTTCATGTAGAGAAAAGTTCATGCACTTTTATGAAGAGAAAAGTTTATTTCATGGAGAGAAAAGTTCACGCACTTTTATGTAGAGAAAAGTTTTGATCTCACACACTTTCATGGTTGGTTCATGGTATTAGTTCAACAGTTTTTGATCCTATGGTTTTGGCCCGTGGTATTGCATCCAAAAGTGTTGATCTCACACACTTTCATGGTTGGTTCATGGTATTAGTTCGACAGTTTTTGATCCTATGGTTTTGGCCTGTGGTATTGCATCCAAAAGTGTTGATCTCACGCACTTTCATGGTTGGTTCATGGTATTAGTCCAACAGTTTTTTTGATCCTATGGTTTTGGACCGTGGTATTGTGGAAGGCCTAAGACTATAAAAGAGGAAGGAGATCAATTGGCAAAGCATCATCAAATGTATTGAATATCTAATAAGTGCTAGATCTGAAATATTTGTGATTGGGTTATGGTGCAGATTTGGATTTGAATGAAGGAGGAACCTTAACGCATAAAGAAGGATAAGTTCTTTTGATGGGTCATAATCTTTATGCTTGAATAATAGTATCTTTGCATGATTTTGATCTGTTATATGAGGCGCATGCTTGATCTATAAATCTGACAATCTGGGTTAATTAGTGTCTGAATATTTGAAAGAAGGAATTATCCTTTATAGATCTGCACGCAGGTTTGAGGTTGTTGAAGTAGCGTGTATCTTTAAATTATGATCTAGCTGCCTCTGTCTATTGCTGCAGTATTATGGGTTCAGAATTTGGTGTGTGGTTACTGTTACTGTGTTCTGGGTACAACTGTCAGAGAAGTGTTTACTTCTTTCAGTGCTAATTGGGAAAAGGAGATTGTTTGATGCAGATATACTTGATGATTGATTGATATTCATGGATCCAGTCTGAAAATTTATGAAACGTGGTCCCTGGAAGAAAGAGAAGGTTGTAGCCTTCAGTAGGCCAGCACCTACGTACTAGTATCTTGGCTAGTACAAGATCTAAGAGGGTTGTAGCTCTCTGCAGGTTGTAGCCTGCGTAATGGTAAAGGACTGCACCAATACAAAATCATTGTAAAAGGAGTTTCTTATTAAAAGAAGATAGGGACATATTGCAGCAGGTGGTTTTCACCCACATTGGGTTTCCACCTTATATCTGGTGTTCTTTTGTGTGACTATTTGCTTTTCTTTTTCCTGCTCGTTATTTTATGATACTGACATACAAAGTAAGGATCAATATTTGAAGAATTATTCAAAGTATAAATAAGGAAGATATATTGAAAAGAATTTGATAATACTGATTCACCCCCCCTCTCAGTATTATTTCCAACAATTGGTATCAGAGCAGGTCCTTCTGAAGAAGCTTGATCGCTTAAAGGAAGATCTAACATCATGAGCAACTACGAGAGGGAAGCATCAATCAGGCCACCGATTTTTGATGGGACAAACTTCGTATATTGGAAGGTAAGAGTTACTGCCTATCTTCAATCTTTGGGTACAGAAGTATGGGACATTATAGAAATAGGGTATATTTTTCCATCAGCTACTCCGACAGATTCAGCTGAGAAGAAGAAATATGAAGCAAATGCAAAGGCGGTTAATACTCTTCTAGGATGTCTATCTCAATCTGAATTCGTGAAGGTTATGCAATATAAATCCGCAAAAGAAATATGGGACAAGATTGTTTTGAGCTACGAAGGAGATGAACAGGTAAAACGTGCAAAACTTCAAACCCTCAAGATTCAGTATGAGAATCTCAGAATGTATAATGATGAAAGTGTGGCAAACTATTTCCTTCGGGTAGATGAGATTGTTAATTGTATGAAAAACTTGGGTGAAGAAATAAAAGAGGCTGTTGTGGTTGAAAAAGTCCTAAGATCATTGTCCCCCAAGTTTTAATCTAAAGTATCTACAATAGAAGAAAAGGAAAATCTACGAACTCTTACTATATCTCAACTACACGGAATTCTAACTGCTTATGAAATGAGAAAAAGAGGTCCATCAGACAGGAGAGAAGCTGTTTTTAAGGCTTCAGGCAAAGGAGACTACTATGAATCAAGTCACGTGCCAGAAGAAGAAGAAGAATCAAATTTTGTTAGAAATCTTCAACGGGGTACTGGAAGGTTCAGAGGTAAGATACCTTTTAAATGTTTTGCTTGTGGAAGAGTAGGTCATTATGCTGCCAAATGTCCTCATAAGGATAAGATTAACAAAGGAAAGGAACCTGCTAGATGGAACAAGAAACAAAATGCAAATAAGAAAAGCTACTACACTCATGAAGACAGTGATGGTCTATCAAATAGTGATGAAGATGAACGAGGTAATGACTATAAACTTTTAATGGCATTTGAAGATGATGATTACATGGATGCTATAGATGTGGATAGTTTTTATGATGAGATTTCTAGACTTAAGACATGTATAGAAGAAAAGAATATGATAATTGATACTCTACAATTTCAAATTAATGAAAAAGAAAAATATCTTGAAAAGTTAGAAGGTGAAATTGTTGGCCTTAGAAAAGAAATTGAGAAAACAAAGGCTATTAATCTTAAGTTTGTCAAAGGATCTGAAACTCTGGATGAGATCATCAATGTACAGTGTTCTCCGCTAAACAAGACAGGTCTGGGGTATAATGGAGAAACATCTCAAGCATCCACCTCAAAGAGTTATCTTGATGCAGCAAGAAGGAATGAGCAAAAGCACAATGGAGATCACCAGGTAAAGCAGGGACGAATTACATCAAGAACGAACAAAGACTATCAGGTAAACCAGGGGCAATCTATCTTAAGGATGAACAAAAGCTACAACCAGCCACAGGTAAAATCTTCTCAATTTGCTTCAAGAATGGATGACAATAGAAATTACAATCATTTGGCCGGTAGATTTGATAATCGCAGAAGTTTCTTCAATGGGCAATGTTTCTCTTGCCATAACTTTGGTCACAAAGCAGCTCAATGTGTTGCATATAAAACAATCATGACTAGAGAAGCTAAAAAACAAAGAAGTATGATCGGGATTACAAAAAGGACCTATAACAACTTTTCGGCTCTTGAAAATGAAGTTGAATGTTCTATTTGCAATAACTTTGGTCATGAAGATTCTGAATGCAGGAGCAGGTTTCAGCAGACAAAGGAACAAGCCTCAAGCACCAGAACATGGAGAATAAAGTAACCACAAACAGAAAGATGTGGGATAGCATTTTATGCAGAAGGACAAGAAAATATATGGTACATTGACAGTGGATGTTCGAAACATATGACATGTGATAAAGAAAAACTTGAATCATATTCTGCCTTAGAAAAGGGAAAGAAAGTTTCTTTTGGAAATGATACTCCTGCAGCTATAAAAGGAAAAGGCACTGCTCAGTTAAAAGAAAAGGTCAAAGCTGGAAATGTTTTGTATGTTGATGGATTGAAGCATAATCTTCTAAGTGTCAGCCAGATGTGTGATAAAGGAACCGAGGTGATATTTAGATCAAACGGATGTCGTGTTCGTGATCTTGATATAGGTGAAACAGTGATCAAAGGTAGAAGAACTCCAAATAATCTATACATATTTGAAGAAGGACAACAACAATGCTATTTGAGCAAGGATGATGAACACTGGTTATGGCACCGGAGGTTGGGGCATCTAAGCTTTTCACAAATAAGGAAAGCATGCAAATATCAGGCTGTTCGTGGTCTTCCAGATAACAAAATTCCAGACAACACCATATGCAAATCATGTCAGTTTGGAAAGCAAACCAGAACTAACTTTCCAGAGAAGGAAGGATCAGCTAGCATGCCTCTTGAGCTAGTCCATACAGATGTATGTGGTCCATTTAGGAAAAGGACACCTCGCGGAGAAGAATACTTGATATTATTCATTGACGATTTCTCCAGGTTTGTTTGGTTAGGACTTATGAAGCACAAAGACGAAGCATTCGAGAAATTCAAATCCTTCAAAGCCTTGGTTGAAAATGAATCAGGTTACAAAATTAAGTGCCTCAGGTCTGACAGAGGTGGGGAGTTTACCTCAAATGAATTTTTCGATTTCTGTGAAGAACATGGGATAAGAAGGGAATTCTCTACAGCTAGAACTCCTCAGCAAAATGGAGTGGTGGAAAGGATGAACAGAACAGTCCAACAAATTGCCCGTGCTATGCTTGATGAGTCCGGAACTCCCGCAACTTTCTGGGGTGAAGCTGCATATGCTGCGGTTGTTATTCTCAACAAAACAAATGTTCGAGTGAACAACACTCAAACTCCTCATGAGCTCTGGTATGGTGAGACTCCTTCGGTAAAGCACTTCAAAATCTTTGGGAGCAAATGCTATATTAAGAATACTGATGAGCAACTTGGAAAACTTGAACCTAGAGCAGATGAAGGCATTCTTCTTGGTTATTCTCCACACAGCAAAGCATATAAGTGCTACAATAAAAGACTTGGAAGAATTGTTGACAGCATTGATGTAGTGGTTGATGAAAAGGGATACATTCCTAGGCAAGTAAATCATGAAAATATCGAAGAAGATGAAGACTACCCTCAAAGACAGAATGATGAAGAAGAAGAACCTCAAGAAGCACCAGAGGAACAGATAAGGGTAGAAGAGAAGACTCCATCCCGGTACGTTCAGAAGAATCATCCAGAATCTTAGATTTTGGGGCAGAAAGAAGCAGGTGTACAAACAAGAAGAATAATTGCAGAAGCTTCAAGCTATTTGGCATTACTCTCCTCCACTGAACCACAAAATGTAAAAGAGGCATGCAAAGATGAATGTTGGGTCAAAGCAATGGATGAAGAACTTGAGCATATCGAAAAGAACAACACTTGGGAGTTGGTTCCTAGACCAAAGGATAAGAATGTTATAGGGACAAAATGGGTCTTCAAAAATAAGTTGAATGAAAATGGGGAAGTAATTAGAAACAAGGAAAGACTTGCTTGTAAAGGGTATGCGCAGCAAGAAGGAATAGATTTTGAGGAAACTTTTGCTCCTTTTGCAAGACTTGAGGCCATCCGAATGTTCCTTGCTCTCTCAAGCTTTCAAAAGTTCAAAGTATTTCAAATGGACGTGACATCAGCCTTTCTGAATGGAGACTTAGAAGAAGAAGTATACATTGAGCAGCCAAATGGTTTCATTCTTGGAAATGATCCAAATCTTGTATGCAGACTGAAAAAGGCTCTCTATGGTCTTAAAAAAGCTCCAAGGGATTGGTACTATCGTTTGGACAAATATCTTCATCAACAAGGTTTTTCAAAAGGATCAACAGATAGCAGTCTTTATATAAAAATTGAAAATGACAAATTGCTAATACTTGTTGTGTATGTAGATGACATTATCTTTGGCAGCAATGAAGAATCTATGAGCCAAAGCTTTGCCTTGGTGATGCAGAAAGAATTCGAAATGTCCTTGCTTGGAGAATTGACATATTTTCTTGGCCTGCAAATCCAACAAAAGGAAGGAGGGATCTTCTTGTCTCAAACCAAGTATCTCAAGCAGATTTTGAAGAAATATGGCATGGAAGATGCAAAACCAGTATGTACACCCATGGTCACAGGATGTAGCCTCAGTGCAAATGATGAATCAGCAGCAGTACATCAACCAACCTATAGATCTATGATTGGAAGTCTAATTTATTTGACAGGTACCTGACCAGACATCATGCATGCAGTGGGAATAGTTGGGAGATTTCAGGCAAATCCAAAGGAAACTCATCTTCAGGCAGTAAAGAGAATCTTCAAATATCTTCAAGGGACTCAAAATTATGGCTTATGGTATCCTAGAGATACAGATCTCACACTTCATGCTTATACTGATGCAGATTGGGCCGGAAGCGTGGATGACAGGAAGAGCACAAGTGGTGGTGCATTCTTTATGGGTTCCAGATTAGTATCTTGGTTCAGCAAGAAACAGAGTTTGATTGCCTTGTCTACAGCTGAAGTAGAATATGTTGCTGCTGCATCTTGCTGCACTCAACTCCTTTGGATGATGCAGACCTTGCAGGATTTTCAAATCACTTGTACACCACCCATCCCCATCTTATGTGATGATACAAGTGCAATCAGCATTTCAAAGAACCCAGTCATGCATTCAAAAACCAAGCACATACCAATCAAGTATCACTTTCTCCGGGAACAAGTGCTTGAACAAAAGGTCAAGTTGGAGTATGTTCCTTCTAAGGAACAGGTTGCTGATATACTCACCAAACCATTGCCTAGGGAGACCTTTGAATACCCCAGGCAAAAGATGGGGGTTGTTGATGCATCATCTTGTTGTTGAATCTCTTCCGATTGTTGGTTGTACGCAAGGTTCATCTGAAGTATATGCGTACATGTGCTGGGTTGCGGATTGGTCAAAGATCGAATGGCATAGGTTCAGGGGGAGCATATCATGCATTGTTGGCATTATGGAGGAAGTACAGAAGGAGATCATGGATGCTGGTCTGAATATTGCTGCAATACGTCTCTATCTCTCTTTCATGGTCATTTATGGTGTTTGATGGATTATGGTTCTTCTTTGCAGATTTGGTTTATAGTCAGGGGGAGCATGTTCTTAGGGGGAGCATAACCCTTTGCCCTTGATGTCAAAGGGGGAGAGTGATTGGTTGTTGTTGCCATCAAATCCAAAGGGGGAGATTGTTGGCATTGTGATACATATGTTGTACTTGATGGCAACCCACTCATCTAAGATGATAAATTATAGTGCAGCAAAGTTCACGCACTTTCATGAAGATAAAAGTTTCTTTCATGTAGAGAAAAGCTCACACACTTTTATGCAGAGAAAAGTTTATTTCATGTAGAGAAAAGTTCACGCACTTTTATGTAGAGAAAGTTTATTTCATGTAGAGAAAAGTTCACACACTTTTATGTAGAGAAAAGTTTATTTCATGTAGAGAAAGGTTCACGCACTTTTATGCAGAGAAAATTTTATTTCATGTAGAGAAAAGTTCACGCACTTTTATGCAGAGAAAAGTTTATTTCATGTAGAGAAAAGTTCACGCACTTTTATGAAGAGAAAAGTTTATTTCATGGAGAGAAAAGTTCACGCACTTTTATGTAGAGAAAAGTTTTGATCTCACGCACTTTCATGGTTGGTTCATGGTATTAGTTCGACAGTTTTTGATCCTATGGTTTTGGCCCGTGGTATTGCATCCAAAAGTGTTGATCTAACGCACTTTCATGGTTGGTTCATGGTAATAGTTCGACAGTTTTTGATCCTATGGTTTTGGCCCGTGGTATTGCATCTAAAAGTGTTGATCTCACGCACTTTCATGGTTGGTTCATGGTATTAGTCCAACAGTTTTTTTGATCCTATGGTTTTAGACCGTGGTATTGTGGAAGGCCTAAGACTATAAAAGAGGAAGGAGATCAATTGGCAAAGCATCATCAAATGCATTGAATATCTAATAAGTGCTAGATCTGAAATATTTGTGATTGGGTTATGGTGCAGATCTGGATCTGAATGAAGGAGGAACCTTAGCGCATAAAGAAGGATAAGTTCTTTTGATGGGTCATAATATTTATGCTTGAATAATAGTATCTTTGCATGATTTTGATATGTTATATGAGGCACATGCTTGATCTATAAATCTGACAATATGGGTTAATTAGTGTCTGAATATTTGAAAGAAGGAATTATCCTTTATAGATCTGCACGCAGGTTTGAGGTTGTTGAAGTAGCGTATATCTTTAAATTATGATCTAGCTGCCTCTATCTATTGCTGCAGTATTCTGGGTTCAGAATTTGGTGTGTGGTTACTGTTACTGTGTTCTGGGTACAGCTGTCAGAGAAGTGTTTACTTCATTCAGTGCTAATTGGGAAAAGGAGATTGTTTGATGCAGATATACTTGATGATTGATTGATGTTCATGGATCCAGTCTGAAAATTTATGAAATGTGGTCCCTAGAAGAAAGAGAAGGTTGTAGCCTTCAGTAGTCCAACACCTACGTACTAGTATCTTGGCTAGTACAAGAGCTAAGAGGGTTGTAGCTCTCTGCAGGTTGTAGCCTGCATACTGGTAAAGGACTGCACCAGTACAAAATCATTGTAAAAGGAGTTTCTTATTAAAGGAAGATAGAGATATATTGCAACAGGTGGTTTTCACCCACATTGGGTTTCCACCTTATATCTGGTGTTCTTTTGTGTGACTATTTGCTTTTCTTGTTCCTGCTCATTATTTTATGATACTGACATACAAAGTAATGATCAATATTTGAAGAATTATTCAAAGTATAAATAAGGAAGATATATTGAAAAGAATTTGATAATACTGATTCACCCCCCCTCTCAGTATTATTTCCAACAGATTGTTTTCTAGGTTTTGAGTTTTGGAATTGTTGGATAGTTTCAGAATCCAGGGGAGAGGTGGTCTCAAGAAAATTCCCAAAGGCCTAGGAATCCCTTGACCAATTTTGGTGGGATACACAGTAAATCCTGAGGGTGGAGTCTTTGTTTAGGGCGTAGTGATCTAGTGTTGATTGCGGTAAAAACTTAGAGATAAGGAGATGCAAAATTCCTCAAGGATAGTGATGGAGTCTAGAGGCATTCCAAGCTCGGTTTGGTTTAGTGATCTTGGTTCCGGTTTTGGTGAGATCACAGTTTGGTGAGATGGAGGTGGTTTAATTTATGGATTCACTTGGTTGTTTTTGGATTGGTTTATCCATGAGATCCTACATTCATTCTTAGAATATGGCACGTGCGTGATTGGCTGAAAGAAATATTTGGTTGAGCCATGTTTATGGTCAGGTGGTATGTGGAAGTCCTTAACCAGGTTGGCCCTTGCCTTTGTTGACTAAAAGCTATGTTCTCTTGAGTTTGTTCTTGTTATTATGTGGCCTTAATGGCTATTATCTCATTAGTATTTATTTGGTTTAATGTTGGTTATAAGCATGGTTACATGATTAGTTATAGCCATGGTTATTTCAAGTATTTAGTTGTAACTGAAAGGATAATGGATGTAAGACCTAATCGATGTCAAAACAATTAAAGGAAGAGGGCGGTGATCCTTATTTTCAAGTCTAATATGATTTATCAGTTATTTAGTTGCATTGATTCCAAGTGTTTGACAGAATGTCAGTCCTAGTGGGGGATGGCCAAGCCTAGTTCTGAAGCCAATTTTTGGCTTGCAAGTCTTGTTTTCATGTAAATTATGGATTTTGAAAGCTACAGGGGTTTCTGGAAAGTGACCTGGATTATGGGCTTGAAAAGTGGCATAAATCCTGGAGTTGCAAGCACAACACTAGGGAAAAAAGTCCCTGGAAGCTTCCTTTCCCTTGTTGTGGGAGCTTATGGAGCCTTCTAGACGCACCCTTGTCCATATCAAGGGTGCATCCAGGGGTTTTATGCACTAAAACTCAATGGGACCCAGGGACCAGTTATGGGGATGTCTGTGAAGGCTTCAGGGAGTCCTATAGCAAGTATAGAAGGTCTTTGTTGTGGGTTTCCCTTGATTCCACTTCCTTAAGGTCACCTAGGAGGTTGAGTCTTGTCATAGTATCCCCTCATCTCATGGTTACCCTCAGTAAGCCAGTGAAAGTGGTAGATATGAGGGGAGGCATCATTATAGAATCTCCTAGCTCTTTACTAAGGGTTGCAACCCTTAACACCTTGTGGACCACTTTTCAAAATGTTTTAGTCTAGATCCACCTGTCAAACAATCATCAAACAACCTGTAGTCCTCTTTTCATCAAATTTTCATATTTGGCCCACACTAACAATAAACCTAAACCAATATCCAAATTAAAATACAAATCTGAACCACTGAAACTTTGAAAATCGAACAACTCTCTGAAGCATCAAACTATTGAATACATAACCCAACTAGAACAAATGAATCTTCAAAATATGTACGCGACTATTCTTAAAAGAACTAGTGTATATACACGCTTCCTCGGCATAATACCTATGTACAGATCTCAGAACACTGAACACTGAATCATTTGGTAGACTGAATCACTGTAACACTAAATCAATCATTGAACTATTCACAAATCATTGAATCCCACCGAGTCATACTTTTGTACCATTAAAATTGATCAATTTTTAAATTCACAACCAAATCTACCCAATACACACTGTCATACATAAATCATCATGATAAATACATCATTGGTAGACACCAACAAATAGAATAAACATCATTGACAACTATCATCATGAAACACTACAAACCAGATCTAACTCAAAATATATATATGTGATTGTAATTAAGTAGACCAATGTATTGAATATAAATGCGACAACCCTGAAACAGAACTGCGTATGTACACAAATACCCAGAAGAAAACCAATGTATAGATCTTTAAATATTTCACTGCAAGCATGACTTCACATCCCACAACCTTAACTCTCAAAACTACAAACTTTTGAATAATTTATTTAGATCACAACATCACTATAATCACAAATTCATCATTGTTAGTTACTTAGAAATTTACAACAAGTAAATCAAGCATAAATGTCAACATATCTTCAGATATTTCATATCTGAGTCTTCTCCTTACTCCTTCGTGCACATCTATTCCAGATCAAATCATTCATTAATAATTCATCACTTGCACAATTAACACCTTGATCTCCATCTCCTTATATAACTTTTGTCTTAGCCAATACCTTTGGTAAATCCTTTGGTAATGTTGTTAGTATTCTTTGATGGGATCAAATAAATGTTGTTGCAACCATTACTATGGGATAATACCATGGTAATGACGCTTGGTATCAAAATTACCATGTTTCAGATTTTGTACATGACTTTTACTTACAAGACATGCGTATGTATGCGACCCTTCTTCATAGGATCCATGTATACTTTCTCAAACTTCAATTTTATCATCCATATCTGATTGAGCTGCCATTTGTCTATCCATAGCATTTGTAACATCTGTACCAATCTTCATTAGTTACATAGTCACCAATGTTGACATTAAGTACATCTTTATTAAGCAGGTTTCCATCAAGGACAAAACATGAGCCATAATGCCACCAAGGTTTCCTTGCAGGAGAAGCTCCATTATAGGATTGACATTGGGATTCGTTACCCCTAAACCAATATGTGTTAGAAATGGTAAATCCATAAAATCTTGGAAGTTCTCGCGAGGAACAATTGTATGGAATGCAATAAGAAACCAAGAGAGCATCAACCTTCCCTCTTTAAACTCCTTTTTCCACCCTGTGTCATGATGAATTATCTATCGCCCATTGGTTGTCATGATTGCCTCTAGGATGCCTTTTCAAGTTGGATACATGATGGATTCTCATCTTCTAAATTCCCATGGAGCAAATTTCATCACCTTAGCATCCTCCCATAAAAAAACCAAATTCCCCTTTAGGTTCAGTTGTACCTTATCCCATGTAGATCACCATTTGGAAGGTGCTCTACCACCCCAAATTAAATACATGGAACTCACATCAAGTTGTGGAGGTCACCCCCCATATGAGAACCCATATTAGGGATATCGTGGTGTATATCATTGCAAACTTATTATAAATGTAAAATTGTAGACCAAAAACTATATATACTTAATTAAATAAATATTCATGACACACCAAATATTCATTGTAGAGAAAATTAATTCCTATAGATATTCCTTGAAGGATGTATGTTAGAATAATCAATTTGAATATTTAGCACAAATGATTAATTCTCGTAGATATTCAGAGCATGATATATCCCTAGAAAAATATCCATGACTATTTAGCGTAGATAAAATTAATTCATAGCAAGATGTATGAAAAATAATATTTACAAAGACACACCCACACACACTCTGCAGAGGATGCATGCCCAAAAAAAGTTGCGTGAGTATTCACGATAGTAACCATAGGATGTATACTCAGAAAAAAAAAAGAAAAAAAAAAGAAAAAAGAAAAAAAGGAAAAAAGAAAAAAGAAAAAAGAAAAAAGAAAAAAGAAAATATCTATATATATATATATATATATATATATATATATATATATATATATATATATATATATATATATATATATATATATATATGACAAGGAAAAAATGTTTTATATTCATTAAGAGAAAATATATGGCAAATGTATGGTCCATAAACTTCACATACATTGCAAAAATCAGAGGTATGAAGCATTAGTTTGACATTTCGGTGGTGTGCTAACAAGAACAATATGTATGACTTGAGAAAATTTATGTTGATGTACATAACTCAAAATAATACATATAATCATTATATGTGTGTTGTTTTTGTGTCCTCGGAGCATTCTCACGATCCAAGGTGCCTCACAAACTTTCAACATGCGGCACCAACATGATTCAATAACAATGGTGTGACCAACATGTGAGTACTACAACTGGACTACGCCTCTACAATTATACTTGTTTCTATGTGTTTAGCTATCAACATAATGTATAATAATAATGTAACATAATAAGAACATGTAACTACTCACAAGTGCAATTGCAGTTCTTTTAATCATCATTACATGTTCAATACATCTTAAAAGTACAACATAATCATTCTACAATAATATGTTGCAAATAATGTTGCAAACATGTGTCACCCACAAGTTTTGATCTCTCTCTAAGATGGCTTGTGTTCTCTCTCCAAGATGCAAGATGTTGTCGCGTGCATCCATAGTGTGGGGGCCTAACGTCCTCCCCACCAAAAAATGTTGTTGTCCTTGACAACAATCCCTACTTAGAAAAAAGAACCAATAAGTCACTAAATGAAACATCAATACAAAAAATCCTAAACAAGTTTCCATTCTACTCGATCCAAAGTCACTACCATATGGGAAACTCCACAATATCATGGTGTCAAGTGATTGATCACAACACGCTACAACCATTTTCATTTCCCAAAGTCATTGTGGAAGGAATCTCTCTCCTAACCCTATCTACAACGATCAAGATGCAACTTCTATCATATTGACCACCAAAATATCCATGTGCTAATCCACTTACAAACTCTATTGCCATACTCCAACATAAATCTGACATGTCTCTGCACACTGTTGAACTGCATGAATTGAACTAATTGTGTGATCATTCCAACCATAACATCCAACTCATTAGAATGCACATCCTCACGTTTTCCTTAGTTTTTTCTCCAAAACTCTCATCACATATTCATCCATAAATACTATCATCACTATTGTAACTCCATTAATAAATCCTCCACATTTTCCAAGTGTCATGCTTCCAAAACACTGGTCCCTCCACACATCCATCTCAAATGAAAACATCCCATGCTCCACTACCTGCAATTTCCTCCAA
The DNA here is from genome assembly GCA_031772625.1 of Pinus tabuliformis. Taxonomy (NCBI): domain Eukaryota; kingdom Viridiplantae; phylum Streptophyta; class Pinopsida; order Pinales; family Pinaceae; genus Pinus; species Pinus tabuliformis. Next base: position 711,346,107 of record CM062820.1, read on the forward strand.
ATGAAGTCCTTTAGAAACTCCAATATATGCTCCACATCCAAGCCCACGGAGAGATCCATAAATTCATAAATCATCAAATCAATCATGTAGTCCTCTCATCACATATTGGTCCACATCTACACCATCTCATAGCTCTCAATGCCTCATAAAGTATATCTGAATCCGCTGCTCATATCATTAGTCAAGTATCTCCACTCCTCATCTCTCCCTAGATATGGAAACATGCTTGTCTATGAAGAAGGAAATTCCCACTTGTTTTATCAATCTTATTCATGTACTTCCAAAGGCCAACATAGGGTGGCTTCACTCAATGAATCCCTAACATATCATATGTGTCATACTAAAAAATAACCTTAATTTGACTACATATTGGAAAATACCTCTAAAAATCACATTATTTGACCCCCTATCAATATGAATCCAATACACCTTCCCAATTAAAAAAACCATACTTTCACTAGATATTGTAGGTATCCATTTTTCCGTTAACATTTTTTATACCCCTTTATATTTTTTCATTAACTTTGAGCTCCAATTTTTGTACCTGCTAATATAAAAACCCTTTATCCCTATTATATGCTCAATATATTATGTCATTTTTTCCTCAATATATATTCCCCAATATGAACACACGTGATATGGTATTTATCCCCCAGTGAAGCCCTCGTGGGCCTCAATACCAAGTGGTCTCCAAGGATATCCATGTCCTCCTCCTCAAGAAGTCTCTCCTGACTCAGAACAATCAACCTCCTTAATCATCTCACTCTGCAAGTCATGCTATGATGGCTAAGTCTCATACTCAACCACATCACCCCAAATATGTCACACCAAAGCCTTATCACAGCTGTAACCAAATCTACCCAATTCAATGCTAGATCTTGATCTTTATTTCCAAGTTTACTCCAAAAAGACACATCCCATATGTATGAATCAAGATGCACTCGATCTACACAAGTCACTATATCCAATCTCATCAACAAATTATAAATACTCCAAGATCAAACATATCTACATGAAGGCTCCTCTACTCAGAACTACGAACCCATCAATCTGTCATCTTAGGCTCCTAGAACCGAAGATCACAACATCATCATGCTTTATCCTTAGCTAGATCATTTCTCCATCATAGTATCCACCCCCTCCAACTATACCTTCTAGATCACTAAGATCTCATATAAGTGAGTCTAGACTCATTGTGAATTCTTGATAAAGAAGTCCAACCAATCCATGACTATCTGCAATCTCGTTTATTTCTTGTGTCCTTTCGCTTCGAGTGATATCAGCTAAATGACCTAAACCCTTTAGTCATGACATACACTTGGTCACCCATCACATGTCTGACACAACTTTTCCTCTAGATGAATACCTCATTCATCACCTTTGTTGAAGGCATTGGCACCATCCAGTCTTAGATTGACTTCCCCCTAAACAAACTTTACATCATCCATGCTACCTAGATAATAAGTGAATGAGAATCCATCTCAATATGTAGAAGATACCAACCAACATTATGGTTTGACTCAGTTGTTTGAAGAAAGTAGGGTCACTACTACATCACAGGCTATAATGATCCTCTCTTGAACCACAAACCATCCAACACCTCCATTCTCCTTCTCTCAAGAAAGTCTATATGAATTCACTAAACAAGTCTCAATCCTATTTGTGTGGTTCATCTCCACCTAGTAAAACATGTCATCATTATCATATGGAAATTCTGAATATTTCCTCTGTAGCTTATGCTATAAGTGAAATATATGAATTTAGTAGATATCCCTTATACTTTTGCATCTAGCTCCCTTTGAATATCCTTTATTTCATCAAGCATAGTCATCATTTTATCTCTCTGAGAGGTCAATCTATATTAGACTCTCTAGTTTTTTTTTTCACATGCCACTTCCAACATCCATGATGCTATCTACCATTGGTTTCTCCGTATCCTAAAGGCCTACCATTAGATCCCATCACAAGCCTACTAAATAATTAACACATATGGTGTCTATTAAGTCCTCAAAAACCTCTCATATATGTCACCATATCATAGAGATGGAAGAATACACATCTCCTCCCAAATATCTTAGGTACACCCTATAGAACCTATACCATTTGCAAGCCCTGATATCCAACCTGACATTTCTCTTCTAGAAATCTATCACAAAAATTCCCCAAATCCCTACAAATGTGCTCTAATAGAATGTCTTGATGCCACTTCCACTATAGGCTCTGATCTCATTATATAATAAGCTATGATACCACATTCGTGTGGTGAAGACCTACCTACAACAATTATACTTTGATACCACCTGGCATGCCCCAAAGAATTCTCATGATTCAAGGTACCTCATGGCCTATGAGCATGCAACACCAATGTGTTTCCTCAACAAATGGTGCGACCAACTTGCATATACTACAATTGAACTATGCCTCTACAATTATACTTATGCTTGTGTGTTTACTTATTAGTGTAATGAAAAAAAAGAACATGTAACTATCCACAATCATAATCTCACTTAGCTTCATCATCATCACATGTACATAAATACTTCATATAAGTACAACATAACCATAGTACAATAATAGTTCACAAATAACATCACAAACATGCATCACACATAGGTTGAAATTTCTATAAGATGGTTTGCATCCTATCTCTATGACACAAGATGATGTTGTATGCATCCATAGTGTGGGGGCCTGATACCTATTGTTTGAGGATAATCTGAGTATAAAATTATGTGTGATAACACCATGTTATGAAGATATATCATCAGTTAAAAAATGGTGCATAGAGTTGTGCTATGACCATAACAAGGAAAATTATTTAGATAATGGATAGTTAACATATAACTAGTCTTTAAATGGATAAACATAGAGAAAATAATGAGACATGTTAAAGGTGGCAAGCTATCTAGTTACAATTTAATCCATGTTAAAGGTTAGTAAGGATGCAAGTTTCATTCATGAGTTGTAGAGCTTCCTTTGAGAGGAAATTGGCTATAGTATTTAATTCTCACATGTTGTGTGTAAAGGAGATCCACTCAAATGAGGTAAGAGCTTCCTCGATGTCATGTAGGATGGAATGAAGGTAAATTCTTTCCACACGTGCTTTTTTGTTCTCCCAGTCAATGACTAATTTAGAGTTTCCCATTACCTATAATCTCTTTAGATATTTTGATATTGTTATATGTAAGAGGACACAAAGAGTGATGAATTCAACCCTATTGTTGGTTCCATGACTAGGAGTGTATCCAAATTGTATCATATGTGAGGGAGTGAGGAAAATAATGACACCAACACCATAGTGTGGCACATGTCCTTGTGTTGTTCCATAAAAACCACCCTAGGGAGTACCAAGAGTAAGGGGATGCATGATGAGAGAGCACTTTCGAATGGGTTTTAGGTCCACTTTATGCTCCAAGCATATTTTGGACACTGAGCCCCTAGTTATCTTTGGACGAATGAAAATATAATTGAAATTTTTCATGTTCATAACCCACCAAATGAAATTTATCAGAATGCTTCAACACCCTTATTTTCAAACCATGTTTTGAGACATTCTATCTGACCATCTGATGACCATGTTTCGAATAAATGTATCTCTTATAGAGTTTTGTGAATGACTTGCACTACACATGCACAAGATATAAAAATGTGGCCAATGATTTCAGAGGATGATTTATATAAAGTGTAGTAACTGGTCCTTCCCAACCACACTTGGTGAGATTGTCTCATGTAAGTAATTTATTATTAAGAGCTAGCCAAAATGTGATCTTGGATTTCGGTGGAGCATGGAGTTTCCAGATACATTTCCACCACCAATTTGGTTCATTAGTAAAGAGAGTCCAGGTGGTCTATGACTCATAACCTAGTTTTGCAGTGAAAGCCACATTGTGTGAATTCTCTGACCAAATTAGGTCATCTTCTATCTCTTCTCGAATTTTGATGTAGTTTAAGGTGAAGAGATTCATGTATAAGTCTCATTCCTTATCTTTTCACTTATATATATTCACCACATATTAATTAGAATATTAAAACTGTGAAAATAACATGGTAAAATCTCAATATAGAGAAAATAGGTATGAAAATATATTAGTAGAACAATAATGTGGTAACATCTCAATATAGAGAAATAGGTATGAAAATATGAACAAGCGAGAGGAGGATTACCTCTGTAACACCCTCCTCGCACATCTATCCAAGTAATAAGCCAACCGAGGTAAACATGTGATGAGAAGTTATTATGACGTGATTCGACCTCCTAATTCACCTTAAGGAAGTGGAATAAATGGAAACACACCACGCAAACCTTCCACATCAACAACAAGACTCCCAGGAACCATCCCAACCTCTCACGTAACCAGCCCCTGGGTACCACTGAGTTTTTAAACCATTAAACTATTGGATTCTCCCTTGATATGGGCATGCATGCATGTAGAAGGCTCTAGATGCTCCCTCAACATGGGTATGCTAGCGTCCAGGGAATTTTCTGCCTAGTGTTGTGCCTGCATCCCTAGGATTTGAGCCACTTTTTCAAGATTAGAGCCCAGGTCATTGCCCAGAACTAAATGACACCTTCATAACAATAATATAACAATGGAATAATGATGCAAATGCAATTACTTGAACAAGGATTTGACTGTACCCCTACTAGCCATGACAGGCATTTCATTAAACACGTCACAAATATGTAATCTATAGGTTTAAACAACAGATCTGAGCATAGGGGTCTCATACTCATCTGAGAATCGCTAAGAAGCATTGATGCCTCAACAAATTAGTTGTAGTTTCATCCACTAGTCCATAAATACATTGTTTATTCATTTACAATAAAAACATGATGATAGCCATACATAACCATTGTCATAATATATGTTCATAACCAACATAATAGCCACATAAATACCAAGGAAACAAAAAACATATAATCCACATATAAACCAGTATAATACTCATGAAATAAAAAGGAAAAAGAACCTCATATTAATAATGCTAAGGGTAACCAGTTGTGGGAATTCCGTGAACCACCCGCTTGTAGACATGGTTAAGCCGAATCTCTGTTCATCGAGTCACCCCTATGCCATATTCCAAGCATGAATGTGGGATCTCATAAAACACATCAATCATAACCATAAAGGGCTTCCAAAGGCCAAACCACCTCAACCCATCACACAATGATTCCACCTCACGATCGAACATCACAAAAATATCACTAGATTGATCTTTACCCAAGCCTTCCAAGGCTCTAGAGCATTTGTTCCAACCAAGGATCCAAGACTAGTAACTCAACCCATAGCTTCCGCTGGGCTCTAGAGAATTTTTCAACCAAGGCTCGAGGACTAGTAACTCAACCCACCAAGGGCTCCAAAGAATTTGTCCAACCAAGGCTTTAGGACTAGTAACTCAAACCAAGATTTTACAGGGCTCCAGAGTGTTTGTCCAACCAAGGCTCCAGGAACTAGTAATTCAACCCAAGCTAAAGGAAACATGAGAACCAACAAGAAAACAAAGAAATAAACTCACAACATCATGACTATCTAGGAAATGGAAAGGCTAGGAAAATCCACTTTCAATCCAGACAATCCTCCATGCCAGTGACATATCATGATGAATAAACCACATGCATATGCCATGAATGCAAAAACTAGTTATGAAAACATACATGAAACTCGGTACCTGCAAGAAAAATTCACTATAGCTGCTGATCCTGATGTCCTCTTGTGCTTTCTTTCTCTTCCTTTTCCTTATTGCTCCAAATCTCCTAGTATTCCACACTCTCCAAGATTTATCCAAGAAACTCTAAGTGTCCAAGAGTATGAGAGAGAGAGAATAAAGAGAGAGCTCCAAAATTGAACTGACAAAAGTCTGTGAACTAGTCCTTAGAAGCCTTTTTATTAATGAGGCCTCTATTTTCTTCATTTTCCATTATCTTACATCATTTTCCTCCTCACATGCAACTTGTGACATTTCACTTCCCTTTTCTCCTAATTTCCTTTATTTTCATAAATAAATGTGCCAAATTGTCATTTTTCCTTTCCAAAGCCTTTTCCATTACCTTTTCCAATTTCCTTAGCCATTAATCAATCACTAGTGATCCCCCATCACTATACTTTTGCCCAACATTAAGCTTGGAATATGTGTCCCATCAACCATGGTTATTATTTTTCCTTTATTGACTTCTATTACATGGAATTTTCACAAGGGCTGTTATAGAACCCTCCCCCTTGGGGGAACATCATCCTCGGTGATCAACATTACCTACAACCAACAAGGATGTTGTAAGAAAAACATACTTCCCATGGAGCGTTATAACTTAACTTGATGAAATATTTACAATGACCATCTTGCTGAGAAGAAACCAACATGACAACATAACAAGTATAAAATCATAATTACATGATACCCATAACACTTATTGGAGCTTTATAACATAGCTTATGGGAGTATTTACATCCATATACATATGTATATATACCAAACATCACCAAAACATGTACCAAAAAGATATACCAAACACATATTCCAAAACATCCTCTCAACCAATGAATAAGGAAGTAGACATAGCTCACATCTGATATGCCATCTCCCATGTAGCTTCATTGGGCCCAAAGTGATTCCATTGCACTTTAACCTACTCGATTTATCGGTTTCGAAGCATGAGCATATTTCTTAGCGAAATGCACCGTGGTTTCGGTTGGAATTCTCTTTATGGCTCCACCTGCAATATAGACTAGTCAATCACATGATGAACATCTTTAAAATACTTCTTAGGAAATGACACATGGAAAACATCATGGACTTTCAATGTCGAAGGCAGTGCAAGTCGATAGGCTACTAGCCCAATCCTCTCAATAATCCTAAAAGGTCCACAAAACTGGGATGCCATCTTGGAACATGTCCCAATCCACAAGGAACTCTTCTTCAGTTTGATGAACAAGTAAACCTGTTCCCCAACCCGGAATTCCTTGAAAAACCTATTATGATATGCATTTCTCTTCTTCCTATCCTGTGTTTCTTTCAAATTCTTCTTGATTACCTACATTTCCTGCTCCATGTCTACCAATATGTCTAGTCCAATCAACACCTTGTTCACCGAATCAGTTCAATTGATGGGAGTATTGCAACTCCTCCCATACAATAACTCAAATGGATTCATCCTCAAGGATTCTTGATACCCATTGTTATAAGTGAACTCTACCAGTGGAAGGTACTCTTACCACTTCCACTCCTGATGCATCACATACATCCTCAACATGTTCTCCAATATTTTGTTTACCCTCTCTGTCTGTCCATCTATCTACGGATGATAAGTTGTACTAGAGGTCAACTCTATGCCAAAACATGCAAATAACTCGTTCCAAAACTTGGAAGTGAACTTCAAATCCCTGTCTAACACAATTTTATTCGGAATTCCACATAATCTGACCACATCCCTGAAGAAGTCATATGGTACATCACTCACTAAGAATGTAGACTTCACTAGAATTAATTGCGCTACCTTGGTCAACCTGTCCACCACTACCATGATGGAATCATGTTGTCTCACTGTCCTCGGTAGACCTATGATAAATTGCATGGAAATGACCTCCCATTTCCACTCTGGAATCGAAATCGGATGTAGTATTCCACCTAGATTCTTGCACTCTACCTTCACCTACTAACAATCCAAGCACCTAGCCACAAACTCTGCTATGCCTCTCTTCAAATTTGACCAATAGTAGAATTTCTTCACTACTATCAATGTCTTATGATAACTTGGGTGACTTGAATATGGTTTCAACATGAAACTCCCTCAAGATCATATTCTTGAGCTCACTATTATCTAACACATATATCCTATCCCTAAATCTAACCAATCTATCTGCCATGAGACGATAGTCCACATCCTGTGCACCTACACCTGTACTCTGTGAAAACATGTACACAATAGCCATATACCTGACATCCTGCTGACCTTCTTGCAAGATTCTATCCTATGATTTTGTATCATAAGAGCTCATAGATGTTATGTGATTTACTTGTAGTCACCTGCTAAGAGAATTTGCCACCCTGTTCTCTTTACGTTTGACATAACTGATCTCAAAATTGGACTCATTGATCGTGGCCAACCACAGAGCCCGCCTTCCATTTATATTCGGTTGGTCAAATAGATGCCACAAACCATCGTGATCTCTAATCAATACAAACCTCTTGCCCAGAAGATAGTTCCTCCACATCTTCAATTTATGTATGATCGCTGCCAAATCAAGATCGAGTGTGAGGTAGTTATGCTCATGCTCATTCAGGATCCATGAATCATAACATAACACCTGCCCATCCTGCATAAGGACTCCACCAAGTCCTCTCTTGCAATCATATATACATACTATAAACTCTTTGCATAGATCCACAATCTTTAACACTGGTGCATGTGTCAATAACTGCTTGAGATTCTCAAGACTGGCTGCACACTCCTCACTCAATTCAAACTTCTTACCTTTCCTCTATAATGATGTGATAGGATAAGAAATTTGTGAGAAGTTCTTGATGAACCTCATGTAATAACCTTCCAATCCCATGAAAGATCTCACCTCATCCACATTCCTGGGAGTTGCCCACTCCATGATACCTGTTACCTTTTTTGGATCCACTACTATGCCCTCCTTGGAAACCACATGTCCCAAGTAGTTTACCTAAGTCTGAAGGAAACTACACTTGCTGAGCTAGCATAGAACTGATGCTCTCTCAACAATCTGAACACTTCTTCTAAATGTTCGACATACTCTTCTTCATTTTTTGAATATACCAATACATCCTTAATGAACACAATAACAAAATTGTCCAAATACAGACACAACATGTTATTCATGAAGCACATAAAGGTAGATGAAGCTTTAGTTAAACCAAATGGAACTACAACAAACTTGTAATGCCTATACCTGGTCTAGAAAGATTTCTTGTAGATGTCCTCTTCTTTAATGTGTACATGATGATATTAGGATCTCAGATCAATCTTCGAGAACACTATTTCTCCCTTCAACTAATCGAAAAAGTCATCAATCCTTGGTAACGAATACATATTCTTAATGGTTATTTAACTTCATATAATAAATTCACAACCTAAGAGTACCATCCTTCTTCTTCAAAAACAATAACGATGAGCTCCATGTTCATACACTTGGCCTAATGTACCCCTTGTCAAGCATTTCCTTCAACTACAAGTTCAACTCTACCAACTCAGGTGTACTCATCCTTTAAGGTGCCTTTGATGCCAGATCTGTCCCTAGAACCAACTCAATAGAAAAGTATACTTCCCTATGAGGTGGAAACTGTGAAATGTCTGCAGGAAATACATATTGAAACTATTGTAGAATTGGGTACCTACTCAAAACATCTCCATCCTCAAATTCCTTACCTTTGTCACTAGAAATGTGCACTGCAAATAAAACACACTCTTTCCTATGACTATGCTTGGCCTGCATAGTTTTCACCATTCTAACTGATGTTTCTTTCTTCTTACCCTGCAAGACTCTTTTACCCATTTTCATCCAAGCATTCAATGCATTTGTCATAACAATCCACCTTGGTTCCATGAAGCTACACCAATTGGAATCCATGCCCAACAATATACTGTATGATCACAACGACAATACATTCAAATGTGATGAGGTAGGAATACCATTCAAATCAAATGCATGAGCTCTTATCCAATGATGAACTCACTTCTTTGTAACTATAGCCAACTACACTAACCCAGACTCTGCATGCACTTCCTTATTCAAACCACACTTATCCACCAGGTCATGGTTAACATAACTATAATTAGATCTAGGGTAAATCAAAATAGAAACAACTTGATCACAAAGCTTACCATCCATCTCAATAATAGATGCCTGATGGTCTGCTTGTTTGTTACCTAGTGCTGCATAGATCTTAGGAATACTTTTCCCAACATCTCCCACTATCTGTGACTCTTGAGCACTGTAGATCTTCCATCTACCATGCCGATGTTGTGGAAAATATATCCTACGATGATCTCCTCCACAAGTCCAACATTGCACGTGCTCCTTATTATGCTTCTCAAATCGAATTCCCTATCCTTTGTAAGATGCATTGAACTTATTAGATGGTGCTACATTTTCTTTATTACCTGTACCCTGAGTACTTGTTCTCTTCTTGTACCATTTTCCTTTGTTCTTATCGTTTCTCTTCCAGTCTTGCTTAGTCTCATATGATTGCTCATAGAAATTCTTTAGCTTTCATATGGCCTCCTTTAGTGATCTAGGCTCATCGAACTAAATCCTGTCTTTGAATGTAATCGGTAATCCACTAATGAATCTTTGAATCTTTTCCTTCTCCTCCTTGAGGTAAGGAACATTCCTCAATAGCTCCAAGAACCAGCTAGTGTACTGCTCATCTGTCATTGATCCCATGTTTAGCTCATAGAATTCTTTTTCCTGTCATCAAAGTATCTCTCTAATAGGTACTTCTTCTTGAATAGTTTCTCAAAAGCAATCCAAGTCAAGTCATCCTCATGAATACCTATGACATTCTTCTAGTCTTCCCACCAAATATCTACTTTACCTTTTAGTCTAAATGAAGTTATTTTGGCTTTCATGTTCTCTGAGAAATCATGCAACCTGAAGAACTTCCTCATACCAAGAAACCATGCCTCCGTATCCTATGATTTATTCATATCTCCATAAAATATAGATGGATTTGATTTCTTAAATTCATTTGGTAAATATCCCCTGTCACTCCTCCTATAAGGATGATACTATGTCGATCATCATGCCTATGAGAACTAGAACTAGAATAATACTGGTGTCTATCACCTCTCCTGTCCAGAGTATCCAACAACATGCCATCTCTCACCATGTCATCTCTATCCGACTTGTGACCACCATGAGACCTACTACCATATGCCCCATTAGTTTTTTCCTCCTACTCATGGCTGATCTGAAGTGGTCCCTGTCACTGCAATACTGATAAACTTTGAAGTATCATTGCATTTACCTCTTCTTGTTTCTCCTATGCTTGTATGATTTTGTTATTGTATGCCTTACAACTCATTATTTCTTCCTTTAATATTCTCAGTGCGTCTGCCAAATTAGAAGAGTTCCAAACACCACCCTGCTCATCCGATCCATAGGGAGAGTCTTGGGAATTGTAGTCTACCATCTTGCTAGTCATCTTTGATATTATTCATGCAAGGTATGTCATGTCAGCTAAACCAAATCACAATAAACAACAATACCTTAGAATAATTTGGGGAAGATACCTCGTCTGCATGATCAAAGAATCAACCTAATACATGTATAACATAATCATGACAACATATAAAAATTTAACACATAAGCATATAAGCATATAACCATCATTCTAGCTAGAGTCCAGTCCTTAATGCATGACCATATCACTACACATGCCATGACCTCATGCATGAAAGCAACCACCACATCATTGTACACGCGACCACATGTAAATACTAACGTGTATAAACAATTCATAATCAACCATACACTCATGATGACACACTCGACAACAAAACCATCAACTTCCCATGGCAACCTCACTACAACCATAACCCATACCAAACAAATGCAACAAGAACATGGTCTTACAAGAAGAAAAACACATATGAAACTGACATGAATGCAGGAATAACACACAACCCATCCAGTTCAAGGGGTGAACCATGCTATGATACCACTATAAACACTCTCCTCCCACATCTACTAGAGTAACTGACGAACTGGGGTAAACATGTGATGATAAGTTACTATGACATGATTCGACCTCCTAAGTCACCTTAAGGAAGTGGAACCGATGGAAAGACACCATGTAGACCTTCCACATCAGCAACATGACTCCCAGGAACCATCACAACCTCTCAGGTAACCATCCCCTGGGTCCCACTAAGTTTTTAAACCATTAAACTCTTGGATGCTCCCTTGATATGGGCATGCATACATCTAGAAGGCTAGGGATGCTCCCACAACATGGGCATGCCCGTGTCTAGGGGATTTTCTACCCAGTGTTGTTCCCGCATCCTCAGGATTTGAGCCACTCTTTCAGACCTAGAGCCCAGGTCACTACCTAGAACTAAATGACACCTTCAAAACATAAAGATAACAATGAAATAATTATACAAATGTAATTCCTTGAACAAGGACTTGATTGGACCCCTACTAGCCATGACAAACATTTCGTTAAACATGTCATAAATATGTAATCTACAGGTTTAAAGAACATATCTGAGCATAGGGGTCTCATACTCATATGAGAATCGCTAAGAAGGATTGATGCCTCAACACATTAGCTGCAGTTTCATCCATTATGCCATAGATACATTGTTTATTCATTTACAAGCAAAACATGATGAGAGCCATAAATAAACATTGTCATAATACATGTGCATAACTAGCATAATAGCAACATAAATAACAAGGAAATAAAATCCATAAACTAGTATAATAATCATAAAATAAAAAGGATAAATAAACTCATATTAATGACGCAAAGGCCAACCAGTTGTGGGACTTCCACAAACCACCTGACCATACACATGACTGAGCCAGATCTCTCTTCATCGAGTCACCCCTGTGCTATATTCCAAGCATGAATGTGGGATCTCATAAAACACATCAATCAAAATCATCCATGGCTTTTAGAGGCCAACCATCTCACCCATCACACAGTGATTCCACCTCATGGCCGGACATCACAAAGCATCACCAGATTGGTCTCTATCCAAGCCTTTTAAGGATCCAAAGCATTTTTTCCAACCAAGGCTCCATGACTAGTAACTCAACCCATAATTTCTACCGGGCTCCAGAGCGCTTGTCCAACCAAGGGTCCATGACTAATTACTTAACCCACCAAGGGCTCTAGATCATTTTTCCAAACAAGGCTCTAGGACTAGTAACTCAATCCAAGTGGTTACAGGACTCTAGAGCATTTGTCCAACCAAGCCTCTAGGAACTAGTAACTCAACCCAAGCTAAAGGAAACATGAGAAACAACTAGAAAACAAAAAATAAACCCACAACACCATGGCTATCCAGGAAATGGCAAGGCTAGGCAAATCCACTGTCAATCTGGGCAATCCTTCTTGTCAGTGACATATCATGACCAATAAACCACATGCGTATGCCATGCATGCCAAAACTAGTGAGGAAAAAATACATGCAACTCAGTACCTACAAGAAAAACTCATTGTAGTTGCTGATCTCGATGCCCTCTTGTGCTTTCTAGCTCATCCTTTTCCTTCTTTCTCCAAAACTCCTAGTATGTCACACTCTCCATGAGTCCTCCAAGAAACTCTAAGTGTCCAAGTGTATGCGAGAGAGATAATAGAGAGAGAGCTCCAAAACTGAACTCTCAAAAGTATGTGAACTAATCCTCATAAGCCTTTTTATTAATGAGGCCTCTATTTTATTCATTTTCCATTATTTTCCTTCATTTTCCTCCTCACATGCAACATGTGACCTTTCACCTCCTTTTTCTCCCAATTTCCTTTATTTTCATAAATAAATGTGCCAAAATGTCATTTTTCCTTTCCAAAGCCTTTTCCATTGCCTTTACCAATTTCCTTAACCATTAATCAATCACCAGTGATCCCCATCACCATGCTTTTGCCCAATATTTAGCTTGGAATATGTGTCCCATCAACCATGGTTATTATTATTCCTTTATTAACTTTTATTACATGGAATATTCACCAAGGTTGTTACAACCTCTACTAATTTGCAATATGAAAGTAATTGTGATAATTTTAAAAAAATGAACTTTGATCGTTTGGAAATGATAGTGATCACTTACAGTGTATATGTAGTATTGAGTACATGTTAGTTCTTGATTGTAAGTTTCATTTTATTGTATTAATTTTTTTTATGCATAAAATATTATAATGAATTTATTATTTATATATTAAATATATTTTGAGATGACAATGCTATAAGTAACATTGTGAAATTTATATAATTAACACTTAATTTTTAATATACAAAATTAGATTAAAATATTTATATTATAACTAGCACTCTTAAAGACAAGTTGTGTGGTTAAAAATAATGACTAAACAGTTTATAATGACTATTATTTTGAAATATAAATTTTGATGTGAAAAACTTATAAAGAACATGTATTTTTCTATATTTCTTATATGAAAATTTTATAAATAGCATAAGGTTTAGAGTTTTATGTTTTCTACATCACTGTATGAAAAAAAAATATCAATTATCTACTAGATCTAACATTGCATCATTAAATATTTAATTTTATGAACATTTTAAATATAGTCCTCGAAACTCTTACAACTAAAATATTCTTTCTCAAGTTAAATGTTAAAATATTTAGAATCAAAATTTCTTTGTAATATATATTTATGTCTAAGGAAATTGAACATTTACTATTAATGAAAACTCCTTTCTCTTGGGGTAATAAAAAAATCGTAGCCTGCATCTATTAGCAAGATCTTGGCTAATTCCTTATGGGGCCAATCTAGGAGGGGGCTCCTCCCCCTCCCTGTGATGATGCGCAATCCTTTAAGGCCCTCATGGCCTCTATTACGGAAAAGCTAAAATCAAAGAAGGCACACTACAAATTTGTAAAAAAGGGATGATAATATGCCTTTTGTTACTCTCCCAGCAGGGTTTTGGTAGACATCCTTGACCTTCACAAATAGAGCGTTAGTGGGAAAGTTTATGGGCATGTGGCCATCTCCCAAATCAATGGAGAAATGTATGGATAAAGTCTAGAAACCAATGATGAAGGGAAACATTGGTCTGTACGCTTGTGGAATGGATTCTTATCCTTTCTCTTTGAGTACAAAGAAGATAGATATATAATATTCAAGAATGGTCTGTATTTTTTCAGGGTTAGAGGAATGTATCTAAACTCTTGGTCCTTAGAATTTGATCCAGATGATGATATCCATAATGCAATGTTTGCTTGGACCAATTTTCCGAGGTTCTTGTTATTGTGTTGGAGCAATGATTGCATGAAAGCAATAGGAAACAGAGTGGGGAGGTATCTGGACTAGGTGGAGCGAAAGGGAAACATTTTTGCTTGTGCAAAAACTTGTGTGGAGGTTGATATCGAAAAATGACTTCCCTATGAGATCAATCTGACTCAGGGCGAATGGATCCATCAACAGGTATTGGATTATGAACAAGTTCCCTTCAAGTGAAAGATTTGTCATGAATATAGTAATTTCACCTAAGATTGAAAGAAAGCCCAATCCGGAAATGGGGAAGGAGTATATACTCCAAAAGAAGAGAAATGGAAGACTTAGTGTAAGGGGATAAATAGAGAAAAGGTGACAACACTTAAAAAAACTTTAAGAAAAAGTCAAAATGAAGCTTCAACTTCAGCAAATCCATATGAGATACTTCAATCTCAAGAGGAAATAGAGCCAAAAATCATGGGAAATGGATAATACATACTATAGGATAAGGAGGTGAACTTAGAGAAGGGAGAGGGGAAATCTGAAACACAAAGGCCAAGGAAGATGAGATTTCAATAGAAAAGGAGCAAACACCAATAAAAACCAATGGAAAAAATCACCATATCAAGAAAACAAGGAGAAAGATACTGAAGGATCACCATTAGCATGAAAGGAAAAAAAGATAGGTCTTGTAAAGGTAATGACCAAAAACACAAGAAAGAAAATGAATTGGGGAGATGATTCGACCAACCATGAGATAGAGAGTCTACTAAGAAGGAAAGGAAGACACTCAAGAAAGGAGGAAAGAGAGTTTGAGGTAGAAAAAAATATAAATTTAGGAACCCAACCACAAATTACCAAAGTGTTCAAATATGCAGCAACCAGAGAGCAAAGGTGTGATAAATTAGGAGGTGTTAAGACAAACCACCCCAAAAATAAATGAAGGTAATTTCATGAAATGTAAGGGGAATTGTAAACCCCATAAAATTCCAACCTATAAAAGACACGGTAAAGAAAGAAAAACCACAGATCCTACTCTTGTAGGAAACCAAATTGGAAGAAAATGAGAGAGAGAATATCTCAAGAAGTTTTTAGAGAGAATGCATAGCAGTGGCACAAATTTCCATAAGGGCATACGAAGGTCTAAAAGGAAGTGAAAAATCAAGGTAATAGATTGTATTACTGCTGGAGAAGAACAGAACCAAAGAAAAAATCCCCATAGTGAATGTTTATGCATCACTAAGAAATGGAGAAAAAACATAATTTGGGACTCACTATTCAGCTTAAGAGAGAAACAATGACACATTCAGAGTATAGTAGGGGGGAATTCAATATAGTTATATTTACCCCAGAGAAATCAGGGGGAATCCTGGTAATGGACCCCTTCTGATAAATAACGGAAGATGTGGTGAGTGAATTAGATCTAATATATATAGTCCCAAAAAAGGGAAAATACACTTGGAATAATCAAAGAAGTTATGACAGGCATATAATAGCTAGGTTGAACTAATCTTTATTACATAGTAACTGGCTGATCAAAAGATAGAGTGCACATATTAAATTTTATCGCAAGGGTATTCATATCATCGACCCATAGTATTGGAGATAGACCCCCAAAAATATCTAGGACCAATCCCATTTCGATATAATCCGGGATCAATGCAAGAAGAAGGTGCCACATAACTCATACATCAAGTGTGGACATTTCCAATGATTGGATTTCCCACCTTTGTTTGGTAATACAAGCTATGTACAGTCAAGCAGGCTCTAAGATCATGGGAAAAGAGAAATTTCAAACCTCCACGACAAAATAAAGTAGAATTACTTAAGCAGATGAAGCAACACCACCTCAGGATGGCCTTTGATTTGGTAGAGGAGTTTCATCTTAACAAGGAAAGAGAAATAAACAAACAGATCTAGATAGTAAGAAGTCAAGATGAAGAATTCTATAGGGTTAAGTCTAAAAATTTATGGTTAAAGGTTGGCAACTAGAAAACTAAATTATTTCACAAGCACGCCAAGGCCCAGAAGATCCGCAATAAAGTTAAAGAAATCATCCCTGATGGTAAGTTTAAAATATCATGTTTCTCTAAAATCAAACATGAATCTTTCCTTCATTTTAAATTGTTGTACTCAGAATAAGGAGAATGATCCAACCAAAGTAGAATAATTCCTTTGTCTTCCAACTATAGTTTCCGAATATGAAAATCTGGAGTTTATAAAGCAATAGTTGAGGAAGAATTTACTAAACAAATATGGTCTCTAGATCTAGATAAAGTTCCTAGTTCGAATGGTTTTATAAATATTTTATAGAGCCTTTTATAATCCTATTAAAAAAGGATCTATCAGGAATTCTCAACTCATCCAGACATAAAGACAAATTGGGAGGGAACACAAATTCCTCTTTTCTGCGACTGATTCTGAAAGAATCAAAACCTAGTAGATTTTCCTGTTTTAGGCCCATTTATCTTTATTATGTAGCATATAAAATCCTCATCAAGATCATAGAAATAATAATGAGAAAGATCTTGTCAGATCTAATATCATAAAATCAAGGGGGATTTATGTAGAATATACAAATTTTGGATAATGTCATTCTAGTGTAAGAGACCATTCATTCAAGTAAATAACATGGAGACCTAGGCATTGTCATCAAGCTAGATATGACCAACACATTTAATCATGTAAAGCACTCTTTCGTATTCTCAGTTATGGAAAATATTGGATTCTATAATGACTTTATTATATAGATAAAGGCATGTATTGGGGCACCATGGATCACCCAACTAGTCAATGGTAGACCATCCTCATTCTTCACAATTTCGAGGGGGTTCAGGAAAGGATGTTTGTTATCCCCTCTATTGTATATATTGGTAACAAAGATCTAGATATGGCAAGAGAAGAGGGAAAATTGATGTGTCTCGGCACAGAAGGAAGCATAAACCAAGTTAATCACTCACAATTTGCTGATGATACATTACTACTAGGAGGAACCTAAAAAAAAAATTCATCTCACTTCAAACACATTATGGGCACCTATCTAGATATTTCTAGGGACCTTGTGAATAAAAAAAGAACTATTATATGGATGGAATTGCTCTAATTCAATGTTAAGGGAGATCTCCAATGTTGTTGAGTACCTAACGTAAATTGGATGGAAATCCTTTAAGTACTTGTGCATCCCTATATCATTGGGAGAAATGAGTTTGGAAGATTGAAGTGAAGTTATTCAAAAAATTAAAAAAGAAGATCCAGTCTTTGGGGGCACAATGGCTAAACATAGTGGGTTGAGTTGCCTCAGTAAAAGTAGTTTTTTCAACACTTCCAATATATTGGTGCTCTATATTATTAGCTCCTAAGAGTGTATCCTATCAAATAAGTGCCTTAATCAAAGAATTTCTTTGGAAAGGGGGAAACCCAATGAAAACAAGTTCCACTTAGTGCATTGAAACACAATATGACTTCCAAAATGATATGGTGGATTTGTAATAAAGGATCCTTATTTCATGAATCTAGCCCTAAGAATGAAGATTGTGTGGTGACTATTATCTGACACTGAAGAATGGTGCAAGAAAGCCTTTTTTCATGTAGGTTTTAACCTCGTACATAATTTTCCTGCATACGAATTCTAAAAACAAAAAATAAACAATGGCAAGAGCATAAAACATAAAATAGATATACACAAATATTTTCTTCTAGATCCCAAAACCAGGACTACCAGATTGATTTTTGATTATATTCCTTTCAATGTTACAATACATATATATACATTCTGAAGCATCCATAAACCCCAATCCATTAACCCTTGATTAGAACATAATTGTAGTTCCCTTGACCGGATCTAAAAAATACCATGGGCAGAAAAGCATCATGCCCAAAACCATGTGTGAAAACCATGTACGAAACCATAGTTTGGTCCGCCCACCTAATATAGGGTCCAAAAATTTTTTCCTGGGGGCACTTCCCTAGACCTCATAGAGGGGGGCTATCGCCCCCTTCAAACACCCTGACAAGGGGGCTGCCACATCCCTTGTGACCCAATATTCATGGGGCTAGTCGTGGAAAGAATATAACACACACGCAACATTCTCCCACTTGTTGTTTTCTTTCCACATGGGGCCATAGGAGAGCTTAGTCATTGGTCCACTCCTGCAATGCCCATTTTTTCTCTACACCAAGAGAACTTCTCAGTGCTCACAAACTTTGTCAATGCATCTGCAGTATTCTTCAAAGTCCACCTTTACTAGCAACAACTTTTTGTCCTCAACCACATCCCTTACAAAGTGATATTTAACATCAATGTGCTTTGTCTTTGAATGATAGGCTGGGTTTTTGCCAACAAAACTGCACTTTGGCTATCGTAGTCTACCCTTATAGCTCGTTGTACCAACCCCATACTTGAACACAATCTCTACAACCAAAATGCTTCCTTTCTTGCATGAGTGGTTGTCATGTATTCTACCTCTGTAGTTGAAAGTGCCACTACAGACTATCTCTTACTCATCCAACTGACTGCTCCTCCAAATAGGTTAAAAACATACCCATTGGTAGATATTCTCTAATCTAGATCTCCAGCATAGTCTACATCAACAAATCCATGGATGTCTAAAAATTTGTCCAATCCTGGCATTCCTTGGTAGCACAGACCATAATCAATAGTGATACACAAATACCTAAAAACCCGCTTCAGTGTTGTCCAATGCTCCTTCCCTGGTTTTGACATAAACCTGCTCAATACTCCCACTGCATGTGCAATGCCTAGTCTAGTAGAGACCACTGCATACATCAGGCTGCCAACTGCACTTGCATATGGAACACAAGACATGTCCTCTTTCTCTTCTTGTGTTTTGGGACACTGTTCAACAGATAAATTTACACCTAGAGGAATAAGAACCTTCACCAGTTTACTCTCCTTCATGTTAAATCTCTACAATATTTTCTGGACATGCTTCCTCTAATTTAACCAGAGCTTCCTTTTTGCTTGATCTTGTTTAATTTCCATGCCCAAAATATAGTTTGTAGCACCAATATCTTTCATGTCGAATTTGGAGGAGATTTGGATCTTCAATTCCTGGATAATTTCTTAGTTATTTCCAATCGACAACATATCATCCACATACAAGACCAAATAAATAACACCACCAATTAATTTAAAATACACACAGTGATCTGCTTTACTACTGGTGAATCCAGGTCCCCGTATATATGTATCATTTTTTGATAACACATCCTCGGTGATCGTTTTAACCCATACAAAGACTTTATTAACCTGCATACCAATTATTTCTTACCCTTCACCAAAAATCCTTTAGTTTGCTTCATGTAGATCTCTTCTTCCAGATCTCCGTGAAGAAATGTTTCCTTCACATCCATCTGTTCTATCTCAAAATCAATAGAATCAACAACAAATAAAGTAATCTAATAGAAGCTATCTTGGCAACACGAGAAAAAATATCACCAAAATAAAATCCCGACACCTGGGAATAACCTTTTTCTACCAACTGAGCTTTGTATTTCTCCACCTTTTGTTGTGAATTCATCTTCTTCTTAAACACCCATTTGCTACTAATGGGTTTCCTTCCAGCCAACAACTTCCCCAGATTCCAAGCCTCATTTTTGTGCAAAGACGCCATTTCATCAACCATGGCTTCTTTCTAGAGTTTTCCATCCTCTAAATCTACTGCTTCCTTGACAGTTCTAGGATCATCATCAGTAATAGATAAAGCAAAATTTGAATAGAAAGTAGTTGGACTATACCTTTCTAGCTGCATTCTTTCTCAAACTAATCTTCTCACAACTGGAGTTTGTGGCTCTTCATCTTCTGATTCCTCTTCCACTGTAGAGTATGATTCCTCCTCCTTTAGCTCAAACTCTATCTTCTCATGTTCCTTTGGTAGGAATTCATGTTTAATAACATATTTCACCTCTCTAAACACTAAATCATGGCTGTACACATCCTTCCTTGTTTTTGGGTTCCAAATCTTATAACATTTTAAACCATCCTTATACCTAATAAAGATGCACCTTTCAAATTTACTATCCAACTTGGTTCTTTTCTCCTTTGGAACATGTACATATGCATCACATCCAAATAACCTGAGATATGGAAGAGAGGGTTTCTTACTAGTCCATATCTCTTATGGAGTCTTATCCTCCAACGCTGATGAAGGTGATCTGTTGACCAAGTAACATGCAATCTCGATCGCCTCTTCCCAGAATTCTTGTCCTAACCTAACACCACTGAGCATGCTTCTTGTCTTTTTCGTCAATGTCCTGTTCATTCTTTCCGCCACTGCATTTTTCTAAGGTGTGTATGGAGTAGTCTTTTGTTGTGCTATATTGCACTTCTTACAAAACTCTTCAAATTCCTTCTTGCAAAACTCTCCACCGTTATCTATCCTCAACACCTTTATTGATCCAAAATGGATCTAGAATAGACTTCTAAGTCTATAAATTTTCCTCACAAAGGAAAAATGAAAGTCAAAGGATGCTTCTATAAATAGTCCCATTGCATAGATCTTTTCATTCTGAATCTACTACAACTTGAATGGGCTAAAACGGACTTCAGATGAAGAAGTTATCACAAAACGAAGATTGCCCATTATCCTTAGAAAAGGAGGCAATTTCTTATAAATGGGACTTAAGGGAAAATTTGCTTTTAAACATAAAATACCTTAGAGTCCATTGCATCGCATTCCTTTATTGCATCATAATAAACTAAGGTTGAAGGACTTAAAACCACCTCAAAGGCTTTCAACAGACCCGACGGATTTATGAATAAAACAAGCAAACATTTTGAGTTCCAAAAGGAGGGCAGTAAGTAGTATTTCGTGCAAGCTTCAAGAAGTAAGCAGTATTGGACGGGTTCTACTTGATTCCATACATTGGCTGACACGTAGCATGCAGGAGGAGAGAGGAAACATCTTTTTTCAGGCAGTTAATCCATGTGAAATTTTTGCGCTCGAAATGATTGTCAACCTTCGGATTAGAGGTCGTGAATCAACGGTCGAGATGCGATCAGTGATCGATGATTGGGGGATGAAAAGGGAAGACCCTCAGGCCATAGCACTGCGATATTCTGATATGTGATCTGCGATAGCGCCGATGCGAGGGGGACAATAGAAATACACTGATGTTCTGATGGGCTGATCAGCGTTATCGACAATCGGTGAACCCCCGATACCAAGGCCAATGCACATTGCAATTGAGACTTGCGATATGCCAATAAAGGGTGGAATCGATGGGAATTATAAGCGCGAATGCATAAAAATTGAAATCCAGTTTATTCGGATTTTCTTTGTATTTCCCGTATATTAAGGTTTTGACCTCCCGCCTAGGCGATTGTGATATGCTGATAGAGGGTGGACCCGATGGGTTTATAGATGCGATTCTATAATATTTGAAGTCCGGGTTTTCAGATTTTCTATGTATTCCTTTGTATTTTGGTCTTTGACCTCCAGCCTATGCGATAGCGATTTGCGATGACAAGATGGACTGGAGAGGGATATAGATGCGATTGAATGCATTTTGAGATCCAGTTAAATGCTCCAATCATGTGTTTTTGACAGTTTTCCTGTGTATTTCATTATGTGGCTATTTTCGTAGGAGGAAGGCGGAATGGTTGGGTTTTCCTATGCCCGCCGATTCATTGCAATAGGAAACTGATTCTTTTGTGGAAATAGTCGAGTTCTTCAATGATGGAGGACTGTAACCGATGCATGATAAAAGCACAGAGAGAATGATGGACCAGAGAGAGCTAGAGGATGAAAACGGTCGCTGGAAGGTTGCTGAGAGTCGCTTGGAGGTCAAGCGAACTACAGAGGCACGCAGAGGCTGAGAGAAGCTCGTGAGAGCCAGAGCCAGAGCCAAGAGCCAGAGCTAGAGCTGAGAGCAAGAGCACCAGAGCTACAGAGCCAGAGTGCTTCATAGATGCATAGCCACCAGAGGTTGGAGGCAGAGCCTCAGAGCCAAAGAGCTCAAAGCAGACTTCTAAGAGCCATGATGTTATAGTGAAGCTACAGAACAACAAAGAGATTAAATGATCCAGCTGTTGTAGGTGTCCAAAGTGTGCTAAAGATAGAATAAGGCATTCTAGAGACAGTTAATAGAATTATGAGGGAGTCAAAGAGGCCAGAAGCTCAAGAATCTCAGAGCACTGATTGAAGGAATCTAGTCTAGAGAAGCCTAGATCTGTCCGCAGAGTATGGACAACCAGTGGGATAAGATGGTACTTCTAAACCCATAGGTTCAGTGTAAACCAATAGAGTTGAGCATGGAGCTTGTAAAAGGTTTAAGCCATAATCCGAAAGAGCCTAGTCAAGTTGATTAGAGCTCATGGAGATGTAGCCCAAGATATCAGGGTGAACTCCTAATTAAACTTGTTGTCTTATGTGTTTGCTTATCTGCTGCGTTACATTTACTTATATGTGTGTTATATATCAGCAAAGCAAATGAACATAAGCACTTAACAGTACAAAGGCAAACACAAGCATACAACTATTTTCAAGCACTTTTAATTCCAGAATTGGTTAATCATAAGGTCTTGGAAATATTTAAGCTTTGGATGTGGGAGAGGTTCTTGTAAGCTGACAAGAAGCCTTTACTGCCCCACTTTCAAATCAGGTGGTATCGGAGTCTGAGATTGATTAACCCCACCTTCAGGAAGGTGATATCAAAGCTAGGTATACCAGAGCAAGTGGTATCATATCATAATGCTTGATTGATAGAGCAAAGATTGCTTGTCTGAAATGTGTTTAAACAGTCAGAGGTTGATTGTATGCTTGTTTGCAGACTGACTATTGTTTGATTTTGCAGAGGTGAAGGGAAAGCTATTGATAGCTCAGTCTAGGATAGTACAAAAAGGAATAAGGGCTGAAGGAATTCTCCTTATCCCAACGGACCTCAAAGCATTCCTTGAAGCACAAGAGGTTTGTTGCAAAAGGTTGCTTGAATAAGCTCTTTGTTAATCTTGTTTGAAGTTCTTTTGTTCATTCTGATAATAACAACTTCTACAAGTGAGTCCTGAAATTGTGCTTTCTTCACAAGATTCTTTGATGAAGACATGAAGCAAGACTTGTTCACCATGATGGATATGGTGAGAGAAATGTATGAGGATGGAAGGAAGAGCAGCATACTTAGAGAGAAGTTGAATTCCATGGAGGAAGAGAAGCAATTGCTTTTTGACAAATTGCAGGAAATGGAGAGGCAACTTCATATTGCAAATATGAACCTGAAAAGGATGCATGAGTTGGAGACACAACTCTTTGTTGCCAAAGAAGCCTTGGTCAAGTATCAGCTTGAAGAAGAGGTAAAAAATTCCTGTTTGTCTTCAAATTCTTCTAAGAATGCTTATATTGGTTCTTTTGAAAAACATACCAGAGGCATAGGTTCCAAGCTAATGTCCAAGATGAGATATGAAGGAAAGGGCTTGGGAAAACATGCACAAGGTATTGTTGAGCCAATAATGGTTGAGGAAAGGCCTAAGTATTTGGATCTTGGCTATGGACAGCCTTATGGAGAAAGCTCCAAAGCTGCCATGAAGACAATTGAAACAGTTCCAAGAAGGAGTTTCATTTTAGGTCTTCTACCTCGAGAGTGTAAAGATTGTATTCATGGAGAATGCAATAGCTTGAAACATCATTTTCAGGATGCAGGTGTTCATAAGCATGCACTTGAACCAAATAGTTGTGGAAACTCTGATAGCCTTGAAGAGATTGATGGTGTTCCAAAGGGAGCCACTTCTTCATTTGATTCACCTCCTCATGAAGGCAATAAAGTTGAAAGAGAAAGGTATAAATCTGGTTCTAATCATATTCCTTTTGATTATGATAAGCATGATAAATTTCCATGTAAGAATTGGAAAAAATTTGCATGTTCCTTTTGTGGTTTGGATAACCATAGTGTTTCTAGATGTTGGAAGAGAATGGCCACCTACAAGAAACTTTTGAAGGAAAGGTAGCAAGAAGCCAAAGGTCCATTGGACAAGGAAAATCATGCTATCAAGAGGATGCACATGTGTTGCACTTACTGCCATAAGCAAGGACACATTGCTGAAAAGTGTTGGACTCTGAATCCAACAATGCTTCCACAAAATTTGAAGAAGGTGGAAAGAGAAAATGACAGGAATGGAAAGAAAGATTCCATGATTGATGTGTTTCAGGATGATTCACATGTTGATGCTGATGTGCAAACAAAGGTAGCACCTTTGGAATGGATTGGTAAGAAATGGTTAGAGTTCTTATCCAATTAAGGTTGCATGTTTATTGATGCATCTATTTGCATTTCTTTGTTAATGGAATGCAAGTTGCAGGATTTTACCAAGAAGGTGAATGGAAAATTCGAGTAGGAGACTCTTTCTTGCTGCAATATTATATTCATTTAAGCTTCAAAAGTATAGTGTGCTTAAGTGAAAGTTGAAGAATGAAATGCATGCATGAGAATGATGTGCATGAACACAGGGATGCTGATGATTTCCTTGTATTTGAACATGTATGCGTAATTAACTTGAAGGGTTTATTTCTTTTTTGTAAACATGCATGTAATATTGACTTGAGAAAAGTTGATTTGGTCTCCAAGATGGAGATAATGATGAAGTGTTTCATTTTTTGAAAAGAATCCTTGAGATCTTTTCTACATGCTTGACTTGAAGGGTCATTTGTTTTAAAGGCATGTTTTGTGGGCTTGGTATCTAGTCCATCATTTGTATGCAGATGTAAGACATGGAGGTAATTCAAAAGATGTGAAAATCTATTTCTTTTGTTGAAGCAGGAGTTTAGGCCATCTAGTTGTTGTCTATATTTCTGTTGTTGTTAACAGTTGTTGTTGACAACTTGTCAAATAGGTACAAATGAAAATTTTGTGAAGCAGATGTAACTTCACATTTGTTTGAGCCACCTTGGATCAATGATCAAGGAAGAGAAGTTCAAACTACCTTCTGTAACCTTCTTAGTAGGAGTTTTGCATGAAGTCAAGGAGGAAAACAGTTCTTCCCAAGAGGACTAGCACATCCAGGAAGGAAAGTGGTCAAAGGCTTTGGTTCAGAGGCATTATGCAAGGCAAGTGTATGAAGGTTGAAAGAAGAGGGTGTTTTT
This sequence comes from Pinus tabuliformis, assembly GCA_031772625.1. Lineage (NCBI taxonomy): Eukaryota > Viridiplantae > Streptophyta > Pinopsida > Pinales > Pinaceae > Pinus > Pinus tabuliformis. The sequence continues at coordinate 711,372,119 of CM062820.1, forward strand.
ACTCTCATTTACTATTCAGATCAGTATGTCAGTCTTTTGGAGACCAAAAGGTTTTTTTAGTGGGAAGGTGTGATCCAAAATGGATCTAGAATAGACTTCTAAGTCTATAAATTTTCCTCACAGAGGAAAAATGAAAGTCAAAGGATGCTCCTAGAAATAGTCCCATTGCATAGATATTTTCATTCTGAATCTACTGCAACTTGAATGGGATAAAACGGACTTCGGATGAAGAAGTTATCGCAAAAAGAAGATTGCCTATTATCCTTGGAAAAGGAGGCAATTTGTTATAAATGGGACTTAAGGGAAAATCTGTTTTTAAACATAAAATCCCTTAGAGTCCATCGCATCACATTCCTTTATTGCATCGCAATTAACTAAGGTTGAAGGAATTAAAACTGGAGCAAAGACTTTCAGCGGACCCGACAGATTTATGAATAAAACAAGTGAACGTTTTGAGTTCTGGAAGGAAGGCAGTAAGCGGTATTTCGGGCAGGCTTCAAGCAGTAAGTGGTATTGGACGGGCTCCACCTGATTCCATACATTGGCTGACACGTAGCACATAGGAGGAGGGAGGAAACCTCTTTTTTTGGGCGGTTAATCCCCATGAAAATTGTGTGTCCGAAATGACTGTCAGCAGTCGGATTAGAGGTCGCGAATCAATGGTCGAGATGTGATCAGTGATCGCTAATTAGGGGATGCAAAGGGAAGACCCTTGGGCCGTAGCACTCCGATATGCCGATATATGATTAGCGATAGCGCCGATGCGAGGGGGTTGATAGCGATGCACCGATGTTCTGATGGGCTGATCGGCGATATCGGCGATCGATGATCAGCGAACCCCCGATACCAGGGCCAATGCACAGTGCGATTGCGACTTGCGATATGCCGATAAAGGGTGGACCTGATCGGAATTATAAGCACGAATGCATAAAATTTTAAATCTGGTTTATTCAGATTTTCATTATATTTCCCGTATATTGAGGTTTTAACCTCCCGCCTAAGCGATTGCGATATGTCGATAGAAGGTGGACCTGATGGGTTTAGAGATGTGATTCTATAATATTTGAAATCCAGGTTTTAGGATTTTCTATGTATTCCTTTGTATTTGGGCTTTTGACCTCCCGCCTGTGCAATCGCGATTTGCGATGACAAGATGTACCCGAGAGGGATATAGATGCAATTGAATGCATTTTGAGATTCGGTTAAATGCTCTAATCATGTGTTTTTGAAAATTTTCCTATGTATTGCATTATGTGGCTATTTCCGTAGGAGGAAGGCCGAATGGTTGGGTTTTCCTATGCCCACCAATTCATTGCAATAGGAAACTGATTCTTTTGTGGAAAAAATCGGGTTCTTCAATGATGGAGGATTGTAACCGATGCATGATAAAAATACGAAGAGTGCTATGGACCAAAGAGAGCTGGAGGACTAAAAAAGGTTGCTGGAAGGTTGCTGAGAGTTTCTTGGAGGTCAAGTGAACTACAGAGGCACGCAGAGGCTGAGAGGAGCTCATGAGAGCCAGAGCCAGAGCTAGAGCCAAGAGCGAGAGCACCAAAGCTGTAGAGCCAGAGTGCTTGACAAAGGCATAGCCACCAAAGGTTGGAGGCAGAGCCTCAAAGCCAAAGAGCTCAAAGCAGACTTCTAAGAGCCATGATGTTGTAGAACATCAAAGAGATCAAATGATCCAGCTGTTGTAGGTGTCCAAAGTGTGCTGAAGACAAAAGAAGGCATTCTAGAGACAGTTAAGAGAATTCTTAGGGAGTGAGAGAGGCCAGAAGCTTAAGAAGCTCAGAGCATTGATTGAAGGAATCTAGTCTAGAGAAGCCTAGATCTGTTTGCAGAGTATGGACAGCCAATGGGATAGGATGGTATTTCTAAACCCATAGGTTCAGTGTAAACCAATGGAGTTGAGTGTGGAGCTTGTAAAAGATTTAATCCATAATCCCAAAGAGCTTAGTTGAGTTGATCAGAGCTCATCGAGACGTAGCCCAAGATATCAGGGTGAACTCCTAATTAAACTTGTTGTCTTATGTGTTTGCTTATCTATTTAATTGCATTTACTTATATGTGTGTTTAAATATCAGCAAAGCAAATGAACATAAGCACTTAACAATACAAAGGCAAACACAAGCATACACCTATTTTCAAGCACTTTTTAATTCCGCAATTGGTTAATCATAAAGTCTTGGAAATATTTAAGCTTTGGAAGTGGGAGAGGTTCTTGTAATCTGACAAGGAGCCTTTAGTGCCCCATTTTCAGATCATTTATCTTCTTCTCTATTTGGTTTTCCACTAGAGCCTTAAATTCTTTAAACCTACCAAAGAATTCAAATTTCTTCCTGAGGAAATATATCCATGTATTCCTTGAGAAGTCATCTATAAATGATACATAGTATACAAACTTACCCAATGATGGAACCAATACAGGTCCAAATATATCATTGTGCACAATCTCTAATATCCGTTTCACCCTCTTAGCACCAGAGGGAAAACTCACTCGATTCTGCTTCCCATATACACAATTTTCACAAAAATCAAAATTCAAAGAGAAACTATATATACCTTTTATCATATGATTACCATGAAGTATTAGAAGGTCCTTCTCCGCAATATGTCCAAGCCTTTGATGCCATAGCATGGTATTTTCTCTAGAGACCACTAGATTTTATGCTACACTTTCAAGAACCACAGAACGGTTGCACCCATCAATAACAATGCTACCTTGAAGCTTGTAAAGAGTGCCAATCCAATCTCCCTGCATCAATACTAGTGCTCCTCAAACCATCTTGCAGGTATCTTTATCAAACACTGTTTTTACACCTGCATCATCCAGCTTGGTTACAAAATCAAATTTATGGCCAATGCAGGAATATGAAGTTACAAGTACACCTAGAAGTGTTCTAATCCTTCCACCTTGCAAATTCAACTTGACTTTTCCATGACCAATGATTCTAGCCTTCCTGTCATCCCCTAAGAAGTCACCACCACCATCATATTTATCACACTCATAGAACCATTCCCTGTGGGGAGTGAAGTGAAAGGATGCACCTAGGTCAATCAACCATGCCTCCTGATCTACATGTGTACTTGAAGAAGAAGCCAAGTACACATCCCACCTTCATCTGAGGTGGTTTTCACCTTTGCAGAAGGAGCATCATCATATCCCTTTTCTTTTCAAGAGCTTTAGAACTGTAGTCCTTTTTGAAGTGCCCTTCCTTTCCACATTTCCAGCACACCTTTACAGGTTTTCCTGGATATTTAGATCTCCCACTCAAGGATTTATTTTGTTTCTATTTTGGGACCGTCCTCGTAGAAGCAAGGCATAACTATTCCATCCCTCCGTATTTTTCAATCTCATCTCCTCCGACAGAAAGGATGATACTATTTCATCAAATTGCAAGGCATTCACATTGCTACCTATTGCAACAACCAAACTATCCCACGAATTTGGTAGAGAACACAACAAACTCATGCACTTATCTTCATTTGAAGTTTTTATATCAATAGAAAACAACTGCCTTACCATAGTATTAAAGGCGTTCAAATGCTCTGTCACTAAGTCTCCATCCTTCATCCTTAGGTTATACAAATTTTTCCTTAGGAATAGTTTATTCAGCAGAGACTTAGATTGCTACAAAGTCCTTAACTTGTCCCACAAAGCCTTCACTGAAGCTTCCCCTGATACATTCAACAATACTGAATCTGAGATACACAAATGTATTGTGCTCTTTTCCTTCCAATCCAACTTCTTCTAGTCTTCATCGGACATTGTCGTTGGTTTAGTACCCGTATCTACCACGATCCACTGATCTTTATCCACCAGTGGATAAACCATCTTGAGTTTCCACAACTCAAAACTCTGAATATTAAATTTCTCTCTCTCTATCTTTCCACTGTTTGTCACCTTATTTCACTACAAGAATCGATCCCGAAAATCTCCCACTGAACATGGTCTACCACAGGCCCAAGAAAAACCCCTCTGTTGCAAAGGCATCCCCTTGAAGCCAAAACAACTCTGATACTAAATGTAGGTTTTAACCCCTTACATAAATTGCATGCATACGAATTCTAAAAGTAGAAAACAAACAATGGCGAGAGCATAAAACATAAAACAAATAAACACAAAGATTTTCCCCTAGATCCCAAAACTGGGACTACCAGATTCATTTTTCATACAATACATATATATACATGCTGAAGCATCCATAAACCTAATCCATTAACCATAGATTAGAACATAACCCTAGTTCCCTTGACCGGATCTACAAACTACCATGAGCAGAAAAGCATCATGCCCAAAACCATGTGTGAAAACCACGCACAAAACCATAGGTAGGTTCACCCACCTAATATAGGTCCAAATGTTTTTCCCCAGGGTGCTGTCCAGACTCCGTAGAATAAACACAAAGATTTTCCCCTAGATCCCAAAACTGGGACTACCAGATTCATTTTTCATTATATTCCTTTCAATGTTACAATACATATATATACATGCCGAAGCATCCATAAAACCTAATCCATTAACCCTAGATTAGAACATAACCCTACTTCCCTTGACCAGATCTACAAACTACCATGAGCAGAAAAGCATCATGCCCAAAACCATGTGTGAAAACCACGCACAAAACCATAGGTAGGTTCACCCACCTAATATAGGTCCAAATGTTTTTCCCCAGGGTGTTATCCGAACCCCGTAGAGTGGGGATACCAACCCCCTCAAAGCCCCCGACAAGGGGGGATGCCGTGCCCTTTGTGACCCAACATTTGTGGGGCTAGTCGTGGAAAGAATGTAACACACACCCAAAATTGCAATTCTATTTTCTTAAATCCCACCTTCTAAGAGTTAAATCATTAGAGTGGAAAGTTATAGGCTCCAAAATATGGAAACTATGTAAACATGGCACTCCAATAATATTAAAAAATTTGAGTTGGCATCCAAGAAATGGAACACACATTAACATTTGGAAGGATGATTTTGATCCATAAGGACTATTGGAGGAACAAGATGGAATTAGTGAGTTGGCCAATTGGATGCAGTATAAAACATATCGAAGGATAAAATACATTTCTAAATGGGATGACCCGGGGATTTGGAATGGTTGGACATGCTAAAATATACCTCCACATTTACAACAACAATGGAATATGCAAATATATAATTTAAAGGTGATGACCCCAATATCCATATCACCGCAAGATCATAGATCATAGAGAATACACCCTAAACATTGATATACAGTTAAAGCAAGTTACAAGATACTAATTAAAAGGATTTCACATCCAACCCCCAATAAGTTGTGGAGGAGCAAATGACACAGGGATCAGATTCCCAAGGTGAAAAAATTATGTTGGGATTTATCCCATAAACAAATATTAACAGCTAAAAACCTTAAGTAAAGGAATATTGAAGGGCCTTCAAGATGTGTCCTATGCATGTAAGAGGAGGAAAATATTACACATCTTTTTAAATAGTGTAACTTGTGTATTTGGTGTTTGTTTGACTGAGGGTCCCACAAACACCTTTCTGTAGATGGTTGTTTCCTACAAGGAGCATACAAACAATTTGATGATGTTATTTCTTAAACAAGAACCAACAAAGAATTGCATGTAATGAGAACAATGCATGAGCAAGATTAAACTAAAACTAAAACAAACAAAATGAAACAAGCTTAATGAAGCTAAACCACATCAAAAAATATTTAGGAACATGATAATGTTTATTGATTGCTGGTGGTAGAAGAACTACAAATAATATATCAGGACACTTGAATAAAGTTGCTTGATAAATGGTGCTCAAGAGTTCTCACCAAGGATTTCCCTTCCTCAATCTCCTTTGCAAACTCTTTCTCTCTCAAAGAAGCAAACAAAACTCTCAATGGTGGTGGAAACCTCTCAAAAATGGAATGCACGATTGCTTTAGAGAAATTCTGATAGCATAAAAATGCAAAAATTTCTTCTTCTTCTTGGTCTTCCAATGCCTTCTATATATAGAATTTGAGCCCCTCTTTCCCTCCCTTAGCTCATCAATGAGAAAGTGACTTGAGAGAAGGGCAAGGGGATTCCTTTGGGCGCTGTATATCTCCAAAGCGGCTTGAAATCAACTGTCCTTGGGCAGTACTTATCAGGGAATCTCAACTCAAATCATGTAGAGTTGTCCTAGACTATTGACTAGAATTTTGGCGACCCACGTGGTATTGAATTTTTTCCTTTGGAGCGCTCGTGCGGGTTTATTTTTAAATTGGAATTTGGAAAAAAATTGTTTTTTTATTTCTTTCATGATATTTCTATATAGAAAAGCTTCACCTATACATGTTGTTTGATTTTGGGTGTCATCTGACCTATACAAATGTGTGTGTGATTTTTCCATATTAACAGTTGCTCCTTGATGTATGAGGTTAAAAGGAAGTGTATAGCGAAAATACATCACATTTTACTATTATAACGATGGGGTTGGCATGCTTTTTGAGAGAGAGTATATTACTGCACGCATGATTGGGGAGAGGTCCTTGAATGAGAACTCAAATAAAATCATGCTTTGAAGAAAAGATGATGCAAAAGTTTCTATACGAGGTGGGCATGTATCATGCTCATTATGATGACTAGGACTGAAGTATTACAAATATACAAGAAATATCCTATTAAGTCAGCGGTGAAATTGTTGACATGTTGCTAGTTGAAGAAGGTAACTACATTCATTCTTTGGGGCATCTCTAACAAATAGGCTGAAATGAGGGCCTTCATGCATATGATAGAAGGCACCATTGAAGGGGGTGGAATAGCATGCATAGGTCTTCGACTGGATGAGAGAAATGCAACGATCACACCATATGATACTAACCTAACATGAACACTTATGCTGAGTTCGAATGCCAGGGAGGTCGATGAAATCAATGGGAAAATAATGGTTCCCACTATGCCATCCAAGATTATCCCTATAAGGTGGGAGTAACCAACGTACTACTTCAATTATGGAATTTGGGTGTTTATGTCGAGAGAATGAAGTACCAACAACCCAAAATATGATTCCAAGAAATCCATGTGAAATTGGAATAAACAATTGCAATAGTATGGGTCCATAGACATGATGGAAAGAGTTGAAAGTAGGTGAGGGATACAAAAAACTTTCCCAAGGTTGGAGTGTTGATGCAAGTGGTGGTAGTCCAAACAATGGTGCCGAGATAATTCCCCTAAAGCTAGTAGGACATCTAAGGGAGAATGGCCATTTTGACTATCGTGGTATGGTATGAGAAAATGGTGATCAATGGGATGTGTATGATATGGGTAAGAAGAGAGATCCAACCAAGGGCAAGTTAGGGTTGCTGTCAGGTAGTTGACACAGAAATATGGGTGAGAATTATGTTAAAAAATATTTGTACACTTTCCAAAATAATTTGAAAGTGGTTTTGAATGTAAAAACACGTAGACGGGTGCCCCAAGAAAATGATGGCTTGCGTGATGATGCAAGTGGAATTTTTTGTAGAGGGTGGGGGCCCCATTGGTTTGTCTCCGCGTTGGGTGGATGACATGGATGGTCTATTGGAAGATGGATGAATGGTAGACCAAATCTAGAATATGGTGGTGCATTTAGTTCGATTTGATTGTTAACAAGAATATCAGCCTGAGAGTGGGGTTGGTAAGCAATGAGCAAGGAAGAGAAGTATTGGGTTCATCTTCTAGACATGTGGATAAAAATGGCTCTTGGGCTTCAGAGAATGGTCATAGATATCAATATTGTGAAGGGCACTCTGAACTGGGGTAATCCATGTTTGTGAGGATCTATTGACTGACATGGACATTTTCTATGTGCAAGTAGAAGTGATGGTAAATGTGGTTGAGATGGTGGACCCTATGGTTTATTTCATAGAAATGATGTCATGATATGCAAATATTTGGAGGAATCCTATCACGTTGAGTGAAGAATGATACCTTAACTATTGATTGGCACTAGGGGAATGATTTTACTAAGAAGCGGCTAAGAACCTACAACTTCAAAATCCAATACCCCAAGTGAAAAAATCTTCATGCAAACTAGAGCATACTGAAAAAGATGTATGAAAAACATAGAAAGGCGCACTTGAGGGTACTTTGAAATGTAAAACGAGCCCAAGAAAGATATTTTTTACTAAAAGGAACAGAGGATACCATGATGTAGATGAATATGTTCTTATCCCAATGTCATTGATGGTTTTGTGAAACGAGGCCGAGGGCTCTTGAACGGGGTCTAGAAAAATGACAAAAATGGAAATATATAAGGATGTGGGGCCCATATAATCACTTCATTTTCATTTTTTTGATGTGTACTTTGGAGTGGAGCCCACGAGCTATTTTTCTATTGTGGTCAACAAGTGTACCTGGGTAGGGCATGAGGAGAGACAGGTTAGTTGACTTGATGCCCCCTCTGTCAATTCAATAGTCCAAGGTAGGTAGGTCATACAAGGTGTTGTACCAGCCTTTTTAAGAAAAAATATAGGAATCTGTATGAGAAACTACATGATAGTCGCGTGTGTTTGTGTCTCACAGATGAGCGGGGTGTGTGGTTTAGGGTAAAACATTTGTGTGATTTCACAACTATAAGAAAAAGAGTTGTGAGGCCCTCTGAACAAGGACCGCATGGGTAGGTCATGTATATTCATGCAATGAGTGTGACTGTGAGGGAAACAATGACGCAATATATGCGACTATTGGGGACACAATGGCGCAGTATGTGTGATTATGGGGGAACAAGCCGCAAGGCCTCTGGGTAGAGGACCTCACTGGTATTGCATGGAAAGTTGTGTGACACATGAAAATTTAAGGATGACAGGTGCACGATCCACACATTTCTTTTGGAAACAGATGTGTGGGATACCAAAAGTGAATTTTTGGTATATAGGTGGATTTTTATTTTTGTTTTCTGTTTTTGGAGATAACATACCAATTGGGGGTCATGTTGTGGGCAGGATGGTAACATGGAGAGAGCGTGATTGGAATGATCTATGCACAACTGTGGCAACTGATGGTAAGGAATGAGCTCAGCTGGAAGGATGGGGGTTACTGAAGTTTCTTTAGAACCCCTTTTTGAGGTTGTAGGGGGAGTTCTTGCATTTTATGATTAGCCGGTGGGAGCCTATGAGGAAGATATTTGACATTCATCGTACAAATATGGCATTCACCACTGAGGTGGATGTGTACTTTGTGACAAGGTTGGTACCTCGGCCTAAGGTGCTACCAACAAAGCTCCCTCATGGAGGGTTTGGATTAATAACCTGGGCCACAAATACTATGGGGTGGATAATTTTGAAAAAGGGAGCATCAAGATTGCCTCTATCCTAGATTGGCAATGTGGGTAGAAACATCTAGGATAGTGCTCCTTGTTGGGTTAGTGGCCCCAAACCGTATCTCAGGTATAAAGATTGTAGTACTAGAGTGGGTATGGGTGGGCACCTTTTCTAATTGGGCTAGTTTCCTCTATTGAAGGATGGTGATGTAGCTCATGCAGATGGCTTGTGGGGGGGTGAATATCTACTGCTATGGGATCATTCTATGCAACATACTTTACAAGAAGGTGATGATGTAGTGGCCGGTTATAGAAGTGGCCCCTAGGCTACTAAGGGATCCACGAATCCGACGATGGGACACCTTGATCCCCGAAGCAGGCAGAAGAGAGGTAGGGAAATACTAAACGCCAATAGTGCAGGGTTGGTTTATGTCCAACCCTCAATTTATTCTACTCTTCCCTTATGCTAATGTGGACTTCAAGAGAGATACGAATATGGGATTATCCCCAGGTGATGCTTGGGGCCTTATAGATACATGAGTATATTTTCTGCATTTTATGATTTGTATATGTTTTGATTTATGATGGATATTATGTTGCTGCGATGCATGTTTTTTTCATATATTGGAAAGTGAGGGCACCCTCTGGGTAGATTGGTGGGGGATGAGATAGATCCCTGACAACCTGGTGGGGTTGGTGCTGGCAGCATCACCGGTGAGACAATAGTGAGGAGAACCCAATGTAGAGGGCGTGATTGGATCTAAATGCTCCTATAGATAGAGTAGAGGTTGCATACCTTCAGGTAGAGATTGAGAGGCTACGAGCTTGAGAAAAGGTTGTCGAGAAGAGGGAGTATCATGTGCGGGAGTGACTAACAAGTTTATTGATGGGCATGCTCAGTGCATAATGGGTGATTCTAGGAGAGGATTTCATCGAGAGGACGATGGCATGGACAGGGCATGGCATCTAACTTTTTACCGAGTAGTAGTGGTAGTGGCCACTGCTTGGTCGATTTTTCTTCTAGCGCAGAGGGAGGCAGGAGGACTTCCATCAAGTGGTGCAGGGGGTGATGAGCCCAGACCTTATATGCAGGACACGATGTAACAGGGGAGGCACTGATTATGAGGATGCTCCCCTTTTTGGATGACTTATTTTTTTGGTGGTGACCATCTAATGCATATATATTATATACATTAGATGGTCACCACCAAAAAAATAAGTCATCCAAAAAGGGGAGCATCCTCATAATCAGTGCCTCCCCTGTTACATCGTGTCCTGCATATAAGGTCTGGGCTCATCACCCCCTGCACCACTTGATGGAAGTCCTCCTGCCTCCCTCTGCGCTGGATGACTTATTTTTATAGTGATGACCATATAATGTATATCTATATATATATATATATATATATATATATATATACACACATATATACATTAGATGGTCACCACCAGAAAAATAATTCATCCAAAAAGGGGAGCATCCTCATAATCAATGTCTCCCTTGTTACATCGTGTCCTACATCTAAGGTCTGGGCTCATCACCCCCTGCACCACCTGTTGGAAGTCCTCCTACCTCCCCCTGGACTGGAAGAAAAAGCGGCCATATATATATATATATATATATATATATATATATATATGCTACTTTTTTATGGATTTCATGATATGTTGTGATGTGTGATGATTTTCTACATGTGATGTACTTGCATTTTAATTGATGTGATGGATTATTCTTATGCTTTATATGTCTCGATGATGTCTTATGTTTGATGATTTCCAATATACTATTTAATTAGCAATGTGGTCAACAACCTGATTTTAACTTCTTGGTATATCTAAAAGGCAAGGATCACAAATGTTGAAGGTTCAATTCAACTATGATATGATGATCTAGGAATCAAGGAACACATGTAGATGACTGATGCCTAGGTGATAGGCATAAGCTGATAAACCTATGACAACATCATATGTTTCTTGATTGTTAGCATCTGACCTAATACAAATTCCATTTTGATGGAGAATCATGTAATCGAGGGAGTAAATGGCCCAGCTTGTTGCAGCTAGATTCTACGACCATCAAGAAGCACCATCAATGAACCCATGGTGGTAAGTTTTAGGGTAATCCATACGCGACACATGATGAGATGATAATTTAGAGTACATCAAATGATGAAATGGACACCATAAAAATAAATCAGGGTACATAGCATTTACATCGTAAGGCCAAACTTAAGGATTATGGGAAGAATTTTTTAAGGTAGAGACTGTTGACAAGATCTTTGAGGCATGTCCCATATGGATTTTCCAACACTTAGGCACCTTTTAACAGGTAATGTTTGAAAATGTAAGGTCCTTTCCATAGGGTTTTGATCTTGCCAAGTCCCAAGGTTTCCTTCACAACATCGTACCGAAGTACAAGATCTTCCTTATTGAATGAATGAGGGGTGAGATTGCAATTGAAGGAGGCTTTGGTTCTGTTTTTATGGGATTTTTTATGGTAGAGGGATTCTCACCGAATTTTTTTGATGCATTCCAGTTGTACAAATCATTTTTCTAGTGGAAAAGTGTCTAGGAAAAGCTTGATGGCCATTTGCTAAGCAGGGATCTTGCACTCTATGGGGAGTATGAATTGGTCGCCATATACAAGGTGGAAAGGAGTAAATCCCGTGGATTTTTTGACCGATGTATGGTAAGCCCACAAGGTAGAGAATAGTGTTTGATGCTAGTTGGTTTTATGCTTGTTCACTATATGTTGCAACATCATTTTAAGGTCTTTGTTGATAGCTTCTACCTGGTTGTTAGAATTGGGGTAGTATGGAGAAGCAAACTCATGTGAGAAGCCAAGGAGATGGGATAATCCTTGGAAAATCTCATTCTCAAAGTGTTTACCATGATTTGAGACTAGCTCCTTGGGAACACCAAAATACATGATGGCATGGTTAAAGAAAAATCATGTGGTGGTATGAACAATGTTGTTGAATGTGGCCATGGTGTCGACCCACTTGATCAAGTAGTTGACGACAAATACTATGTATTTGTTTCCATTTTGAGATATCAGGTTGCAAGTTGTGAATTCAATGCCCCATTTTCAAAACAAACCAGCGACGATGACTAGATATAGGGGAGTTGGAGGAGCTTATAAGGCTTTGTGGGCATATCATTGACAATGTTCACACCTTTTGACTTCTTGAATACAATCGCAAAAAAGAGTGTGCTAGAAGTAGTCAAAATAGATGATATTTTGGGAAGTGGTTATTCTTGAGAGGTGGCCCCCTCATGCTCTGCTACAACAATCATTTCCTCAATTGTAAGGCATCGCCGAAAGATGGTTTCAATGCCTCTGTGGTGGAGAATGTCTCTAATATGGAGGTAGCGGGGGTCTTGGTGGTGAATGCATTAATGATTATCGTGAGTGAGATGAGGATAGAACTTCTGAGTTCAAAGCGAAAGGAGTATGTCACTGTATTAGGGGTCATCTGATAATATAACAGATAAGTGTTCGTCTAGGAAAGAATCATTTATAGGGGACCTTTGGGCTTTTGAGGGGAGATATATGATGAACTCTACAAGAATAACAACTTTCTTTCTCTTGGGGGAAGAAAACTGAAGATCGAATTCTTATAAGATAACCACCCATCGTGTGTACTTGTGGTTCATCATTCGAAACGTGAACAAGTAGCCGCATGGGGTTGATACTTGCGATGACAGTGATAGTCCAAAAAATAATGTAGTGTCAAAGCTTCCAAATTGCATGTATGTGGGCTAAGGTTGTTTATTTCTTCTAGCTCATACTTCAAACAAAGCCCAAAGAGGTTCTTGTTGACATAATAGATGGAATGTTATCTATTGGCACTACCTTCTTGTATTAGTATGCCTACAATGGCTACGCTTGAGGATGAGAGGTAGGGAATATAGTCCTTGGTATGGTCATATGGGCTAACCAGTGGTGCTTGAGACAATGTGTATTTTAGGGTATCAAAGGATTTTTGGGCCTATTCGTCCCATTGGAATGGGATGTTATGACGAAAGAGACATAAGAATCTCTGCACACATGTGGCGTAGTTAAAACAAAGCATCGCAAGAAGTTTTCCTTACCTTGTAAGCTTTGTAACTACTTTAAAGTTCTAGGTGGTGGGATCTCTTGAATGGCATAAACCTTTAGAGGTTCTACTTTAATGCCTTGTTGGGAGACTATGAATCCTAATAATATCCTGGAAGTAACAAAAAGACACACTTGAGGGGGTTCAAGCGAAGGTTATATTAATGACACCTCTAAAAAAATAAATGAAAATCTTCTAGATGGTATGAGTTTTTTGGAATGCGTAGTGAGGTCATCTAAATAGGCTAGAATGAGATGAGCCAAATCATGAAAGATATAATTCATGGCCTGCTAGAAAGTGGCTCAAGCGTTTTGAAGGAAAAAGGGCATGACACTGTAGGCAAAAGTACCCCATGGGGTGGTGAAGGTTGTTTAATACTGATTTTTATGGAAATTTTGGATCTAGTTATATCCTAAGAAGCCATCCATGAAGGACAAGGCTTCGTGCCCAGCGCATGCATTGATGTTACTTGATCAATGAAATTAGTACAAATCCGAATGGTTCCTTGTCTTTTCATAATGGGTACAAGGTTAGAGACTCACGATGTGTAAGTGATGGGGTAGATAAAACCAAATTTATGAAGCATATTGATTTCTTTTCGAATTGCTTCTACTTTGGAAGGGTGAAGCAATGTTGCTTTTTCCTAAATGGGATGGCATCTGACTAGGTGTTGATTTGATGTTCCACGGTCGAAGGGTTGTCCCTCGACATTTTAGAATATGAACACGCAAAAATGTCTCTATATTTTAGGAACAAGGATTTATAAGAGGTTACTTCTTCAAGATAACAAGATGCCCCCAGTGAGATCTCTTCAACTATGTTGGTTTTAGTGAAAATATTAACCTTGACGGTCAGTGAGATATTGGACATGTGTCTCTCCTCAAACGCATCTGGTGTAGGGATGGGATTATTGAACCAATCAACTTGTCCTGGTGGTAGAAAATATTTTGTCTCTACTAAGAAAATATTGTTGCGTGGTTCTTCAGTAGGTGAGAAATATTTTTTCTGGTAAAAAGAGAGAGTGATGATGTGTGGCATCCTAAGGGAATTTTGGTTCCATAATGGCCTCCAAAATATATTTTTTCTAAATGAAAAATATTTTCTAATGGTGATAGAGGTTGTAAGAGCTCATGAGGTTGAGATTGGATCCTTGTGGCGCTTGCTGACAAGTAAGAAAAATATTATGTGGTTTCTATTGTAGAACCCAATGATGTTGACAATGCACAGACTAAATGGGTTTGCATAGTCATGGGTGGTGCAACCTTCGCAATAGGTGAAAAGGTCTTGACATCAAATAATAATGAGTAGACCTCATGAATTATAGTTTCTACAAATGAGGATATGAACCATATGTGATGTTGGGTGTCAAACACCAGATGGTCGGAGAATCTCCCATATGGTAGCTAGATAATGGGTAGGGGAAGGTCCCCAGGAAGGTGTCGGGGCTTTTTGGTGCAAGGAAACTTTTTTGTGGGAGGAGGTTGTTCAGGAACTATATCAGCTTGGCACTATTGGATGCTAATCTATCCAAATTTTTGCAACATTGGCCGAACCATGAAATGTGCTAATACAAATGTCATAAAGATGGGATGTATGTAATGAAAATCATGTGTCCATATGATAGCTGGTTTGTGTAACAACATCTCTCGTTGTTTGTGATGATGATTGGTGGATGATGTAATGAGGTGGGGCACTTGTTAAAGATGTGTTCCACCCATTGAGCTTAGAATTGGTAGCAAAAGGAGGGGTTTAGGTCCTGGCGCTAGTTTTCCACAATGTTTCCCTTGCTCTCGAAATTGAGGGAGGTATGGGCAGTTCATCATATGATGAACTTGGGAACGAATGCAATAATGATTGTGCTTGTGTATAAGCTTGTTTGAGTGATCAAACTGAGGAAGGTGGACCAATGAGAGAAACATGTCCCTAATTTTGTTCAACCCTTGACATTGATTAATCAAATGCCCTGGTTTGTCACATAAGGCACATGAGTGGGTAGGTTTTGGTGAGGTTATTTTTGTCATCTTCACCATCCTAAAGGAGACTGGTATGGGGTTAGAGGTAGAATGGAAATGGGCACAAGGAGGAACTGAGTGTGGAGATTCTTCCTCAAAGACACAATAAATGGTCTGAGACACGCTGCCTACCACTGGGGTGTTGGGAAGCAATGGTGTCACAATATTTTCTTGGGCGAGAGCTCCCAATGCATCTTGATAAAGGTGGATTTCTGGACAATGGTGTGTGTTATGTCTGTACTATCAGCATATAATGCATGGATGGTTTGTACCTAATGCCTCATTACATGATGGTGTGGCCTTGTCTCTTAGAGGTGGAGGTGGGGTGACTAGTGCCTGTGGGGCATGAAGAAGAGATTTTAATTCTTACAATTCTTGGCACTGGTTGGTAGGGTTCTGCGATACCTCACATAATGCACACAACAAAGACACCCTAGAATAGGAATTTGTTGGGGTTTCAACCCTTTTACCTTTCCATTTCTCCTTTTTGGTGGCACCTGTTGGTGTTGCCACAAGTATGGTTCCTTTAGGAGTTTGCTGACATGGCCTGTGGAGCCAAATACCAAATGGGCATTATGAGATCCATGTTGGGAAAGGTAAGTGTTTTGATAACTTGGTGTGAGAAAAAGTTGTGTGGGGGATACAAGAAAGGAATTTGTGTTATTGTGTATAGTAAGAATGATGACTCAGTAATCACAGGACTAGGTGTGTCCAGATTTGGTTCCTGAGACTGGTTCGCACTTGACAAACTCATCATACACACTGGGGCTGTGGAAGCAGGTTCAATTACTGATGGGTCTCCGTGGTGCATACCCAGGAGTGATGATGCTTTGAACATCCTTGGGCCTACTTCAGTCAAGGATGGGATCGACCCATTGTGGGACCCTACAAAAGTTAACACACTATCAGGGGTTTTAGATGTCCATTTCTCATAGTACGTGAGTTCGTATATGGTGAATATTTTCCCATCATGGGGAACATCATGAAACGAAACAATGATGCTGCTACTGTGGTCATGGCATACATGTAGCCGCAACCTAGTAATATAATGTAATCTAACTAGGAATTAAGAACTTTGATGTATCTGAGCACTATTTTTCCAGCAATCTCCACCGAGACATTTTGGAAAAGTCTAATGGGTCCGAAGGGGTGTCTGTCATAAGCCCTTAATGTATGGGGGAAGAAGTTAGTTCGAGTGATCCTACTTTTATCCAAACTAATTTTGACATAACGAAAGTTTATTCCCCCTCATCTATGATGCATCAATGGTTGGTAATGTTCCAGATGGTGACCAGGATCTAGAAAAAAACTATAGATGGGAGTTGTGGTGTAGCATTATCTAAATCAAAATCCATCAATCACGAATTATAAGGGTTTATTGTGCCTAATGTGGGAAGTAGGGATTTATTTTGAATTCGACAGGTTTGCAATACCTCCAATGCCGACATGGTAGAAGGATACCGCACTAAGTCATTAACAATGCTATAGCTAGTGGTTTCCTTTAAGTTGTGGGAAATATGATGTAATGGCCCTTTGATAATTTTCGAAATGGGTTCAATAGGGGGTCATGGTATCATCAAATATGATGTAGAAGCAGTGTTATATGATGTGGAAGGATTGGTTTTTGGAGGGGACCCATAGTCACAATTTCATGTTCACAGGAGAACATTTATTCTGACCATGAAAATTTCATGATTGACTAGGTCATTAGAATTGCCCCCAGTTGGATTTTAGTATTAGTGAAGGGTGGCCTCATGTTGTGTGTCTGTTGGTCCTTTATGGGGGAAAATATTCTGCATTACTGTAGGTTTTTCATTCATTCCCCCTGCCCCCTAACCTCTCTCATCCTCTTCAACTCTAGTACTTGACGATAATGATGGGTGTATTGCCCATATTCCCCAAAAATACTGTATGCATGGTTGGTCCTAAGACTAGCATTCTTGTTATGCTTTTGTGGGTTGTTGGTACCCTGTTTTTGAGTTTGGTTTTGGTTAGGGGGATTTTCCCTAGTTGGTGCATGTAGAGGTTGGTTGTCCCCCCTGTTATAGACATTTTTGGGCACTGCAACCCCAAGCATGAAATGTCCATAAACCTAGGGCTCCTAAGTCCCTAAAAGTGTTGTTCTAACCCCTAAAGGAACAAGGTCAACTGATTACAGCTTCTCCCAGAAGTTCTCCATGAAAAACTGCTCAAAACTGGTCAAAACAGGATCATTTCAGCTGCTCCATAGGCAAAGTGCGTTGCATCTCACCTAAGTACACTTTGTGGGTGCGTTGAATTTCAAAAAGCCCTTCTATGGGGTGCGATGGGCGAGAAGTGACAAATGGCAGTGTCATTCCGCGAGGTGGATAGGCATGGAATCTTCTAGAAACTTCTCCTGTGACACTTGCTCTCTGAATTCGACGAAGGATGAGTAAGAGATCATCAATCTCCAAGTGGAAGCAAGAACTATCAGAGGTAAGACACTAATCAAGTCACAAGCTGACTCATCTCCCTTACATATATTTATATATGTATCCCTCATCCCAGAGATCCAGAGGCTGGAATTTTGCATATTGTAAGGAATTGTTGTTGGTTTCTTGAGACAACATCATAGTGTTGGGTGATCTAAGCTTTGTATGAGGTGAAGAAGGGCTTACTTGCTGAGAGGATGATGCTGGGTCAGAACAACTGGTTGTAACTCCCTTGGCTCTTTCTTGTTTATCAATAAAAGCTATTCAAATTTTCCTCCATACTCTTGTGTCATTTATGTTTTATGCATTTGTATGGTCAATTTACATCTGCTCCTAGATTTTTTATGATTATAGATCCATGTTCTTGTATAGTGTCATGCTACTGTGATCCTACAGGTACTCTGTGAAGCTGGGAGTACAAGGGAGCAAGTAGCGAAAGGTTATCAAGAGAGATAGGAATCGAACTAGGAGATTAGCGCAAGACAGAGGTTGGTCTTCTTTGTTCTTCTCTCATATATATTTCATAAAGGAAAAACGAAATTAGCTTTACTTTGTTTGTTTCTAAGGTAGCTACCACACCTCAGTGGGATAAGCAGTTCTGTGTAGACACTTTTCCCTGTAACAAAATGGCGACTCCACTGGGGACGAATTAGTTTGTTTGTTTATCTTCCTTGTTGTTTATTTTATGAACTTACAGACGGAGCCTGAAGTCAAGCGAGGTAGCTTTCGAACTGCATTTGCTATGCAAATGCAAAGTAGATAAATGCCGTTTCAGTCAATCTCTGGGATTTGTTTATAAATTAAACAACTGATTTACAAACTCTCTGATTGCCCCTTGTGGTAGCTCTTGGAACCTCCTTAGATCTACCCCTGATTTTTGCTTTACTGATTACCATTTGCTCGGCGAAAACCCATGAACTGAACTGCAAACTGCGACTCGGAACCCAAGCAAAGTCTCATCTCTAGCCCAGCGCAGGTACTGTTCTGTGAATCTGAAATTCAGCACACTTCCCGAGTGTAGTAGGTGCACTGCATTTTAAATTCCTTGTGTTACAGGTGCACTGATCAGACTAGGCATTGCTCAGTTTTGGTTTCTGTGATTCATTCTTTTCAGTTCTATTCATGAATTTTGCTACCTGTGATCAGTGTATCTCTGTTAGAAACCCCTTTTCCTTGCTGTTATTCCACCTCCATTGTGCAAAAGAACTGTAAATGTTTTTGTGTATTTGTTGGGTCATTTTCAGTTCTCCTTTGCAAAAAGTAACGTAATTGTACTGTCGTCCTTTGATTTGAAAGTGTCACAAGTGTCGTTTTCGGTCATAGGAAGGAGTTTGGTTGCTATTAATAGTCGATTACCCTGTTACTATTGTATTTGGTCTGAATTTATAGTTTTTCTAGTGTCAAAAGCAAGTATTCATTTCCAAATCGTAAAATGTTGTGATTGTCTCCATTTTTGATTTTGAAAAGAAAACTTGTTAGTAATTGTCGCTTGAAAAGTAATTCAGATTTGTGCATTAGCTTTCTTTTTACCATTCGCATACTGAGAAAGCCGAAAACAAATACATGCATGTGCATTTGCATTTAGACTTTTTGATTGGTTTGATTTAGGACAGTGCATTTAGTGTGTGCTCTTTGCTCTTTGTGAAAGAATACTGTCTCTCTTTCCTTAGTAGCTACGATTTTCATTGCACAAAGAAGATAAAAGACTGTTTATCATCTTAGATTGCATTTTAGGAATTGTATATCTACATCTCGCAGTGAACCTGAAAGGAAAATTTCTTAAGCAAGATCAACTTTAAAATAAATTTAATGAATCTAACAACACTTTGGAACCTAACACACAACATCTAGAAGTCTAGGCTAGAGACGTATTTCGGCGTCGTAAAGCCTGGTAACTGTTGTTCTCACTGATGGTTGGGTGATTCCTCCACTTTGAGACGATAAGTGCCAGTACGGACATGTGCTCCCACGTACCGTCGAGTATATTTTGGGAGACCAAAATAGGCTTAATCCTTTATCCATAGGAAGCCGTGTCTGCCGCCCTATTGATCGCAATGCACTGAGCACAGCATTCGGGAAGATTGACTGCCGTACCGTAAAAAGTATTCTGTAGTTTTGCGATTGGTTTGGTAATCCCTCTACCTAGATTTCCAGAGCAGTCCCTTTCGTTCCTTTTCAGACTCCTTAACGGAAAAGGTCCATCTGAGCACTTGTCACTTCAGGCTCATTAAAAATCAAAGGAGACTAGAGTCATCTTTTTTTTTCTCGACCCTTAAAAGTTGAAAAAACAAGCTGTGTCAAAGCGTCTAAAATTCATCTAATTCGGAAACATACTTCCCCTTGATTTTTAGTTGATCGAGTAATCCGCAATCGTGGAAGAAAGTCAATTGAAACCCCGTCGTTCGCAGAGGCTTACGAGTCAACCGTCTTTGTCTCCGGAATCGAAGCTATTACGGACAAAGCGAACTCGTTTAACCGGTTCCAAATCTCCTGGTAAAGTTAGAACAAGTGTTCCAACAACATCATAGACTCCGGTTACTCCAAACATTTCTGGTATCCCTGCCTTTACAGAAGAAGTTCAGCAGCCACCGAAGGACAGTAGTACTGATCCTAGTCTGAGGGTAAACATTTGTATCACTAAACCAGTTCCATCTACAACCGGTTCGGAGAGTGTTGTTCCCCAAACATCTGTCGCTGCAGATTCTATACCTTCTTCGGCACCAGAAATATTCTACGGACCTAACGGTCTACCTCTTCCACCTGGTCTGATTGCTATAGAAGAGATTGTGGAAGATCCTCCATTAGTACTCCATTGCAATTTGGAGTCGGTATCACTCTGTATCCTTCTTCATCAGAAATTAGTCTACCGTCAGCGGAAGCTCCTATAGAATCACTAGGTAATATTTTGGATAGACTAGAAATGTCTGAACAACCGTCAACATCTAGGACTGTGTCGTCTGACACAGCGATGACAGAACTTCTTGCTATCACTCCAACAATGTTCGCCGGTATACCATCTGTCCCAACTAGTTCTCAATCGCTAGAAGGAGCCCACTCAGGGGCTATTTTGACGGTATGGTCTGTTCCTGTTTGTTCATCCAGAATAATATCCGGAAACTCTTATGTTGAGTCTCAACAAATTGATCCATTTAGAGGTCAATTTGGGCAGTCCGGCCCTCAAGGGCAAACCATTCCCTTAAGTATCGGATTACCACCGTATGGGGGGCAGTATACCCTTTCATTGTCCCCTCTGGGAGGACAGCCATACGGGAGTTCACAACAAAATTCGGGTTATACTGGAATTACGTCAAGCGGTTGGGTACCGATACTACCTCAACAACCAAGAGTTGTATATTCGATGCAACAATGCTTACCTATGTCAAGTATACCAACTACGCCAGCTATTGTGGCAGTGTTGCAAGTTCAACTGCTGCCTATTGTATGCCAACCTCAGGTTTCTCAGGTTGTAATGCAACAGTCCCTTGACCCTGTGACTCAACCACAATCGCCAACTGGTGGAATGACACAGGTTCAAACGGGTACAATTACCCCTCATCTTGGTCAAACAGTTAGTATCGGGCAACAACACATGGCTTCACAACCATGGCTAGTGCAATACCAACAACCGCAGTTCCAACAAGTATACTAAGGTTCTGAACAACAAATCTTTGCGAAAAGTGGGCAACCGTATATTCAAAACGGTCAAAATCAACCGTTCTACAATGGTCATGCCCACCAACCATACCAAAGTTACCAGCATCAAATGTATTATGCTGGTATGCAAAGACCAACTGCTCAGGAAATCCCATCTTATCCTGGGTATGCTTCACCTAACCTGAATCAGCAGTTACCCTTCGTGGCGACTTTAGAGTTACCTGATTTAAATCGGTTAACGAACGATCCAATCACTTACGCACCGTGGTGGCCAACAATTTCGCATAAACTTCCATAAGATATTCCTAAATTTAATGGAAATCCGGGTGAAGATCCGTCGAATCATGTGATGACCTTTCATCTGTGGTGTTCATCAAACACCCTAAACGATGATTCGATTAGGCTTCGCCTTTTTCAGAGGACGTTAACTGGTCCGGCAGCAAAATGGTATATCGAATTGCCTAGAGCTTCATTTGACAACTTCAGTACCCTAGCCACAACCTTTTTAACCCATTTTCAGTTACCGATAAGGTACGAAACGGGAACGGAACTTCTTACCAATTTCAAACAAACAATGGCCACTCACATATCTGATCATATACATGAGTGGCGACGTCATTGTAGAATGGTAAAAACGTATGTTCTCGATCAGCTTTTAGCTGAATGGTTTATTAAGTCATTATTTCCTTCCATCACGGAAGATGTGCAAAAGGGGGAGTCGTCACCGAAGAGCAGGTTATCACTCGTGCGCAATATTTGGACTTGATTTACACTCAGTCTGGCACGCTCTACGATAAAATACCTGACGCTCCTAGACCGGAATTCTCAATCCCTCCTCCTCCTAAATCAAACAATGACTCTCATGCCGACGATGGTGTGATTGGCGCAACAGACACGAAATCGACAAAGGCTACATCTAAAAAGGCCCGTAAGATTTCCGGTCAAAATGCAAAAGAGGAACTTCTTGCCTCGGAAGTAAATGCCGTATTGACAGATAAAGGCAAAGAAACCAAGAAACCAGGGGGCAAGAAGAAAGGCAAAGGGAAGAAGAAGAAACAGGAAGAATCATCACCTGAAAAATCTTTTGTGAACCCTTCTGGAAATAAGAAACCAAATCATCCATGCTTTATATGCGATGAGGATCATTGGACATCAGATTGTTCGTATAAAGCTGAGCTTAAAAAATTCTTCAAGAATACAAAGACCTCAGCAGTATTAACTGATCCATTTCCGAATCCAGGAACAAATCTGGTTGACAGTGGAAATGCTTCCCCGTCTCAAGTGCTAATGTTGTCGGTTTCAAAACAGAAAAATGATGCTTTGATATCGACAAGGAACAAAGATTATGGGAATCCACAGTTGTTGAACAACAAGGATAAAGATCAACCTAGTAGTTCGACAACAACTTCGACAGAAGTTGCGCTATCCATCATTCCTAAACTGACATTAAAACTGCCAAATGGAGTAGTACACAAGTCAACATTTAATCCTCGTGCTAGAGCAGCACAACATTATAATATAGTGGAAGATTTGGCCCAATCGCCATCCGCTATGTCGACTCTTGAGGTACTACAAAATTGCCCATCCCAAAAGCAAGCTTTATTATCAGCCATCGGTGGGATAGACCCAAAGGATTCCAATCTTGTATCCTTCGATCATAAAGGATAGGATGCTCAGTTACCAGCTCAACTAGCTTTCCTTGTTCAAGTGAAAGCCCTCAACAAAACTGTTCATCGAACGATTATTGATGAGGGGGCATCTACATGTATTATGTCGATGAGTTGCTGGAAAACTTTAGGATCTCCAACCCTGTCGCGATCTTTGACAACATTAAAAGCATTTGACAGACGAACATATATGGTATTCTAAGTAACTTAAAGGTTGAACTAGGAGGGAAAATAGTAGAAATAGATGTTGAGGTAATCGATGGAAATCTTGATTACAACATCCTACTGGGAAGACCATGGATATATGCTATGGCTGCTGTTGTGTCGACCTATTTTAGGAAGATTTCATTTCCCTTTCAAGGAGGGATTACAATCATCGACCAACAAAACTTCCTCCCCAATGGTTCTCAAGTTACGGGAAGCATTCCAATGATCCATGGAAGCCCCCATTCGCTTCAAAATATCGGAGTAGGCCTACTAAAAGACCCTATATTAATGGGAACTTTCGCCCTTCCACCTCCAATCAATTTGGCGGAAGTAGCGTCGGTAGGAACCTGCAATATGCTATCTTCAATTAAAAAGATCTCAGGAAACGATATCAACATGGATCATGCGCAGGTATTGCCTCCAAGCCCAACGAAAATATTGTAGCAATCAATGTTCCTAGCATGGGAGGCAAACCCAAATCAACGCTCATCAAGCGTTTGGATAGATAGGTCTAAGGAATATGGCACCCCTTCAAATTCTTGGTCGCGAGTGCATGTCACCGACGAAGGAATTGTTCAATCAATGATAATTGAAGGGGCACCATGGGAAGATTACCACCATTGTTCCCTTCTTCTGGATTGTGAAGAAAATACTCCTGATGAACTATGCCGTCCTTCAGTTTTTGATATTCTATCAAATACTGTAAACACAGTGGATTCCGAGCGAAACTTGTCCAACATTGAAGAGACTATCGCCATAAATATCTCAACCAAAGTAGATGTTGTAGAGAATATTTATGTTGGAAAATGTTGTTCTCCTTCAGAACTAGAAATATATAACACTCTTTTTCGCGAGTTCAGAGATGTCTTTGCTTGGTCATATAATGAAATGCCAGGCATTGACTCGAGTATCGTTGAACACGAAATCAAGATGTATCCAAATGTCAAACCAGTACGACAACGGCTACGGCAGGTGCACCCCAAGAAAGCCGCTGCCATCAAGGCAGAAGTTGAAAAAATTCTCCATGCTGGTTTCATTTACCTGGTTCCTCTAACCGATTGGGTATCGAATATTGTCCCTGTTATGAAAAAACAAGGAACAATTAGAGTGTGCGTCGATTATAGGGATGTAAATCAAGCTTGTCCAAAAGACAACTACCCTACACCCTTCATCAACCAGATAATTGATAAATGCGCTGGATGTGAAATGTTTTCATTTATGGATGGATTCTACGGGTATAATCAAATAAATATCCACCCACAGGACCAGTCAAAGACTGCATTTATTTGTCCGTGGGGCACATTCGCATATCGAAAATTACCCTTTGGTTTAAAGAACGCAGGGGAAACATTTCAAAGGGCAATGAATTATGCCTTCCATGATATCAAAAACATCATTCAACCATACCTCGACGACCTACCGACTCATTCGCCAAAGCAGACTGATCATTCGCAACATATAAGAGCGATATTTCTACGTTGCCGAAATTACAAGATACGACTCAATCCACACAAATGTGTATTTTGTGTTAGTTCGGGTCGTTTACTTGGCTTTGTAGTCTCGAAAGACGGGATTCGTCTCGACCCATGTAAGGTTCAGGCAATCATAAATTTGCCTCCACCTTCGAATTTGCTTCAGATTCAGAAACTCGAAGGGAAAGCAAACTTTCTGAGGAGGTTCATTCCAAATTACACCGAACTTGCTAAAGGTTATACGCGTCCTTTGAAAAAGGAAGTACCCTTTGTCTGGGATCAGGTTGCGCAAGCTTCCTTTGATGCTTTAAAAGAATCCGTAATGAAAGCATCATTAATGTACGCTCCTGATTATCAAAAAGACTTTAACCTGTATCTGGCTGCAACGGATACAACCATCGCAATGGTTTTAGTTCAAGAAGATGACGGAATTGAACATCCTATATATTATTTAAGTAAGAACTTAAATGATACAGAAAGCAAATATTCTTATGTTGAAAAGCTAGCGCTTGCAGCTGTTCAAGCGATACAGAGATTTCGACACTATATCCTCTTTCGAAAAACTACCATTCTGTCAGATTGCAACCCCATGACTTATATATTGTCGCGACAGTTGCTGGGGGGAAAATATTCAAAATGGATAGCAATTCTACAAGAGTTTGATCTGGAATTTGTAAAATCCAAGTCAAAGAAAGCTTTGGTTTTCGCAGAATTATTATGCGATCTCCCATCGTCGTCCAACGATGAAACATCCGAAGAAACGATCGTGGATGAAAATCTGTTTTTGATATCTTCAAGCAATCTGTGGTATGGGGATATCATCATTTATCTCCAAACCCAGAAATATATGCCAAATACCTCTCGCTCCAAACAAAAACGTATTCGATACCAAGCAAAAGACTACATGATCGTTGGTGATACACTTTACTGTTGTGGTATCGATACAGTTCTGAGAAGGTGCCTCACCCATGAGGAGGCCGAAAAAGTCCTGAATGATTGCCATTCAGGTGCGTATGGGGGGCATCAATCCGGTTATGCTACAGTGCAAAATTTTTTACGAGTAGGATACTTCTGGCCAACAATGTTCGAAGATTGCATAACTGCAGTCAGAAGTTTCCATGCTTGTCAAATTTTTGATAGAAAAACTAGAAGACCACCCGCACCTCTGCAGCCAATAGTTATTGTCGGGCCATTCGCCAAATGGGGCATCGATTTCATGACATGTAACCCCACCTCGACCGAGGGGCATGGGTATATCATAGTTACAGTTGACTATTTTACCAAATGGGCCGAGGCGATGCCTACATTAGATAATACTGGTGAAACAGCTGCCCTCTTCTTTTTCAATCATGTAGTCGCCAGATACGGCGTCCCACAAGCTATAGTCACAGATCATGGATCGCATTTTCACAATCACATGATGGTCGAATTAGCTGCCAAATTAGGATTGTCTCACGACAGCTCTACTCCATATTACCCGCATGCCAACGGACAAGTTGAAGCAATCAACAAAGTCCTGAAGCGCATGCTGCAAAGGATGATTGGAGTTCACAAAATAAGTTGGCACCTAATCCTGTACTCAGCCTTGTGGGCTTACCGAACATCGGTAAGGAATGTAACCGGGTTTACACCTCTCCAACTGGTATATGGCCTGGAAGCAGTCTTACCAATCCAGTGTGAAATCTCATCCCTCAAACTCGCAATTGACCTTCTCCCCGGGACTTCAGGAGAGGAGGCTCGTTTCTTGGAACTAATCCAATTGGATGAAACCCGTCGTGATGCCGCTTTGGCTAACAAAGCCCATAAGAAACGAGTCAAGGCGCAGTTCGACAAGAATGTCAAACCCCGTGTCTTCTCAGAAGGTGACTTGGTCTTGCTTTATGACCAAGAATACGACAAATTGGGGGCAGGTAAATTCAAGTCTTTATGGATGGGCCCCTATGTTGTTAAGCGAGTGTTGGCAAAAGGAGCCTACGAGTTAATGGATTATGACGGGATTCCACTGGCACAACCTTGTAACAGGTTGTACCTCAAGCGTTACTATGCGTGATTCAGTATAGTAACCTATATGCTTTTGTTATGTTTTTGTTTTCGCTAAAGTATTTGTTTTGGTCAAGTAATCCACTTTTTACATTTATTGCAGATGTCAAACCTATTGGAGTCATGTGTTGGATATGCCGACGGAGCGAGTCGTAGTTCGTGGAACCTATCTTCCGCGGCCTGGGCCATTTCTGATCCAAGCGGCGAGTTAGTAAGTTTCAGAGGGGTATGTATTGTTCGATCAAAGAATAACATCGCTGAATATAGTGAGTTGATAGAACTTCTCTCTGATGCCATCACACATGGTATACGCCAACTAATTGTCAGGCTAGACTCACAACTCGTCATACTACAACTCACTGGTATCTACTCTGTCCGAAATCCAACTATTTATCGCATGTTCCTAAGGGTTAAGATTTTGGAAAGGCAATTTGATTTTATTCGATATCAGCATATTTCCAGAACCTTAAACACATTAATTGACTCATTGGCAAATTATGTGTTAGATAGAAATTTGCAACATTTATAAAAAGAAGCATACCATTAATATTTGCATTTGGATCATGTAACTTAACCAAAATAAAACTTCGAAAATCAAATATATATATATATATATATATATATATATATATATATATATATATATATATATATATATATATATAATTGTTTATGGTTTACACATAATGTTCTATAACCAAGATAAAATTGTTCAAATGATCCAAAACTCAAAACGCTAAGGGGCTCCCTAGTCTAATGATGCTCGTGATAGCAAGTCACAGCCTGTGCGATCATGCGTAAGAGGCGAGTCCATCGTCTTGGCACACCAGTAGTATGCCGCTGCAACCTCAAGGGCAGCTCGTCAGTCCTCACATCTGGAATACCGAGAGTGAGACCCTCAACCTAGTCTTGTAATGCTGTGAGAGTCTCGGCCACATCGAGATCGCGAAGGATATCCCTTCCAACAGCCTCTCCTGCTGGGAAAACAGCTGGCACTCTCAGGCGTACTACTGGTCGAACGGGACCGACATCTGCATGAACACATGAGTTTGATTAAGTCTTGATAGAATAAAGCACAAGGACATTATAAAAGAAAAACGATAAACAGGAATATGGTCAAAGAATTTACCAATGGCACCCCACTGTTCGCCAGCCGGCAGTACTAAATCTGGGTCTCCCCGGAAGTCCATACCAGCATATGGATACTCGGAATAAACCATCTCCTGACTATGAAACCACCCGAAGAAGGTATCAGAAAAGGAAATCTGAGATTGACCAGCATGCCTAGACATATGGTCGACCCATCTCTGCATACGTGGTTCAGTCGGTGAAGGTAAATCGAGTGCAATATACTGCGGCTGCATTAGTGGTATATTTTCCAAGGCAAAGGCGGTCAAGATAGAACCATACCCAAAGTTCTTCAACCTCCCACTCTTCACCTTGGTCAACTGTTCTTTCATTATAAGAAGTACTGCGTCGCACTAGTTGAACACCTTCGGTTGGAGACATTCCAAGGCATACTGCATATAAGATCGGTTGGCGACATGAAGAGCCGCACCTCCAACCATCCTACCAAAAGTGAACAGAATAGTCCTGAGGGACCTGTCAGTGACATCACGGATGATGATCTTGCCATCTTTACTCGCTTGAGATCCCTCTCTGCAATACCGGTGAACATAATCTCTCACAGATTCACCTCCTCGGGCTGAACCTGATAAAGAGATGGGGGCACCCCGCCTCGACAAGCCAGTCAAGAAATAAATGTCCACTACAGTCAAGGGGATGGATTTTCCCCTAATCTAGAACACCTGGCTGGTAGGATCCCAAGCATCGAGCAAATACTGCAGCAAGTTGATTTGTTGTCTCATGCTAGAAATGCGGAAAAACTTCAGCAAGCCACAGTTCCGCAGTACGTTTACTGTAACCAGATCATGTAAAGCAAGCATGTCCTCTTCTTCATGCTCATGTTCTCGCCATGTAATAGTCTCTTGCTCCAAAAATCTCTGAAAATAAACAAGAGAGAGTTAGATCCTGATTTTGGTGAGGAACAGGCAAAATTTCCATCAAAAAATGTGCATAAATTTCCTTCCTTGCGCCCATCGCACCTACAGTAGTGCTCTGGGTGCGTTGCATGTCAGATGGCCAGTAGACAGGCCAAAATCCAATGCACCTTTCGATCAACAAGGGGTGCGCTGAAGCCAGGTTGAGTTTTTCAAACCCCAGAGGCTCAGAAAAACCAAGAATCAAGCTCAGAATGCAAAATGGAAAGCATGAAATGAAAGAGCTCAGGTTTAGCTCCTACCTGGTCCAGACGGCGCCGAGAATCGTACACAGAATCTCCCAGAATCAACTGATGAAAATCAAGGGGGAAAAGGCACCTCCAAAGCTCCAACAAACCAAAGTTCAAATGAAATGGTAAAACGAGAGGTAAAAGCACTTTTACATTACTTTTTACATAATTCGAGTAAAATATTAGTGTTCTAACTCATTTTTCAAACATGTATTGTTCATTTCTAACTAGTTTGATGAAGCAATTGAAAATGCAGTACAATCTTTGAAAGAACAAAGCTATTTATGGTAAAGTCAAGAAATGACCGTTGTATCGAGCAGTTTTAGCACATAGTTCAAGCTCGTTAAAAAATAAACATAAGTCATGAGCAAATGTTTCTTCCCGCGTTTAAGCTCATTAAAAAATGAACTATTTCCCAGTAAATAACCATCGTGAATGTAGTACTTCAACCTTTAAAGCCTTGGTCATGTTCTCATCATCACCTCCACTCTGTATCGGCCGATCATTCACCTCCATTTGATTGTTTACCCCTTTTGAGGAATAGCTGCGAAGAGTGATCTCACTAGCCATCCTTGTAACACTGTCGTGATTGGAAAATTCCAAACCTTACGTGGAATCATCTGCTACCCAAGTTTATCGCTTTTCCTCAAAAGACGAGTTTCCTTTAAGCTCTTTTCAACTGACTCGTAAAATATGAAAAGATTCCCGAGCCATTGACCTCTCCAGCTCGTTAAAGGGACTGGAAGTGCTATCCCTCCTTTAGATTTTAATCTTTTTGGACCTGAGGGATTATTACACAAAAAGATTGAGCGCTTGTTTTGTTCGGCTCGTTAAAAGTATCGAAAATTCATCCCTTCTGTATTGTTTTATACTTTTTCGGACTTAAGGGATTAGATGACGAAAAAGGAATTTTGGAGTTTCCTTTACGTCCCTTTTTAGACTCTCTAAAATTGAAAAGGACCGAGTTATCTTTGTCGTTAAACTCATTAAAACTTAATAGCGACAAACTTGTCCATAACAGACAAGAACGAGTTTCACTATCTCTAGGCTCGTTAAAGCATAGCGATGGGTTTACCTGAAGGGAAAATTATAGAACAAGCATATGTTATCCTCCTCAAGCTTGACAAAAATAAAGAGGTACTGGTCAGCAATGACTGGGGAAAAATTGGGAAGAAAACTTGAGGAAACTTTTTTGGTAGCAAGTCGCTCTTGAACATGACACTTTCACTCCGCATCCAAGTCGGATTGGGTTGTTTCATTCACCGGTCACATCACCATGGTCCCATCACACCATCCACATTTGGGGTTAATGCTACCAATCCATCACGTCAGTGTCGCCGATATGTTAAAGAGAAGTCATTCAGAGAATTCACCTATGTCTCACTCGCTACAATACATTTATACTCCATTCTTTCATGACTGCCACCCTGAACCTTATGTCATCAGATCATTTTCACCTCCATTAAAATCATTTGCTCCGTTCCGTGTCATTGATGTGGGATTCATTAAGGTCCTCCTGTGACGGATCGCTTCTTGTTGACATCAGCTCATTATCCAAGAAGTTGATATAGGAACACCCCGTTTAGTAATTTGAAGCTTGCATGCCTCAATGGCAAGTTTCTCACTTCCGGCGACAGGTTTACATCAATGACCTTCGACCGAAAGATTTTGCGTGGTGTTCGATGCCAAGTACTTTATTCACACCACGTGAATTGTACTGTGGTACCTTGAGCGTCATTATCATTATCGGTGATTCCTCTCGTGCCTGTTAACAACTTACATCATTGGCTGGTAATCAGGTGATGTCTTTCCATGTTTGACTCCAGAACATCTCTCACGTGGATAGACATGTACTTCGAGTGAAGATCGAACGAGATTGAAGACCTCAGATCTAGTTTCATGCATCCGGGCTGTGATATATATTCAGGGAAATAAAGACATCAAATGTACATTATTGCTGCACAGATAATCATCCAATCAAAGGGATGATGACTCTACCAGAATCATCAGTCTACACTCAGACGATTGTCTGTCCTATGTACATGAAAATGAATTTATAAAGCTGAGCATGGGAATGCCCGCCTTAGCTAGATCATGAAAATATTATGAAGATAATGTAATGTATTGTATCTTATTACAGGTCTCCTCCCAGCTTGAAAGAACTTCGGATCCTCATAATAAAGCATTTCACCCGACATCAAAAGATTAACGACCTCATGCTTTAGGGGGCAACTGTTATAGACATTTTTGGGCACTGCAAACCCAAGCATGAAATGTCCATAAACCTAGGGCTCCTAAGTCCTTAAAAGTGTTGTTCTAACCCCTAAAGGAACAAGGTCAACTGATTACAGCTTCTCCCAGAAGTTCTCCATGAAAAACTGCTCAAAACTGGTCAAAACAGGATCATTTCAGCTGCTTCATAGGCAAAGTGCGTTGCATCTCACCTAAGTACACTTTGTGGGTGCATTGCATTTCAAAAATCCCTTCTATGGAGTGCGATGGGCGAGAAGTGACAAATGGCAATGTCATTCCGCGAGGTGGAGAGGCATGGAATCTTCCAGAAACTTCTCCTGTGACACTTGCCTCTCTGAATTCGACGAAGGATGAGTAAGAGATCATCAATCTCCAAGTGGAAGCAAGAACTATCAGAGGGAAGACACTAATCAAATCACAAGTTGACTCATCTCCCTTACAGATATCTATATATGGATCCCTCATCCCAGAGATCCAGAGGCTGGAATTTTGCATATTGTAAGGAATTGCTGTTGGTTTCTTGAGACAACATCATAGTGTTGGGTGATCTAAGCTTTTTATGAGGTGAAGAAGGGCTTACTTGCTGAGAGGATGATGCTGGGTCAGAAAAACAGGTTGTAACTCCCTTGGCTCTTTCTTGTTTATCAATAAAAGCTATTCAAGTTTTCCTCCATACTCTTGTGTCATTTATGTTTTATGCATTTGTATGGTAAATTTACATCTGATCCTAGATTGTTTATGATTATAGATCCATGTTCTTGTATAGTGTCATGCTACTATGATCCTACAGGTACTCTGTGAAGCTGGGAGTACAAGGGAGCAAGTAGCGAAAGGCTATCAAGAGAGAGAGGAATCGAACTAGGAGATTAGCGCAAGACAGAGGTTGGTCTTCTTTGTTCTTCTCTCATCTATATTTCATAAAGGAAAAACGAAAGTTGTTTTACTTTGTTTGTTTCTAAGGTAGCTACCACACCTTAGTGGGATAAGCAGTTTCTGTGTAGACACTTTTCCCTGTAACACCCCCCCCCCCCCCCCACACCAGTTCCCCTTTTTGTTTTTTCTTTCTTTTCTTCTTGTTGGTGTTTGGAGGGTTAACAATGTTGAGGCTTTCTAATCTTGTTGTTGTTGAAGGAAGGAAGGTTGGAAAAACTTAACCCATATATTTGGTTGTGATGGGGGGTAGGTTGTTTAGTTTTAGGAAAGGTGTAATAAGGGTTATATTGTCTTGGGTTAGTATAATTGGGTTGGGAGGTCGACACACTGTCCATGGTGTGTGGAGGGTAATGGATTCCTTTCATGGGGGGATATTGGTTACCATGCATAGTAGGGTATGGGTTACCCTGCATGGAGGGTTTTGAGAGGGTGTAGGTGGACTAGGATAATATCCCATGTTGGTTGGGGTTGCAGGTGGACCACTGAACAATTAAAATTGTTATTGTCCTCTATACAAAATTTTCAAATTGTTGGACAGTGCTCCCAGGTGGGCTTTGGGTGATGGTTCCAATTAAGCCATTTGCCACTTTGATGGTCTCTTTTTATCTTGTCCAAAGGGTTATAAATGGGGAGCATTGGGAATAATGGAGTAAAGGTACCTTGATTGAGTGTATATGAGATCAAATTGTTGAGCTTTGCTAATGGCCTCTTATTTTTTTTGTGGCATGGTTGTGGCCACATATTTTGTGATTGTTAGCACAAGATATTTAAAAAAGAAGTCCAGAATAAGGGTTGGCATGACATTGACCTTAGTTAAACTATGATGCTTTCTCCATTCATGATCATGGTTAGAGATATGGGTGGAGGTAGTTTTCCAAAAGTGGGTTAATGATTCTAGACCCGTGTCATGATGTACCAAGATATGGAAAATGGTGAAGAATGATTAAGCTAGGGATTCAAACATGTCATGGGAATGAGTTGTCTCATTGACATACCATTTCATGGCAAGGCCAACGAGGGTGCGTTGAAATATTCTTAGATGAACTAAGTCCTTAATGATGTTATTGGATGAACACCACAAATGAAAGGTCATGATGTGGTTAGCGGGATCTTCCCCTTGTTTACCTTCAAAATTGGGAATGTATGAAGGAAACTTCATTGGCATGGGACGCCATTGTGTGTCATGGGAAATAGGATCATTTGTGAGCTTAGTTATATTTTGTAGTTATAAAGAAGCTACAAATTGGATTATGTTGGTATTTTCCATATTGGAATGACCTCAAGATGTAGCCTGAAAAGTGTTCCCTTAAGGGGGAGAACGAGTAGGACTACTTGGGGGAGTAGTATGTCGAATCCAAAAAGGGGTAGTAAAAGGAGTAATTTTATAGGGAGAGGTCCCAATCAAGGTTTCTCCAATAAAGGATGACCTAATCAAAGTGGTTGGATTCTATCTTCTATGCTTAGATGACGAGAGACCTAGCATGCCTCTTAGAAAGGGGGGAGGTTTATAATGTGATGAGAGCGATAGGTAACCATTGGTTCCCCTATGGTTCCGTTGTGGATGAGTGTTACTTTATATGGTGATAGGGGAATTTTTATCAAAGCAAATGAACCACACACATAAAACAAAGCGAAAATAAATGGTTAATTCTCCCTTTAACTTTATGCTATGTGACCAATCAAGCAAAAAAAGGTTTTGTGTTTTTTTCATATGATAAAAAATCCTAAAAAGACCTTTATGTCCTTTCCACTCAAACAATAATTGGGCCTTGTGAGGATTCTTTAGTAGGGTACTAGGGCCACATCTCGAAAATTACTAGTGATGCTTCCAACAACCAAGAATCAACTAAGGTATAGACAGGAGTTATAATAGGGGGTATTGGGGCGACGTCTCAAAAGTATTAGTGATGTTTCCAGTAGCCTTACTGTGGAGCACTCGAAAGGTATGCTCTTGACAAACAATTTAGTGGCTTTTCCGTAACATTTGTAACCTTTTCTGCATCATGAACTCAAAGAAATAAAGAATTCTAATAAAACGTGTGAGAATCAACATGGAAAGCTTAATCGCTGATAATTGTCATTTTTCTATGCAGGGAAAGGTGGAAACGAAGAGCTGTCGTTCAAAAGGGAAAGACAAAGGAGGAATAACTGTTGTCCCTCTAGAAGGGAACCGGATGCAAACGAGATCGAGCAGATCGAAGCAGAACGACCTAGGAAAGGAAGAAGGGATACCAATTCGGCGGAAAAGGGAAAGAAAAGTAAAAGATTAACAGCTTGGCGAATCCCTCAGGATCTTTGATCCTGAGGGATCGTTGTTTTACTTATTTTGTTACCTAGATATCTCCGCCATTACTTTTATAAAAAGGAAAACAATCGTTAAGCAAGGGGATTTTAATGTAACTTTCAGTTTCAGACTAAACTTTGATCATCGAGTCTCACTGAGACCTGGTTTACTGTACGTTTGTTGATGCGTTAATATAAAAGACTTGGTGTTTATTTCAACTTTGCGTCTGGAGTAACCTAAGGTGGTGTACCATTGGAAGCTAAGGGCCCAGCTCTGAAGGACACTTGCTTTTGTATCATTATAACTTGATTTCTGCGTGGTTTGCTTATGTTTATTGCTCGGTAATCTGATATGTTTTTCATGTGATGTTCCATGCTCTACTACGATTAATTCATTAATGGTTCTTTCAGGAAATCCATGTAGTGACTTTGCAATGCATGATTGAATCTTTTCAGAGTTGATTGCATGTTATTAGTCTAAACCAGCTATTTCTGTTATAGAGTGTTTGTACTGAATATTACTGTTATTGGATTCATTTGAAATCCCGATTATTGGAATCCGAAAGTAATGTTATTCTATTTGGAAACATAATCGTATTCTCCTTACTCATCAGATTACTATACTAGCGTGTTGCGTGTATGTATGATTGATTCCTGTTGTTCCATAATTCATCAATGAGTGCTGTTCCATAAAGTACATTCCATCCAATTTTCCTTAAGAGAGAAGATTGTTATCGCAGAGTGTGAGTTTGGTTCAATAGAGCAAGTTTGGTTCTGACTCACGAGACTTAGTTCATTTGATTGCTGTTCCATTTACTGTTGTTCCATTTTAGACTTGCTGTTCCATTTCCTATTTGCTGTTCCATTTTACTTTCTGTCGTTCCATTTACTTGCATTTGCTGCTTTGGTGTGAGAGAAGGTCTAAGGCTGTAGTGAGCCTCAGCAGTCGCTTCCTAGCTTCGAGACCTATGGTCCATGCTCTAATTTCCTTTCCATCAGTTTCTAGAGGGATGGGTTATCGCTTCCGCACCCTTGACTGATAAGCTGTTTTGTGTGATTTTATCCTTTTGAAGTAATTTAGTCATAGTCTAGCATCCATTTACTCTTGTATTTTCTGAACGCTGTACTACTAAGCATTACTCTGACGAATAGCCTCGGATTGAGATACTCTTTCCAATAACAAAACGTTCCCGGATTGACTTGTTAATGTGGGATAATTAGAGGTGAAAGAGACCCTTGTTACAACTCCACATTTTGGCGCCGTTGCCGGGGAAAGAGTATAGCCATTTGTCTTTTACAGAGTAGTGTACGAATCTGCTAGGGGAGAGTTGGATTTTAAAAACGAAAGGTAAGAACCTGCGTACAGAGCATGTAAAAGCCC
Source organism: Pinus tabuliformis (assembly GCA_031772625.1). Lineage (NCBI taxonomy): Eukaryota > Viridiplantae > Streptophyta > Pinopsida > Pinales > Pinaceae > Pinus > Pinus tabuliformis. The sequence continues at coordinate 711,408,120 of CM062820.1, forward strand.
TGCTCCACCGTCCGCTTTCCTAGCAGAATTATTGGTTGAATAGGATTTAGTAGTTTATTAGAGTGCATGACTAAGCAGAAAAATCCAGAAAAGAATATCAAACCTCCATTCAAACCCGAAAAATCCAAAGGGCCGGTGACCCTTGGCCGAACAACCTTCATAGACGAAATCTATAAGAAAACTGAATCTCAGCCATCAGTAGGCCCCAGGATAATCAATTCTAAACAGCCTACTAGCTCCCTTCAGGCCACAGGATCACCATCTGTAGCCTTCGCTGAAGTGCATAGTCAAACTGAGGAGCAGGACTTTCAAGAAATTGAAAATTCTACTCCCGAGCTATTGCAGGAAGGGAATTTTAGTAACCTTTGTGAAGGAGAAGGAGAAACAGGGGAAACCAGGGAACCCAAATCTCCTATTGAAACAGACCAGCCATTAAATAGCCTAGATAAAGGGAGCGCTACAAAAATCATTATTGGAGGAATTCAATCTCCTCAAACAACAGGGACTTTCATTATTCCAGACAAAGGAAGTGTTATTAAAACAATCCCTGTCAAGGCCGTTCCTTCTCAGCCTAGGAATACCCTCCTAGAAATCCCGGAAGGTTATTGGCATATATTCGATCCCATGGCGCAGAATCAGCCAAATACTCAAACTTCTACATTGCAATATCCTATAGTGGATTCCGCAGCAAATGCGCCCATGAAAGCTATCCCTCTCCAACATATCCCCACATTTCACGGTCTCACATCAGAAGATCCAGATGCATTTTTATTCGAATTCGATGTGTTATGCAGGGGGTATGATTACACCACTGATCCACAGAAATTGAAATTGTTCCCCTCTACCTTAAAGGGGGCTGCTTTAAGATGGTTTATGGGCCTAGGTGGTGGGGTCATTAATAATTGGGATCAAATGAAAGAGTCCTTCTTAAAAAAATATCAGGATTGTTGTAGGTCTAGAGAATTAAAAGATGAAATATTCCAAATGACAGCTAGACCAAATGAAACATTAGAGGAGTACGTAGAACGTTTTCAGTATAATTTACAAAGATATCCCTATGCATCACTACCTCTGCCTGATAATGTGTTAAAAACTGCATTGATCAGAGGCATGAAGGAACAGTGGATTGAAACATTAAATATCATGGGAAAAGAGGATATTTATCAAGAGAATTTTGCTGACATCATTGATATATGTATCAGGAGTTCGAGAGGTAGCACAAGGATAAAACCAGCAGAATATGATCGGTTTGTCAGAGATAACAAAATATCAACAGAAGGAGTAACACGTGTAGAACTTGGAAATTTATTAGAAAATTTTAAAACTGATATTCTGGGGAAATTAACTACACAACTTGATATTGTGCAGGCTAAACAGAAGCAGATGGAGGCGGAATAGAATTTGGCGATCTTCTGCCCCCGATGTAGAAGAAAACATAGCCACAAGGAATGTCCACTGGATGCAGTTCAAACATGTGCTATCTGTACAAAATATCACCTTACTGAGAGCTGCCCCTCACTTCCTAGATTGAAGGCAGTATATAAGGAAGCGGAAGAAGAGCCAGAATCAGCATACTTCATTAACCAGCGTCACCAATGGCAACCAAGGCAATCTGGTATGTTTACAGACCCAACTTCTTCTTTCCAGCCTCCGCAGTATAATGCTCAGCAATATAGTATGTGGCAAAACCAATCTCAACCCTCATTTTCGAACTGGTCACCATAGTCGTTTCCTTCTCCAAATCCGTGGATGAATCAGACAGGCCAATTTGGTTGGCCGAATTTCCCTTACGCCCCACCATATTGGCAGAATAACCCATATCCTCCACAATGGACTCCCCCTACTTCACAAGGTTCACCCTGGCAGAAAAACTGGCCAAAATCGACATATCAGCCTGCAAGAACTATTCCGCTCCCTCAACCGACTCTGCCAGCTTTACAACAAAACCCCCAGTCTAATATGAGACTGCAACTCCCAGCCCAACCCAATCCCAATCCAAATAATAGACCGGTCCAATCCCTCCAAATCATGGAATCATCAGAAATCGGACTTGATCTGAGGGAGTGCAATGATCTTCAGTTAAGATCTGAACGTATAATAGAAACGAAGGGAGATAAAACAGTTCACATTGAAGATCAATTACCAATAGAACAACCGTTACAACAAGAGGGTGTAAATAAGGAGCAGACCCACCATCAAGCAAGTACATCCTCTCCTCCCTTCCCAGAACGACTAGTTATACCACGACCTATACAATATCCAGACTTTGAAATTCTGGGAGAGTTACAAAATCTGTACATAAGAATTCCATTCCTCCAAGCCATTCAAGACATCCCTATATACGCAAAAAATATAAAAGAATTGTGCATAAAAAAATCAAGGAGGAATGCATCCACTAACCCAAGAGTCCAAGTAGTCGGTACTTTATCTGACCTGTTATCAGGAAAAGATACACCCATTAAATATGAAGATAATCGTAACTATTCAAATCTATGGTCAGACCCTGACTAATGCTTTAGTTGATCTAGGAGCTGCAATTAATATTTTGACAACCTCTACTTGCCAAAAGCTCGGCATTACATCGGTAGAACCTACTTCTACTTTGTTAGAATTGGCCGACCGATCTGTAGTTCGACCAGAAGGTACTCTATACGATGTCATGGTCTCTGTAGATTCCTGGGAATACCCAACCGATTTCTTGATAATTAATTCAAAAACCCGACTGGATGGACACCCGCTAATTTTAGGTAGACCTTGGCTTGCTACTGCTGATGCTTATATTGGTTGCCGGCAGGGAAATATGACTATAACTAGAGGACCAGATATTAAAAATCTAGTTCTATACCCTCCAGCATAGCCAAGTCTTACAATGATAAAAATTAACCAGCGCCCTGTGTCATACCTTACTGACAATATCAGATCCCCATTGACTGTACAGAAGGCTCTAGACTTTAAAGACCAAACAGAAGACGATTCCATCAATAATTTCATTAGTCAAACTGAATCTAGATCTCACACACATTGTTTCATGATAGAAGCAACATTCGATAGTGAACTAGAAGAAGATCCTTTGAAAGATGCGCATGACCAAAAAATACCTGTGACTTCTGTTGCCAACAGTAAAGTAGTGGAAATTGAACCGGGAAAGACTCTAAATATCAATGCCAACCTTACACCGGACCAAGAAATAAAGCTCATCCATCTGTTATGAAAGTATCAAGAAGCATTTGCGTGGGATTACCCTGATATGAAAGGGATTGATCCCCAATTGTGCACCCACCATATTTATATAGAAAAAGATGCAAGACCTGTTCGTCAACCACAAAGAAGACTCAACCCTCATCTAAAAGATGTTGTAAAAGCTGAACTTCAGAAACTTTTAGATGTTAATTTTATCTATCCTATTTCTGATAGTAAATGGGTCTCTCCGCTTGTGGTGGTACCCAAGAAGAATGGGAAATGGAGGATTTGTGTGGATTACAGGGAGTTAAACAGAGCCACACAAAAAGATCACTTCCCTCTCCCATTCATAGACCAAGTATTGGACACTTTAGCAGGAAAGAAATTCTTTTCTTTCCTGGATGGCTTTAGTGGATACAATCAGATTCAGATTGCCCCTGAAGACCAGGATAAAACTACTTTTACTTGTCCTTGGGGAACGTTTTCCTATCGAGTTCTACCCTTTGGCCTATGTAATGTTCCCGCCACATTCCAAAGGGTTGTCCTTAGCATCTTTGCAGATTTAATAAATGATGGACTTGAAGTGTACATGGATGACTTTACACCATATGGAGATGATTTTGATCCAGCTTTAGACACTCTAGAAAAAGTCCTACAACGTTGCATTGCTACCAGGCTTTGCTTAAGCCACGAAAAATGTTATATGATGATGACTGAAGGGCTCGTTCTAGGACACTATGTTTTAGCAGCTGGCATTCAGGTAGATAAGGCCAAAATTCAAATACTTTTGCTTATCCCCACCCCCACTACTCAAACAGAGGTACGCAGCTTTCTTGGATTTTCTGGGTATTATAGGCGATTTATAGAACATTATTCACACATTGCTGCACCTCTATATGCATTAACTGGTAATGTTGATTTCTTGGGGACAGAAAAATGCGACCGTGCTTTCAAGGAATTAAAGAAGCTTGTATCAACAGCTCCAGTCCTTCGAGGACCAAACTGGAATTTACCATTCCAAATCTCATCTGATGCCTCAGATACAGCAATCGGTGCAGTCCTTGGGCAGGAAGAGGATAAAAAACCATATGCTATCTATTATATCAGCAAAAATTTATCCCCTGCTAAATTAAATTACACTGTCACTGAAAAAGAATTCCTGGCTGTAATACATGCTGTCAATAAGTTTAGACATTATATCACAGGCTATCCCATTATTTTATATACAGACCATTCTGCTATCAAATATTTAGCAAATAAGCCTGTCACAAATGCTAGAATAACTAGATGGTTGATTTTATTGCAGGAGTTCGATATCACAATCAAGGATCGACCTGGCAAGGAAAACCCTGTAGCTGATTTTCTCTCACGAATACCAAAATCAATTGAAGCAGCAGCAGTGGAAGATCAATTTCCTGATGAGCACCTGTTTGCTGTTGCTGTTCAAACACCCTGGTATGCTGATGTTGCCAATTATCTTGTAGTAGGTAAGCTACCAAAACACTTAACCCCTAATGAACGTAAGCAGATTGTTCAGAAGAGTACTCGATTTTCGTGGATTGGGGGCTATTTGTTCCACACAGGGATAGACATGCAAATTAGGAGATGTATTCGAGAAGATGAAATTTTTGACATCTTAAAAGCCTGTCGTGACGGACCATGTGGGGGACACTTTGTTGAACGAAGAACAGCACATAAAGTATTGCAGACAGGATACTACTGGCCTACAATTTTCAAAGATGCGAAGAAATTTGTCCAAGCCTGTGACAGCTGCCAGCGAGTAGGACGACCTGGTCAAGCTGACGAAATGCCTCTGAGGCCACAATTAGTCATTGAACCATTTGAACGATGGGCTCTTGATTTCGTTGGACCCATCAACCCATCATTAAATCAGAGAACATATATCTTGGTGGCGACAGAATATGTCACCAAATGGGTTGAGGCCGAAACGTTGCCTAGAGCTACAGAAGATTCTGTAATACAGTTCCTGTTCCATTTGTTTGTACGTTATGGCCTTCCGAGAGAAATAATTACAGATGGAGGACCACAATTTGTCGGAAACAAATTAGCTGCAACACTTAACAATTATCACGTCCAGCATAAAATTACTACCCCATATCACCCGCAGGCGAATGGGCAAGTAGAAAGTAGCAATAAGGTAATAGAATCAATTTTAACAAAAACCATTGCGTCACATAGGCGTGATTGGGCCACCCGATTACCCGAAGCACTGTTGGCTTATAGAACCACATGGAGAAGTACCACCGGTTATTCACCCTATCAATTAGTGTTTGGAAAACAACCTATTTTCCCCATAGAATTCAAAATCTAAACGTTACGAACCGCACAGGAAGTTGGCCATGATCTAAGTGAGGCACAAATTAATCGATTACAGCAGATTAATGAATTGGACGAAATCAAGCTCTCTGCATTACAGAATACAACACTTATTCAACAACAGCGAGCTAAATGGCATGATGCACTCATCAAGAACAAAGTCTTTCACGAAGGAGACTGGGCTCTGTTATATGACTCTCGGTTTCAGGACTTCCCGGGGAAACTTCAGACTCGTTGGTTGGGACCATACGAAATCCAGAAAGTACATGATAATGGGACCCTCACTCTCATCACAATCGACGGTTCTGGATATGCATTCAAGGTAAATGGCCACCGAGTTCGTCTCTATCGCAAGCCACTCACTTGGGAATCCTTCTGTCAGCAGCTACGTCGAGACACTGATATGAAAATTTTAGGAGAGGAAGCAAAATCTTCCTCACCTATAATTCAGTAAGGAATTCATTTTTTTTCTATAACTTGTACATAAGTTTTTTTGTATATATTTTCATTGATCTTTCTCTTTTTTTTTTTTTTTCAAAATTTTGATTTTTGCATTCTGCGTGTCTTTGCTGTTCCTTTTCCAAAAGGAACAACATTTGCATGTTTCTGCTGTTCCTTTTCAAAAGGAACAACCTTGTTCTCTTTCTGCTGTTCCTTTTCAAAAGGAACAACATTGTTCTGTTTCTGCTGTTCCTTTTCAAAAGGAACAACATTTGTGATTTTCTGCTGTTCCTTTTCAAAAGGAACAACTTTTGTGATTTTCTGTTGTTCCTTTTCAAAATGAACAACATTTGTGATTTTCTGCTGTTCCTTTTCAAAAGGAACAACATTTGTGATTTTCTGTTGTTCCTTTTCAAAAGGAACAACATTTTTGATTTTCTGCTGTTCCTTTTCAAAAGGAACAACATTTGTGATTTTCTGCTGTTCCTTTTCAAAAGGAATAGCATTCGTGATTTCCTGCTATTCCTTTTCAAAAGGAACAACATTCGTGATTTCCTGCTGTTCCTTTTCAAAAGGAACAACATTCGTGATTTTCTGCTGTTCCCTTTCAAAAGGAACAACATTTTTGCTCTTCTACTGTTCCTTTTCCAAAGGAACAACATTATTTTTGTTGTTCCTTTTTCAAAAGGAACACCATCGGCACGTTTTTGCTCTCTTTGATGATTTATATTGAGGATGCTTTTCGCCCATGTTCTCTCCAGTCTTTAAGATACAACTATGCACTTATGCAATGAACATAAATCATGACATACCAAAGTCAGCGGATCATAAATCACTATCTTTATAAGGCCTAGTATTGATAAGAGGACAAGAGGAGGGACACACTTACTTCTCATCTTTGTTGTCATTGTCTTATCACCTTTGCTCTGGTTGGTTATCTTTATCATGACGATCTCCCTAAAAATTCTTTGATTATTACTTAGGAATAAGAGCAGAGAATTTATATCTTCCTATTGGGATGATAAGACTTCTTCCACCATTCCCACTCTTAAGGAGTGCTGAACCACCCTTATGTGTAAATAAATAAGAAAAAGTGCTTTGCAAAAAGACAAAAAAAAGTAAATATGGATTATCAATTGTCAAATGCAGGATAGGAGGTCTCATCAAGAGCCAGCCTACCATGATCATAAGGATGGAAGTGAAGTGGCATTCCCATTATGGCCATCACACCAGCGATATGGTCCAAAAGGTACACTAAATAAACAGACCTTGGAACAGGGGGTCTCATCACGAGCCGGCCTGCCCACGTTTCGCACCTTCCTTGTGAATGGCATTATGGCTACCTGGTTACCAAGCCAGCATAATGGCCTACATTTTGACAAAATAGTTTTCAAAATACACACAAAGGATCATGGTTCCGGGAGTGAAATAAACAACTCTGCCAAGGTTATGAACACCTGTCGGCAGCAGAGCTCTGTTAATGGTATTGAAGTCGTAATGGTTACACCAATAGGTATGATATCAATACTTATTTGTCTCTTATATCCTATGAATAAATCATATTTTATGTCCCGATGTATACATCGCATGAACACTCATTACCACCAATCATGGCAAAGGAACTGACAACAACCGCTGGAGATTTCGTACGATTGATAGACGTCCCATCCCCTGCCCTCGCATCATATCACGCAGGCTCTTATGTAAAACGTGATCCACCTTTTTGCCTCGATTTCGGTATTTCGTTGTCCATCTAAAACATGGCATAATTTCATATGCTGTTCCTTTATGACTTGGTTACAGAATGGCTGCTGCTCCTCTACTTGACAGCTGGGACAACCTATCATATTGCGGGGGGGAAGGTAGCCTCGTTACTCCACGAATTATGTGTCAGCACACCATTCGGGGAAGATAGTGTACGAAGGTATGGCATGGTTTAACGACATGATAATTCTATGTTTACGAAATTTGTCGTCCACAATCCATTTTTTGCATACTCTGTGTTTTTTTCCAAAACCTTGCAACGATCACCCTTTCTGCGTCTCAAACAACACAAGCAGTTGTTGTTCTTTTGGGAATTCTTAGTGGAACCATGGGGGGAAAGGCAATCCGAAGCAAACCTCAGAAGTTGACAGTCTTCGCTGCTGCCTGGGAGATCCTGGAAAAGGTAGGGTGGCTGAATTATTTCAGTCGCCTACAAGAATCGAATGAAACAGTGGCGTTGGAGTTTCTACAAAACCTGCAGGAGAACTACTCCATAGTAAGAGGGAGGCGGATAGCGGTCACTGACGATATAATTGCAGAAGTATTGGGACTACCAGCCACCGGACCTGCATGGACGCTGAAGAAAGAAAGATTACAAAAGATTATGGAGATTTTCCAGGATGAAGGCCAAAGCTTGACAGTTAAGGGGAAGGGAGTTCTGCCAGCAACGTTAGGGGAACCCTGGCCTGAATTAGCAAAGATAGTGCAGAGCTACATCACTTGCAAAGGAAGGAAAGACATGGTAAGACCACGTCATCTTAAACTCTTAGCTGTTTTGAAAGAGAAATGTTCTATAAATCTGCCTGCACTTCTAAATTTATTATTGCATGATGCGGCCCGAAGCCTGAAAAAGGCACAGCAAGTAGAATCAATTGTTAGCCACCATGGATTGATTCGATTGATAGTAAGCCATAGTCTCACTCAGCAGCAGAGCAGCTGGGAGGAGCTCATTGCAATGATTGAGGGGGGATTGGCAGCACCATCCCCAAAACCTAAACATTCCTCTAGCACACCAGAACAACCAAAAAAACGCAGAGAATTGGCAGCAGAAAAACATGTTGCTCCAAAACGTAAACATTCTTCAAGCACACCGGAACGACCAGAAAAACGCAGAGAATTGGTAGCAGAAAAACATGTTGCTAGTACACCCGAACAACTTGAGAGACCAAGGAAATCAATCCGGCTAGCCCGGATACGAGGGAGGCTGGAAAAGATCTAGGAGAGCACCAGCCAACCAATAGAGATTACGGACGAACCTCCAGAACCAGAAGGAGGACCTTCCGAAGAAAATGCTGAACAATCTGGGGGCGAGGCTGAGCAGCCCGGAGAAGGAGTCGAGGAGGGAGATGAGCATTCCGAAACATAAACAGAATCTGAACACTCCAAGGCAGTCACTGAGCAATCCAATCAAGAGGAGGAAGTAGGACAGCCGGAGGGCAGCCCGCCGCGGGACCCTGTGGGTGAAGACGAATTGGCCGCAATCCTGCCCAATATGGGGGAGTATGGCCAACGCTCCAGCCCAGCAGGCCTCCCTGACGGACCTCCGGAGGAAGACACACCTGAGAAATCACATGCAGAAAAGGCAGGAAAAGAAAACCTGCTCGTTCATGATGAGGAAATAAGAGACACCAATCTGGAACAATCTGTTCCCAAGACACCAGAAGAAATTCTAGACGGAGTAGGAACAGATTTAAGGGCCAGTCATGAGCCCTCTGCTGAGGCAATAGAAATCAAGAAATTAAGGAGGAAACAACAGAGGTTGCTAAACACTATAGCCCATCTCCGTGAGCAAATTCGGATTCTGAAAGCCAACCTGAGGATACAAAGGACCACAAGGAAAAGAAAAAGGGGCACTGCAGCAAAATCCCATAGGACAAGAAGACGAAGGGCTTATAGCCGCCCTGTTGGTCAAAATCCCGCTGGAAGACCTACTGCCGTTCCAAATGAAATTGAAGAACAGACTGCTGTTCCAAATGACATTGAAGAACAGACTGCTATTCCAAATGACGTTGAAGAACAGACTGCTGTTCCAAATGACACTGAAGAACGGACTGTCGTTCCAATTGAGGCAGAGGAATAGGATGATGTTCCATTAACAGGGGGACCACAACAACCTTTCATTCATGTTAAGAAAGAAAAGGAGAATAAGGAGATCCAAACAGAGGTACCACCCTCAGGGGTAATTCGGGTTCTGAACTCCAAACAGCATAACAAAAAGGTTCAGGTAAAACTCCCGGCCTCTACGGCTCTATGGAAAAAGGATCCGAAAACAAGAACAATGCACAAGATGATGAAGCAAGCTCAGCAAGAAGCTGAACAACTGAGAGAACAAACAGTCCCCCGGGAGAAATATGAAAAGTTACAATAGCAACTTCGGGATATTATTCAGTCCGAGAGCCAGGCCTTCGAAGGATGGCAAAAGGAGCAAGAAAAGGTTGCGAAGGTAACTCGTCGATTAGATATTGTTATTAGGCAGATGGACACTGTGTGTTCTTTGTATAATGACGTTCTGACCTGTAGGGCCTCTGCTAAAAACTATGCTTTATTTTTTCTTGAACGATATTTACGATTAAAGATAAAAGCTGTTAGGGCGGGTGCCCCTATACAAATCAATACTGTTAATGATTTCATAGATTGTTGCAAGCATTATGGAGTTAAGGTTCAAAGATTATTGTGTGAATTTTACTTGCACAACCTCGTGCTAGACCAGGAAACTGACTTAAATCTTGGCCCTTTTGTTGGGGACATACAATTGCAAGCCTTCGTTTCATTCGGGGTTAATCAGCTGAAATGGCTCAGAGCTTATAACACTTTTCAGAGACAGGAAAACAGCCTAGACTTGTGGGTGAGAGCCGAGCCTAGAGACCCAGTGCTGTTATGGAGAGCACATAGGAAACTTATGAGAACCCCAGGTGTCATGGAGACATTAGGACCCATGCACGAGGACCTAATCCGACACAGTCTGGAATATTTTCTGACTATTAAAGACCTCGCCATCGATGCTGCAAAATTTCGATACCAGATTTCTAGCCCAAATATCCAGCTCAGGGAGCCATTCAAATACAAAAATTTTGAGCTGGCTGCCAGCCGATTGAACCTTTATGGCGAACGTATTTTGCAAGCAGGGCCATCCTGGTTAGGGTATCGATTTCGTAGTCCAATCATTTGGCACCCTGCACTCGGATATCAGGCCTTGTATGAAATGCCTGAAGGTCAAACAAATCAGTTCTTTGATGATCTAGTTGCTCATCACGGTTGTAGGCCTCCACACGAGGTTCCCTCTCCGGCCTATTCTCTTACCGCCTTGCATGTCAACTATAATGTTTTCATGAGGGCATGAAATAGGGTAAGCAGGGGGGTGTGTGGAGCACTCAAAAGGTATGCTTTTGACAAACAATTTAGTGGCTTTTCAGTAACATTTGTAACCTTTTCTGCATCATGAACTCAAAGAAATAAAGAATTCTAATAAAACGTGTGAGAATCAACATGGAAAGCTTAATCGCTAATAATTGTCATTTTCTATGCAGGGAAAGGTGGAAACGAAGAGCTGCCGTTCAAAAGGGAAAGACAAAGGAGGAATAAATGTTGTCCCTCTAGAAGGGAACCAGATGTAAACGAGATCGAGCAGATCGAAGCAGAACGACCCAGGAAAGGAAGAAGGGATACCAATTCGGCGGAAAAGGGAAAGAAAAGTAAAAGATTAACAGCTTGGCAAATCCCTCAGGATCTTTGATCCTGAGGGATCGCTGTTTTACTTATTTTGTTACCTAGATATCTCCGCCATTACTTTTATAAAAAGGAACAACATCGTTAAGCAAGGGGACTTTAATGTAACTTTCAGTTTCAGACTAAACTTTGATCATCGAGTCTCACTGAGACCTGGTTTACTGTACGTTTGTTGATGCGTTAATATAAAAGACTTGGTGTTTATTTCATCTTTACGTCTGGAGTAATCTAAGGCGGTGTACCATTGGAAGCTAAGGGCCCGGCTCCAAAGGACACTTGCTTTTGTATCATTATAACTTGATTTCTGCGTGGTTTGCTTATATTTATTGCTCGGTAATCTGATATGCTTTTCATGTGTTGTTCCATGCTCTGCTACGATTAATTCATTAATGGTTCTTTCAGGAAATCCATGTAGTGACTCTGCATTGCATGATTGAATCTTTTCAGAGTTGATTGCATGTTATTAGTCTAAACCAGCTATTTCTCTTATAGAGCGTTTGTACTAAATATTACTGTTATTGGATTCATTTGAAATCCCGATTATTGGAATCCGAAAGTAATGTTATTCTATTTGGAAACATAGTCGTATTCTCCTTACTCATCATATTACTATACTAGCGTGTTGCGTGTATGTATGATTGATTCCTACTGTTCCATAATTCATCAATCAGTGTTGTTCCATAAAGTACATTCCATCCAATTTGCCTTAAGAGAGAAGATTGTTATCGCAGAGTGTGAGTTTGGTTCAATAGAGCAAGTTTGGTTCTGACTCGCGAGACTTAGTTCATTTGATTGCTGTTCCATTTACTGCTGTTCCATTTTAGACTTGCTGTTCCATTTCCTATTTGCTGTTCCATTTTACTTTCTGCCGTTCCATTTACTTGCATTTGCTGCTTTGGTGTAAGAGAAGGTCTAAGGCTGTAGTGAGCCTCAGCAGTCGTTGCCTAGCTCCTAGACCTATGGTCCATGCTCTAATTTCCTTTCCATCAGTTTCTAGAGGGATGGGTTATCGCTTCCACACCCTTGACTGATAAGCTGTTTTGTGTGATTTTATCCTTTTGAAGTAATTTAGTCATAGTCTAGCATCCGTTTACTCTTGTATTTTCTGAACGTTGTACTACTAAGCATTACTCTGACGAATAGCCTCGGATTGAGATACTCTTTGCAATAACAAAACGTTCCCGGATTGACTTGTTAATGTGGGATAATTAGAGGTGAAAGAGACCCTTGTTACAACTCCACACTTACCAACATTACCATAGGGCTCTATGCTTCCCACACTTCAACCTATAGGGAAATATTCCCTAAAATTTTTCCACCAAGTTTAGCTTCGTTCCACGGGGGTAGTCGAATCTTGAGGTTCTTGGTACTTAGTCAACAATGAAAAGCATTGATCCAATGAGTTGGGTAGCCTCGTGGAGAGCCATGTGCACTAAGACCTAAGCCTAACCCCCTATAAATTAGGTTTCTAACATGGACCAGTTTTGATTGTGGGATGGTGAAGGATTTTAAGCTCCCTATAAGACAAATTCTATGTTTCAAGATGTATGGCTTATGGGATATCTACCCCTATGGTCCTAACCTAAACCATAGTATCTTTTTAGACCCTATGGGGAATTTAGTGTGTTCAAGTGTTAGGGTTGTTTTTAAATAGGCTTATCTTCACTTAGGGTGTGAAAAATGTAAGCTTCAAAGAAATTAAGTATCAGGATTCCAAAAGGTGGATACTCTTGATGCAAAGTTTATATGAGCTTAGTATGTGAGGTGCAAGTGTGTCCAAGTGAACTTGTGAGCATACATAGTGTGAAATAATATGGATGTGCAGTGATTCATTGCAACTTCCCTAGTTATGCTATGTTATGATTACTCCTTGCAAGAAAGAAATCATGGGTGCATAATGGGCCACTTATTTCCTTCCTAATTACACTATGTGAGCATGTAGGGATCATTACAGTATGTTACATATGAAACCATAGGATCATCACAAAGATGAAAGAGAAGCACGAGCTACTCCCTTTCTTTACTAACACCATGTCCTGGTCCCGATAATAATTTGAAAAATGAAAATATTTGGTTAGTCAAAAATATGTGTGGCTTAGGCGCACTTATTTTCCTCCTAATTAAGCTATGTGTGATGATTTGGTCAAAGAAAGTTAGAAAATATGTGTGGATTAGGGCCACTTACTTTCCCCTAGTTAATCTATGCGAGTTGTAAAATTTTAAAAGTAAAAATAAACAATCTCCCTACTAATAGTGGGTTAGAAAAGAAATTTAGTAGCCTATCTAAACTATAAAATGTATCAGGAGTGCAAGCAACTCACTAAAGGTTGCTAAAACACTCCAGAAAGAGAAATGACAATGAAATTTTGAAATCTCTATGTGTCAGGTGGGTTAATTTTTGCACAAACGCACAACCCATGCATCTATCTGTGGGAAAAGCTGCAAGACCGGCTCGAAGAAATGAACAGAGGTAGTTTCAGGCCATGAACAAGTCTTAGGGAGATCTCCACAATTCCTGAAAAATTATAAATGCAAAACATATTGAAAACTCTGAGGAGAAGGACTTGGAAAACAACCAATTAGATTAAATAAGCCAAACAAGTGGAGTCGCCATTTTGTATTTGGTGTTTGTTTGACTAAGGGTCCCAAAAACACCTTCCTTACACCTGGTTGTTTCCTACAAGGAGCATACAAAAAATTTGATGATGTTAGTGCTTAAACAAGAACCAACAAAGCATTGAATGTAATGAGAATAATGCATGAGAAATATTAAACTAAAACTAAAACAAACAACATGAAACAAGCTTAATGAAGCAAAAACACATCAAAAAGGATTTAGGAACATAGTCCTCTTTATTGATTTCTAGTGGTAGAAGAGCTACAAATAAGATATCAAGACACTTGAAGAGAGTTTCTTGAGAAATGGTGCTCAAGAGCTCTCAACAAGGATTTCCCTTCTTCAATCTCCTTTGCAAACTCCTTCTCTCTCAAAGAAGAAAAGATAACTCTCAATAGTGGTGGAATCCTCTTAACAATGGAATGCAATATTTATTTAGAGTAATTTTTCTAGCATAACAATGCACAAAATTATTCTTCTACTTGGTCATCCAATTCCTTTTATATATAGAATTTAAACTCCTCTTTCCCTTCCTTGGCTCATCAATGAGAAAATGACTTAAGAGAAGGACAAGAGGGTTCCTCTGGGAGTTGCATATCTCCAAATTGGCTCGAAATCGACTTTCCTTGGGTAGTACTTGTCAAGGATCTCAACTCAAATTGTGTGAAGTGGTCCTAGACTGTTGAATAGACTTTGGACAACTCACGTGCCTATCGAAGGAAAAGGCACACGATATTGAATCTTTTCCTTTAAGGCGCCAAAGCGGGTTGATTTTTTGAATTGGTCTTTGGAAAACCTTTGTTTTTTTTTTATGTTCATGATGTTTCCAGCTGTAAAAGCTTCACCCATACATGTTTCTATCTGACTCTAGGTGTCATCTTACCTGTACAATGTGTGTGATTTTTCCATATTAGCACCTTGTCCTTCCTAGTTTGACAGGCGGCATATGCAAATCTATCACATATTGATGAAATTCCAGGATCATGGGTACAAATGTTTGAAACATGGAGAAATGAATATCAATGGCCCTAAAAAAACTCATCCATCCTAGTCCACTATTGGGAGGCCCTCCCAAGAAATATCTATTGGTCGATATGGATTCCCCAAAATCGAGTAATTTTCGAAGGAGAACAACCAAGTTGAATATCTTGTTGTTTAGCAAGAATTGAAAATGGTAATTAAAAAGAAAGTCAAAAAATTATCAATATTTAGAGATTTAATGGTATTCATCTAACATGTGATGAAATCACAAGGAACATCAAATTCAAAGCTCCCTCCTATTGTTCAAAGGATTGTTTTAATTTCCCTGCAATTTGAGCAAATCGTATTCTTTCATGTGCTCAGACAATTAAATTCAATGGCTGAGCCATTGTCCAACCAAGGCACTACTATGTGACACGTGACTTTAGAAGTTAACCAAAGTATAGTAACTATATCAGATATTCCATGATAATGAGAAGCAATATTCATGTATTAAGTTTTATTGTGATATCCTCTGACTTGAGTTTTTTATGTAAATAATTTTATATATGTGGTTTCCTTTTTGGAATGTTTAAAGTTTGAAAGAAATATGAATAATTTAATTATCAATACTTTATTATTGATAATGAATGATTATAAATATGTATTTAATATGTTTATAATAAATAAAGAGATATGAAAAATAAATGTTGGAATACACTTGGCTGAAAGAGATGAGGCTGCAAATGGATGATGAATATTAATTACCTAGTAATAAGTCCTAGGCATCTAATCCATATTATTAGATTTATTATGAATTATAGAATTGGTCAATTTATTGTTTCCCCTAAAAGACATGATGTCTTCTTTGGAAGTGGGAAACAAAATTTCATTAATGATCTAGTAACTACCTCCACCTCACGCTTGTTAGTAGGGTGGATGAAGTTACCAACTACTGAAATGAGTGGTAGATGGGTAATGGAGGATACTTTATTTTTTTATTCTTGTTATAAGAGGCTTATGTTGTCTTGGGGAGACAAAATGAGTTGCAAGTGAATAGGACAAAAAAGAGAAAAATAATTTACAGACTTATTATGATCTAGGTGATACATGTTGGATGTGATATCATGGATGGGGGGATTTGAGTGATCTTACATTAATTTTCCTTAAAAAGAATTCAATTCGGTGTCCTTTACCCTAGACTTTTCAGAAAAGTGAACGATATTGTTATGTTTTGTTTATGTTTTTGAAGAACTCGTTTGATGGTAGAATTCAAATGAAAATTTATTAAGAGTATTGGTTCTATATATTTATTTAAAATAATTTTCATATTATATACAAAGTTTTTGAAAGTAAAAGATTTTTAATTATTTCTATTTTCGAATGGAAAATATTTAACTAAAAATGAAAGACTTTAAATATAAATAAAATATTTTTTTGTGTACAAACAAAAGAACCTTAGAGTAATAGGTTATATATGTATACAATGAAGATCTAGACTTGTACATGGTATTATTAGAAGAGAAAGTAATAGTAAAAGTACTGTCAAATTCATTTTTTTGAAAAGAAATCAAATGAAAAATACCTATATACATATATTGAATTGTAGACAATAACTATATTAGATGCAAGAAGATAATTAGATTATAGAGGTACATTGTTTTTGAAGAATATAAAAGAACATAACAAAAATTCAATATTATATATATATAGATAGATATAGAATTTGAACTCCTATTTTCCTTCCTTGGCTCATCAATGAGAAAATGACTTAGGAGAAGGACAAGAGGATTCCTTTGGGAGAGTCATATCTCCAAATTGGCTCAAAATTGACTATCGTTGGGTAGTACTTGTCAAGGATCTCAACTCAAATTGTGTGGAGTGGTACTAGACTGCTGACTAGACTTTGGACAACCCTCATGACTATTGAAGGAAAAGCCACACGGTATTGAATTTTTTCCTTTAAGGCGCTCACGCAGGTCGAGATTTTAAATTGGGCTTTGGAAAACCTTTAATTCTTTTATTTCATGATGTTTCCAGCTATAAAAGATTCACTGATACATGTCTCTATCTAATCTGGGTGTCATCTTACATGTACAAATGTGTGTATGATTTTTCCATATTAACACCTTGTCCTTCATAGTTTGGCAGAGAACATATGAAAATCTATCACATATTGATGCAATTCCAGGATCATGGGTAGAAATGTTTGAAACATGGAGAATAAATATATATGGCCCTAGAAAAAACTCATCCCTCCTAGTTTGATATTGGGAGGCCCTCCCAAGATATATCTGTTGGTCGATATGGATTACCCAAAATCAAGTAATTTTCAAAGGAGAACAACCATGTTGAATATCTTGTTCTCTAGAAAGAATTGAAAATTATAACTAAAAAGAAAGTACAAAAGTATCAATATGTAAAGATTCAATGATAGTCATCTAACATGTGATAAAATCACAAGAAACATCTAATTCATATCTCCCTCCTATCCTTCCAAGGATTGTTTTAATTTCCTTGCAATTTGAGAAAATTGAATTCAACGAGTCATTGTCCAACCAAGGCACTACTATGGAACAAGGAACTTTAGAAGTTAACCAAAGGATGGTAACTATATCACATATTCCATGATAATGAGAAGTAATATTCATGTATTAAGTTTTATTGTGATATCCCTTGACTTGAACTTTTTATGTAAATAATTGTGTATATGTGTTTTCCTTTTTAGAATATTTAAAATTTGAAAGACATATGAAGAATTTAATTATCAATACCTATTATTGATAATGAATGATTATAAATCTGTATTTAATATGTTTATAATAAATAAAGAGGTCTGGAAAATTAATGTTGGAACACACTTGGTTGAAAGAGATGAGGCTCAAAATGGATGGTGAGTATTAATTACATAGTAATAAGTCCTAGGCATCTAATCTAGATGATTAGATTTATTATGAATTATGGAATTGGTCAATTTATTGTTTCCCTAAAAGACATGATGTCATCTTTAGAAGTGGGAAAAAAAATCTCACTAATGATCTAGTAACTACCTCCACCTCACTCCTGTTGGTGGGGTGGAGGAAGTTACCAACTATTTAAATGAGTGGTAGATGGGTAATGGAGGATACTTTATCTTTTTCTTCTTGTTATAAGAGGCTCACATTGTCTTGGGGAGACAAAAGGAGTTTAAAGTGAATACGAAAAAAAGAGAAAAATAATTTACAAACCTGTTATGTTCTAGGTGATACATGTTGGATGCAGTATCATTGTTGGGGGAGCTACGTGATCTTACATTAATTTTCCTTGCCAACAATTCAATTCAATGTCCTTTACCCTAGACTTTTAAGAAAAGTGAATGATATTGTTATGTTTTGTTTATGTTTTTGGAGATCTCGTTTGATGGTAGAGTTCAAATGAAAATTGATTAAGAGTATTGATTCTATATATTTATTATTAGAATAATTTTCATATTATATACAAAGTTTCTGAAAGTAAAAGATGTTAAATTATTTGTATTTTCAAATGGAAACTATTTAACTAAAAATTAAAGACTTTAAATACAAACAAAAGAACCTTAGAGTAATAGGTTATCTATATATATATATATATATATATACATATATAACATATTACTCTAAGGTTCTTTTGTTTATATTTAAAGTCTTTCATTTTTAGTTAAATATTTTCCATTCGAAGTTTGAGACTTGTACATGAAGTTTGAAACTTGTACATGGTGTTATTAGAAGAGAAAAGTAATAGTAGAAGTACTGTCAAATTCATTTTTTTGAAGTCTGCTTGGGGTAGCTCAATTGTCAATGGTCGTGGAAATGAACTCTCACCGAACCGGAAGCCTTGGGTTCAAATCTTGTGCTATCCCTCTCGATCGGGGTGAGGAGTTGGACATGATGAAGATGTAGTCTTACCAAGCTTACAAAAAAAAAACAATTTTGTGAAAAGAAATCAAATGACAAATACATATATACATATATTAAACTGTAGACAATAATTATATTAGATGCAATAAGGTAATTAAATTATAGAGGTACACTATTTGTGAAGTGTTGGCATTATGATACAAGTGTTTTCCTTGATGGAAACTCACTCACAGGTTAGTTCAGTTTTGATGAAAGACAATCCATAGTGTAACAAATCCATTCAGATATAACAAGGCATTGGTATAGAAGAACACGAAGATGGAACTAAAGTCTACTAATCAGAATGAAGAAGTTGAAGGTAAAGGATGGTGAAAAGCAGTTTAAGATGTATACGTAGGTCCACTTAGTCAAAACAACGTATACATGTAGGTCTACAGAACAAAAAGCACATATACGTATACATGCACTCCCGCAAGAGGAAAAGCGCGTACATGTCAGAAAATCAAGGAATTTCAAGAGTAGAGAATACCAGGGGTCAATACCATGGTATTAGCCCACAATATTGAGTGAAGTAACAACTATTTGATCCCACCCAAGAATACCACGGGTCTTAAGTGGTTTTGGTCTGAGGTATTGAGAAATGCAAAAAACTATATAAGGAGGAGAAGATGATTAGGCCATAGTGTGCAAGGGAAAATGGTTTCTAAGGAATACTTCTATCTAAAGTATATTTTGTGTTGCAGGGGCTATGTTGGTGATTTGTTCTGAAATATTGTGTGCACCTTGAATTCAATGTTGGATCAGAATCATGAGACCTGAAATGACTTATCATTGAATGATATGATATTGGTTGGGCAAAATCTGATTGTGTACACCTATTTTATTCTTTAAATGTCATGATTTGGGTTTTTCTGAAGTCCAGAATAGCAAGGAAGTTATGAGTTAATATTTGCAGATCTATATGCTGGTTCGTCTCGATAAAAGCATATGTACACACAGGTTCTACTCTTGCAAGTAGTGTATAAAAAGGAAAAGCCTATTCTATCTGATCAGTTCAGTTTTTTTTTCTGCTATCTGTCAATGAAGTCCTCACATATCTAAATGTAAAACTGAATGCATAAGGAGTTTAATATCTGATTGATTGATTGTATAAGTGAGAAGGGTGATCTCTGATACTGCCTGTGTAAAGCTCTGTAAATTGACAGTAGATGTTCAATATATTTCTAGTTGGTACAAACTTGATTTAGAAGTTTATGTTTAAGTAGTTTTGAAGGTATACACAGGTTTGATTAAAGGAAGTAGCGTATACACGCAAGTTGGGTTCAGTAAAGTAGTGTATAAATTCTGATGCATGATTTTTTAGGTTGTAGTTGGCTCTGAATGATGATGCAGTTTTTTGGGTTCATCACAGTGTTCTGGTGACAATGATATGATTTTTCAGATTAACTGATTGTTGGTTGATGCAATTTGAGTTTCAAAGTTTCCGATGGGTCCAATATGAAAATTTGATGAAACGAGGCCTTCAAGTATATTTTTGTGTGCAAGGAGCATCCAGTCTGAAAATTTATGAAACATGGTGCCTGGAAGAAGAGAGAAGGTCATAGCCTTCTATAGGCCGGGGCCTACGTACTAGTAAACACTTTGGCTAATACAAGAGCTAGGGGGTTGCATCTCCTTTCCAGTAGAAGCTAGAAAATGAGAGGAGGTTGTAGCCTTCTACAAGTGGGTGCCTGCATACTTGTATGAGTCCGCATCCGTACAAGATTGTAAAAATATTTTATTATTATTAAAAGAAGACAGAGACGACAGCAGCAGGTGGTTTTCACCCACATTGGGTTTCCACCTTAAATCTTGGTGTTCATGTGTGTTTCTTATGTGTGATGGTTTACTCTATTTTTATTGCAATGTTTAATAAGTTACTAATGCATTGATTAAAGATCAACACATGATAAATTGACTAAATCACAAGTTCTTTGGGTATACATTGGTTTTTCTAATCACAGTAGCGTGTAAACGCTAGTTCACTTAACAAAAGTAGCGTATATAAATCTGTTTGGGAAATGCAAAATTATCGATATGATAATAATGATTCACCCCCTCTCTCAATATTATTTCCAACATGAAGAATATATAAAAAAATGAAAATTCAATATATATATATATATATATATATATATATATACAGAAGGTGCATCTGTTACGAATTGATCCAATGTATGGGATTTCTCCAAATAATATCGAACTACCTGTTCCAAAGTTCTATTCGCTGCCTGAATTTCATTCACTTGATAATGATCCACATCCGCCCTAGTTGCTCGATGAAGTTCTTCTTGGTGTAGTCGAGGAATCCAGGGCTTCTAGTCATATCTTAAAAGCACTAAACTCTACCTTCATTGCATGCATTCCAAAAACAAATGATCCTTCTTCCTTAATCTTTTCCGGATCCACTCTAAGCTCTCCTGCACCAATCATGTGTCCAATATATTTCAAGGAAGTATTATCAAACTCACATTTTTGCAAATTGGCAATGACTTGATTCTTCCTTAAGGTCTCTAGTACCTGTGTCACATGTGTGAGGTGCTCTTGCCACATATTACTGAAGATTACTATGTCATCTAGATATACAATGACAAATGAATCAATGAAAGGGTGTAACACATCACTCATAATATCATGAAAGTGGAAGGTGCATTGCATAAACCGAAAGGCATTACTAACCACTCATACAAACCTTGCCTTGTTTTGTATGTTTTATTCCACACGTCTTTCGCTTTGATCCTCACTTGATGGTAACCTGATTTGAGGTCTAGCTTGGTGAAGAATTTGGCTTGTTGCAGCTAAAAAGTCATCAATCCTTGGCAAAGGATATCTATTCTTGATGGGGCACGGTAGTCAATGCACATTCTCCAGATTCCAAACTAAGACCTCCTTTTCATGATGCGCAAGCAGGCTCGACCAAAGGGAGAGGCAATATCGAACCAATATCGCCCAAACATTGGGTTTCTGAAACGCGATGGGATGTGCCCTTCAAAGAGAATAGATAATAGATAGGAGGAATAATAGCTACGAGAAAGTATATGCATCATTGATCTCCTTATGCCAAGGGGTTTCTCGCTCATTAATCTCCTGGGTGGAAGCCTGCCTATTAGGAGCTCGTGATTTTCTATTTTTTATAAAGAGAACCGCAAGATGGGGTTCCTAGAGGATGGATGATCTGTCTAAAAAACTATCTAAATAGTGCTGCCTGCGTATTAGTACAGCTATAATAAGCCTACCTTAAATCTTGTTTAATGAGGCTCGCGCCCTTCCCCGTAATATCTGCCTTAGTTAATATCGTTCGTTGCAACCGCTATGTGGTGACCGGGTCGAACTAGGAAGTCTACCCGGCTCTATTCCCGCCCACCTACCAACCTTGACTCTCATTCTTTCTATTGGCTGAGATATGGTGACATTCAAGTACTATAGATGGTTACGGAGCTGGTAGGGCGAATTGTTCGGTAGGGGCACATCTCCATTTGAAAGCTTCATAGAGGTCCCACCCAAACCTTATTGCTACCGAAACACCCCCGTGAACAAACAGATCTATTATCTAGAAAAGGGTGGGCCCCCTCATTCGAATGAATCAATAATGTATGGGGTCCTGATACAGAAGATCGAGCTAAAGGTGACACGTCAGCGATGCCAGGTGGCCTCAGTGATAAGACGGATATCCACTCAGAGGTTCTCAAGAGCGAATAACCACAAAGGGATCATGAACTCGAAGTAATCCTCTCCTTAGCAGTCGAGCCGATGGCGGCCTTATTAGTCGAGCGTGCTACGCACCCTACCGGTCCTCAAAGATTGTGACCAAAGGCTGCTGGTAAAAAGATAATGCCAGGTGATCCAATCGTACTGATTGAGAATTCATTCACCCTTTAAGAAGATTACATTCGACAATTTGTGAAGGGGTTTGCCGGTGCTATTCATTAGTTGCTCGATGAATGATTTCTAGGATAATGAAGAGATTTCTACTATAGATCTCCTCTCATCCATGTTCATTCATACATATCCTATAGTAGATATAGGAGAATTGGTACGAATTGGGACAATTGATCTTTTGTATTCTGATCTCAAGGTTACGAAAAGAAAAATTTAGGTAATTGTCTCATGAAGATATGTATAAACCATATTTCATTCAGTCCTTCCACGCCTACTATAACTATAATTAGTTATTTCGGTTTCTTATTGGCTTCTATCATTTTAGGAGCCTTAAGGTCATTGTCACCAGTATCAGAGCAGCAGCCATAATATCATTCTAGTCAGTGCTACACCCTCATTGACATAAGGTCAGGCCATACAGCTAGGCATTGCCAGTCCTCATAGCCTTAAGGTCAATGTTGATAGCCATTTGTCTTAAGCCAATTGTCTTAGCCGATAGTCTTAGCCAGGAGGCCTTGCCAGCCGGTACTAGTCAGCCAGTCAGAGACATAGGGGCAGGCTGCAGTTGTCATTGCTTTAAGTTCATTACTTATAGTCTTTTCTCATTGCCAATAGCCGCTAGTTTATCCAGGAGTCATAGTCGATGGCTTCTAGGGTTGTTACTCCATTTCCTAGGATGAAGAGATCAAGGTAAGGGCCCTTACTTTTTAGGGGTCACTCACTATTCCGATGGTGAGGACCGGCAGGGTGCGTAGCACGCTCGACTAATAAGGCCGCCATCGGCTCGACTGTTAAGGCCGCCATCGCCCTTACTCCTTTATAGGGGTCACTCACTATTCCGATGGTGAGGACCGGCAGGGTGAGGTACGAACGCTCGACTGTTAAGGCCGCCATCGGCTCGACTGTTAAGGAGAGGCCCGGTAGGGGCTCACCATTCATGATCGATTTCTTCACTGGCATTTTGGTAGCAATATAGGGTGAGCTTGCCGAACTCTCGACTAAAGGAGAGGTAGGAATGATCATATCAGATCAGTCATTGCAGGAAGGAGATTCCGTCATATCCTTATCTAATGATGCACCACTTCCACTTCCTTTTCCTTGCTTCACATAGGCACACTCTCTAGCATATGGCGGGTTCACTAACTTCCTTCCTTGGCGGGTGCCTTATTGGAATTGTTCGTACTTGGTGTACGAAAATTGGTTGTTGTTGGAGCCTTACCTTAAGATTGTGGTGTTGGTATGTTCCCGCAGTGCTCCAAATAGACTGAATAAGCTAGCCCAGTTCATAGGAACTCTACATCTACAGCTGGTTTACATCTCTTATTCTTGTAAGTCAGTTGGCACCTTGTAATGCATGGATAAGAAATTGTTATAATAATTGGTGCATTTCACGGGAGAACCTACATCCGTGTGCCCTACGCTATAGGCCAGCTGTCAGAGATAGTGGGGTAGTCGTTACACCATTCGTGCAGGTCGCTACTTATGCGACAAGGAATTTTGCTACCTTAGGACAGTTAGAGTTACTGCCGCCGTTTACCGGGGCTTCCATTCGAAGCTTATCACACTTCTCCTTCCAACCTTCCAGCACCGGGCAGGTGTCAGACTCTATACATCGTGTTACCACTTGGCAGAGTCCTGTGTTTTTAATAAACAGTCGCTACCCCCTGGTATGTGCCGCTTTCCCAACCCAAAGATAGGAGGGAGAGCACCCCTTCTCCCGAAGTTACGGGGGCATATTTCATTATGCATGAATGACTCGATATATGTCATTTCGCAAGCAATTAGATCGATCTCGCGAACCTCTGCGCGAAACGATGGGGGCCTTCCATTCATTCATTATAGCTGCTATTATATATGTCATTACGCTTTAAGGCTCAACCATCCGTACGGGGAGAAGAAAGACTAGTTCGTGTCTCCTTGCACTAGGACCCTTTAGGGTGCTCGAAGGGAAATCCAGGGTGCAACTCGAAAAAACACACACACAGTATATATGTCTGTTCCTTTAGTATTGAAAGTGCTCACTCACTTCGTTCTCCCTCCGAACCCTAGACCTGATAGTGTAATCTCCGTTTCGGGTCGAATGGGACTAACTGGGAGTGATATACGCTCCTGGATCGATCTGGTCATGAGCAGTCGAGCCTGCTTACGCATCCTTATCAGTGGATCCGTCATCGAGAGGACCCTTTAGGGGGCTCGACTGATAAGGAGAGGAGAGGGAGAGGATAATCTTGAAAACCCCCGCCAAGCTAAAATGGCCAAATTAGTAGGGACGTAGTCGCTTGTCCGCATCGGGCAAGGGAGAATGTCCAAAACCTCCGCCAAGGGAGCTGATAAAAAAGAATATGGTCGAGCCCCCTAAAGGGTCCTTATCAGTCGAGCCCCCTGTCGGGTCCTTGCCCTCAGAAGCGTTAGCCCCTCCGGGACCTTGATTGAATGCTTGCTGGGTCTGCTTCTCGGGTTCTAGCTAGGCTCTTGCTTGGGTCTAAAGGCTTGCTTCAACTACTTATCCTTGGGCGGTGGTTTGAACATCTTTACCTCTCCTCTCCCTTATGGTCGAGTACCTAAAGGTCCTTAACAGTCGAGCCCTCTCCTTAACAGTCGAGCGTTCGTTACCTCACCCTGCCAGGGGCACCCTATATAGATTGGCCATTTTACCTTTGCGGCGGTTTGAACATCTTTCCATCGACGATATACGGCTATACCGACCCGAAGGGGGAAATGCCAGGAGGACGGAGAGACACAACCAGAAACTTCCATAGTAGCTTATAGAGTATCTTGGCTTCCATAGAGAGATATTAATTCTTATCTTTAGGATAGGTATATATATTATTTGTGGGTTAGACTGTCAATAGGAGGCTTGAATCAACTATAAGCATGGCTCGACCACTGGGAGAGGACCTCTTATTGGCTTCCAGGGCTTTAGGTTCTAGCTCTTATAGCTAGGCTTGTTTCTGTGAGTGAGTTTGGAAAGCAAGGTAGGGTAAAGGGTTAAACCAGATTAGGCTATGGCTGATCAAGGCTTAGAGACATATAATAGATACTTGGGAAGAACCCAACCACGCACCCAACCACACTGATTGAACTTTCGTTCCACCCATTTGAACCCGCCTACCTATGCCCACCACCTGCCCTACCTAAACTGATTGGGGGGAATGGAACCTAACCATATTGGGGGGGGGGAAAGGAACCTAACCTACCTAAAGGGGATGGGCTTTAGCTTTCACCATGGCTTGGCTTAGGCGGGTCTTGATCTTTCTTCAAGGACGGGTAAAGCTCCCTAGTAATCTAAACCCTACAGCTGCGAACATGGCCAATGAGTGGCTCCTGCTTGCTATCTCTGCCCATGCTATGGGTGGTTCTAAGACAGGTTCATCAACTGGATCATCATAAGGGAAGGGAATGGATGTATAGGTTCGCCTTCCTTGTATGAATGTTATATGGGCTTGGCCCCCGGAGGGGACTCAAGGTTCATTCTATCAATAAGAATATCTCGTTAAGGCCTTTCAATCTCTCTCTGATTCCTAGCTATGACCCATGAAGAGATTCATTCTCACTAGCAGCTTACGACCTTATATGACTAGCTTACGCCCTTACCTGGCTAACTAATCTGACTTACTCACTACGAGACTAATTCATGAGTGTGATAGATAGGCTTCCCAACCTTTTCTTAGCTTAATGAGAGGTCGAAGGATTGACCCGAAGGCGCCTACAGGCCGCTTGACCCTAAAATTGTGAATCATAAACAAAGCAGCACCAACCTCAAGTTGGACTATGCTCATCGAAATGTAAATCAACGTATATAACCGCGACCATCCGAGCCACTTGAGCACCTCGAACCTCTCCGGCCCGATCTCTGCTACGGAATAGGGAGAAGGTGCTCCCAACGCCTTCACATAGTCACGGAGCCGACTGAGCCTACTACTAATTGGGTTCGGTTCGGGTAAAGGGGAATCCCCTAGAGAAATGGTCTGGTCTTCCTCTTCCAGTGTAATGATGTATCGGACAGAATTTCTTTTCTCAAAAGGGTGTGGCGCATCTGCGCATCTGTTGTGGGTACAGAGAGTCATAAGTTCAAATCCTGTCACCTTTATGCGGTACCGACCGAGCACCATCATGTTACACCCCACTTTCTTCATAAGATCCTCCTCTTTTATGGCATTAAGCGGTCAATATCAAAACAAGGTTTCTCTAAATGAAAATGGCGAATTAGAATATTTTCTAATATCTGGTCCACCCGAACTGAGTGCCTGCCCCCAACGGTGGTGCCCAGCTATCTCAAAAGATGTGGGCTGTAGTCTGTGGGACCGCCCATCTCTGTAGATGTTCAAACCTCCGCCTCCTGAAAATGCTATAATAGGAGGGAAATATGTGAAAACCTCCGCCCCCTCCTAATTGGGTGAAAATGACAAATCTCGTAGGGAACGTAGTCGAAAGACCTTCTCTTATAGGGACAGGATTCACCAGCTTACAGACAGTATCACATACAGCGCACCATCACTACGTATCCACCGGAAGACCTACACCTGTAGTCCTAGACCACTTTATGAAATTCTCAAGTGGGGACTGCTTTGCACCTTCTCTTCTCAGCAGGACCGGATCAACCAAACTGAACCTTACTTGATTACTGCCTTTCCACACAACCTATTTACCCACCTTCCGACAAGACCTTTACTGCTTCCTTGCACTGCCTTTTTGCTTATCTTCGGATATGTATGCCTGAATCCCTCATTAGCCTATCCCGCTGATGACTAGTCCCCAGCATTAGATCCTCTTGCTGCTCCGGAATAATGGTCAGAAAGGCCCGCTAAATAAATAATACTGAAAGGAAGGATGGCTCGTATCAATACGTGACCTAATAGCCCGATCCGAAGTGAGCGGTGGGATCAGAAGGAATTGATGAAGGTGAGTGGAAAAGTTTTTATCCGGGAGCAGATAAGGTATTTGAATCTGGTATCGTCGGGTGGAGCAAGGATAGAACTTCTGTCTCATCCCTTCCAATTCAAAACCTTCTTATCTAATAAGTAGGGTGGTACAAGGTGTGAAGGTAAGGGCTCATGAAGCGATTCCAATTCCCATTCCCATCCCACGATCCAACGATATCTGTTGCTCCTAAGGTCTGATAGCATTCCCTGGGAAGCATGTTCTAGGGCTGAGAGAATGTCTTTCTGGCAGGTGGGTAGTATGAACAAGGTAAGTTATTGTGATACTGTCCCCTACTGTCGGTAGGAGCTCATCTCCCAGGCACAGGGATGGAGGTTTATAGGGCTGGGATCATCAAATGGAAGGGTGGAATGAGCCCTCGAAAGGGGAATTCTATTGGGGCAGTTAAAAACGCCCTGTGTGAAGTTAAGGTGGTGTGGTGGATGATAGCTTTCTATATTAGAAAATGAGGGCTTGGCGGAGAATAAGGTAGTTCATGAGAGCAGAAAAAGTGCCTTATGGTGAGATACCCTAGGACTAAGAGTTCTCTATATTGTATGACGAGGTACATGACAATGATGAGGATGAAATCCCAAATACATGGGAAACTCTGAGCCAACTTACAATTTGCGTTAATCCCTTCCCTTATGATGATCCAGTTGATGAACCTGTCTTAGAACCACCCATAGCATGGGCAGAGATAGCAAGCAGGAGCCACTCATTGGCCATGTGCCCTGGTGTATATTCCGGAGTACATTTATGGCCGATCTGTCACCCATACATTCCTGGCCCCTATTCATATTAGTCCCTTAGGTTCCGAATATATATTCCCGCAGTTCAGATTCGGCCTATTACTATTCATCATTAAGGTTCCCACTTCTCCATCCAAAAGCATGGTTCCTGTCGCTGTAGAGTCCATTCGTTGAGCCAGGGTGGCACCATGCAATAAAAGAAGGGAAAGTCTCCCATCCCGATAAATTGCACCATCACAGTATACCCGGGATATAAGGAACAACCTATTTCTATTATATCCCTGCAGGAAACTTACCGCTATCAAACAATTGTTCCTACTTCAACTGCAGGACACGGTTGTCATAAAGCAAGCCTAGTAAGTGCCACCTGCCGCAGTTATTGAATCACCCTTTTATCAATTACAAAAGTTATTTCATCACTACAGTTATCCCCACCCAAACTCCCGTGCTTGGTGGAGAAGAAGCGAACAAAGGTACGCTCGCTGTCTCCTCTGCCGCAGACTGGGATTGCTCGCCAGCTGGGTCAGATCGGAGCAACATTCTATGGAAACATATTACCCATATTATTTCCTATTGGGGACAAGGGACGGAACGACCTCTCGATCTACTGCAGCCGATCCCACCCTGTGGTAATCACAAACTTGATTCCCAGACTGTTTGTTCAGTGGATCAGGTTGTTGTGCTAGGCCGGCATCATTGGATTGGCCGAGACTACCATACCAATCGATACTACCATAGCAATAGGG
This sequence comes from Pinus tabuliformis, assembly GCA_031772625.1. Taxonomy (NCBI): domain Eukaryota; kingdom Viridiplantae; phylum Streptophyta; class Pinopsida; order Pinales; family Pinaceae; genus Pinus; species Pinus tabuliformis. The sequence continues at coordinate 711,437,356 of CM062820.1, forward strand.
AATAAACATACCATACCAATAGGACCAATAGGGACCGCCATCGAATGGAAGGGAAGGCCTCAGCTTGGGCTTTGCACCTGCGTCATCATCCCAATATATATTGCCACAGCATCGACTTACTCCAAGATGGGTATCGCCCCGGCATCATCATGGTCAGGATTTCCGAAGCATGCATCCTTTCAATATTTTATGGCGGCGCATCATCCTTTTTGTCCATGGAAAGCATAAGAAACAATATCGCAAGGTTCAGGGTCCTTGGACTTAAAGCACTAGGATGAAATATCATGACGAACGAGATTAGAATGAATTGGAAACACCAGCTATAGCGGGCACTTCTACCGGTCACATCGGCCTATTCTGTACGCTCGCCAAAGTTTCTTCTCATGGATCACTGCTGGCACTCAATACTATTAGCTGTAGTCTGTAGAGTAGCTGTAGTGTACCCCACATGCACTAAGAACTACCATTAGTCCCATGCCCTACTAAGGCCATAGAGAGTGAAAGCCAAGTTAAAGTCTCCATTCTTTTCATTTGAAACTAAGTCCCCTTCCTCTCCTTATCAGTCGAGCCCCCTAAAGGGTCCTTGCACTAGGAAGCGCAAGCCCCTCGGGGACCTTTATCCCTGTGGGGATAAATTGTACCGGTCAAAACATCTCAACCATTGTTTCCAGTCATTCTCTTTCAGATCTTGTGGTTTTTCGTGATCCATTTGGAGAGGTTCATTTAATAGTATTTCCCTGTAAAGGGCAATAAAATCTTTCTTTTCCATTGAATAACGCTTATCCCGAGGTATACCCGCGCGAGATATTAGTAGTATTGTCCACTCATATTGCGCCAAACACTCGAAAAGGAAACACAAATTCTCGGGATCTATATCTCCCAACTACTGGGACTGGCTCTCTCACTCGAACTGGGACTGGTGACTAAGCAACTGGATCAACGGATTCTGGGTCAGCAACCGGTTCAAAGGATGCAACTGTTAGGTAAACTTCGATCCCTCTCGGCTGTTTTTATTACGTGGAGGGGTTCAGTATGGCGTAATGACATATATAATGATAGTGATTTCCTAGCTAGAGAGAGAGAAGAAAGACCAGTCTATGAGCATGTGGTAGTTGCGGCTTCATAAAATAGAGAAGTGGATCCACTCCCCGTACTTTCTCTCTCAGCCTAACTGGATCCACTCCCGATGATGCGCTAGTTAGGGCTCCGCCGCTCCATGATGCGCTGGTAAAGATGCGCTGGTTAGGATGCGCTTTCTCTCTCTGAACCGAACTGGATCCACTCCCCATGCTTTCTCTCAGCCTAACTGGATCCACTCCCCGTGCTTTCTCTCTCAGCCTAACTGGATCCACTCCCACTGGGTCCACTCCGCCTTTAGGTGCTCGACTGTTAAGGAGAGGGAGAGGAGGGAAAGATGTGAAAACCTCCGCCAAGCTAAAATGGCCAAATTAGTAGGATGCGTAAGCATGCTCGACTGGCCGCCATCGAAATATGTGAAAACCTCCGGGGACTGGGGTGGGTGGGTAAATAGTGGCAAAATAGGAGCTAAAAGTTCAAAAAGCTCCGCCCCCTCCTAATTGGGTGAAAATGACAAACTATAACGTAGTCGAAAGAATGAAATGAAAGCACCATCGGCTGAGGTTAGCTTCGTCACTACTGCTTGCACGTGAGCTTCAGGATCATCTAGAAAGTGAGTAAGTATTCTACGATTTTGGGCCCTTCACTAAAAAAAGAGAATAAACTGACGTAGATGCCATGGGTACGATAATAAATTAGGGTTTTTTATTAGAAAAAAAAAGAGGAGAAAGAAAGGAATTGAAAATTCCTTTCAAAAAGATTTGATATAAATACTCCGCAATCGACTCAACTGCTTCAGTGGCTTCAGGAAGGGGACGACGCAGATCCGTAGAAACAAGGGTCTCCTTTCATCGTGAAAGAATATAGAAGATGGCGGAACCAGTTGAGGAGGAAATGGAGAAGAAATATTAGTACCATGAATTCCTAATTAAAAAAAAAAGGTTATATAGGGACACTTTCATTCTTAATGGTGTCAGAATGGAAATAAAAGGCTTACATAACCGATATATTCATTTCAAAGATTGAATATAATGAACCATGAAGTTATAATATAGTTAGAAATTTTAAACAGATACCAATGAACACTAGTTGTTGAGGAAACAACTATTAAAGTAGCAAGAATCGAAACATTGTAGCCAAGTAATAACTGACAAAAGATATACTAGTATATAAAGAGAAAAATGTTTTTCATTCAAAATAAATGCATAACTTGATTACAAATTTATTAATGGAAGAACTACTAAGTAGCAGTTTGGGTCGAAAATATTGACCCTAATATACACTACAACAAATCCCTATGATTAGCTCCCTTTTTTTCTTTCAAGGACTGTTTTAGTGTATTTTTCTCCAATTTTTTGAAAAAGTCGGTGCTCTTGATTGGGATGGTGCTATTTTTCGCATTGTTTGCACTGAAGAAAACAGTTAGGCACTAGATTAGGCAATAATAATGCCAAAAATAGCGCCAGAAGTAGAGCAAAACATAACCTCGAAAGTAGACCCAAAGATAGTGTCGAAAATAACACTGGAAAATAACACCATCAATTTCCCTAGAAATAACACCACTAATAGCACCAGGTTTAGCTCCTTTTTTTCACCTAAATTACCTCCTTGGTTAGCTCCCTTTTTAGCCCCAGATTTAGCATCAGATGTGCCTAAATAGTTAATTAATTGAGGTGTTGGGGGTTAAGTGGATAGGGGCTTTGAGGATTATGGGATTTAGGGATTTAGGGTACAAGGATTAAGGGTTAAGGGATTAGGGGTTAGGTTTTAAGGGATTAAGGGTCAAGAGATAAGGGATTTGGTGCTTACGAGTTAGGTAGTTTAATGGTTAATGACTGAGTTGTTTCAGGTTTGGATGGTTTATCTAAGCTTGTTGTTACAAGATTACACTTCAGCTCCTTTACCGATTTCGATTAATTAAGGTTCCAGGAGTTGCTGTTGTTACACAAACAATTGCTTCAACATGTGATTCCTTTCCTAATTAGATTGGATCTAGGAAATCCAGTTATTCATCCAATTAATACATACCTCACCCTACCATAATACTCCATGACTAAACCATTTTGACACAATTACATTTTACAATTAAACTGATGTAACTGTCACCATTAGTACCAATATTCCTTCATCATGTTACATCCACAGATCAATGCAATTGTTCAAAAACTCCTTTAAAAACAAAAATAAAATAAGGAATTCTAAGGTTCATACCCCATGAATCAGAAGTCAAGAGGAGTTGATTTTGAGAGACTTTGTGCGGAAATATTTTTGGCACATTTTTGAAAGGTTTTTGGCTTATTTTGGAAAGGTATTTTGACTTAGTTAGGAAGTATTTTTGGCACTTTTTATTAATATTTCAGTCCTAGTTTGAGGCTTATTGAGGTTGAGTTCTACTGATAAGGAGGTTTTGTTTAAGGATATTTTCTTAAGGTAAGTTTTGTGGATAAGAAGGTTGTGTTTGGAAAACAAGGTGCTTGTGTGAAGGAAAAAGGAGCAGCTACTAGGAGGGTAGACTTTCTTTGACTAATACTGACTCTTAAATACAAGATTTTGTGCTAATAAATCTAGGAGTTGGAGCTTCCTTTCAATTAGGGATCTTAAACCAGGGATTTGGTGCTCATAAATCAAGGAGTTGGTGCTTCCTTTCAGTTGGTGTTGATAAACTAGGGAGTTGGTGCTTCCTTTCAGTTGGTGCTGATAAATTTGAATGTAATCATTATATATATTAATAAAATAATTATGTGGTTTTCTCTCGCTTTGGGTTTCCACGTAAAAATATTTGTGCTTTGTATATTTATGTGTGTTTCTTTATATATGTTGATGCATTTACAATTTTTTGAAGTTAAAAATTGTTAATACTAATTCACCCCCTCCTTGAGCCTCCAAAATTTTCTTCTTTTTGACAATTTTATCTTTCATTTTCACCTATTTTGTTACTTATTCCCATCTCATTACACCTATTCCATGAGTTAAGAGTCATCTAAGCCATGTAAATACATTAATAAGGTAAATTCCCATTACCATATCAAATCTATATGTTTTTCTTTATAAAATTACTTTGATTAGACATAATCTATTGAATTGTGAGAATTCCATAACTCCTCTAACATTTTGCAGTTGATTGGAAGGTTCTATAGGTTCCTATGTGTTATAAGTCAATAGGAGCATATCCACAATTGTCAAATGTTGTTGAGATGGTGATCCACCTATCAGACACAAGTGGAATTTCATAGGATAAACACATCATTCAAGTCAAAATCTCGGTCAAATTACTTGTGACGCATGTGTAGAAAGCGAAATATCAAGTGAGTGTGATCTATTTCAAGCAAGCGAGATTCAAGGATCTATATTTGACAATATGATGAAGACTTAATGGATCAAGGCTAATGATATGTCCTATCATGATTCTCTTCTCCAATAGTGAATCGTGAAAATGAAATGTTCTTTTAGATTTAAAAGATTGATATGCCACATTAGCTCTATTTTCCATCCATAAGACTTTCAATTTATTTATGATGTAAACTCTATACAATTCTTCACCTGGAAGAAAATAGACAGCTTTTGAGTTTGATTTATGTTTTCAAGACTATTGATTGAAAGTCTATTTTACGCACTCCAGTAATAGAAATTTGGTTATGCTGCATTCATAATTTCTTGTGGTCGATTTAAGTTCGTGTTCTGAAGTTTATATCCACTCATGCATCTCAAGAGGTTCCCCTATAAAAGTACGAGATAGTATAATCTCTCTTTCATTTAGAATTTAGTTATGCTCTATTTTCATTTACAACTTTAGATTAATCATTTGTTTCATTTAAACAATATATCTTTCATTCGTAGCTTTAATTTTGTCCTTTGCTTACTTGTTTTGTTTCCTTTGCATAGGTCAAGTGCTTGAGCAAATTAAAAATAATAATAAAAAACATTTCAATTACTTCCTGGTTTCCTTAGTCTCATATTCATAGACATTCATTAGTCATGAACGATTCTAAATTGAAACACATGCATCAGTAAAATCAAATTGCTTTGATAAGCACAATCTCATCTTATTAATTTACTTATCACTTTAGAACAAAATTCCTTTGTCTCCCTAGTATAAAAGTTTACTGCTTTCCTTGAGTTAGAATTTATTTCTTTCATAGAACTCTAATTAACTGCTTTCCTATAATTAATATTTATTTCTTTCTAGAGTTAAAATTAATTGCTTTCTAGACTAGATTTATCAACGCGCTTAGAATAGACTCTATGATTTCCATAGCATAGAATATTAGATTAAGAATTCAGCATGAAATCGCATTATTTTTCCTAGAAAAAAATTGTCATTTCAATTCAATAGATTAAAGATTTCATTTATTTCTTGTTCAAAATTTATTTCTTACTTTAGGTATCGTTCTTTGAGAAAGAAAGTGTGTGTGCTCTTTTGGATCTGCTCATGAGTAGGATTTAATTTTACGACTTGCAATTTCATTTCGATAGATTAAATTATTCTTCATTGAGAGTTAGTTGCCTAGCATATATAGTACAAGTGTGCTTCATAAGAATAGAGTCCTGGTTTGATAATTTAATGCAAGTAATTTAACCATCAATTAAATTACTCAACATTTTTGGCGTCATTGTTGGTGAAGCATACATAGGTAATAGTTTTTTTTTTATGTATTTTTATTTATACAACTCAGAGGTAATATGAGAGGTAATAACATGCACATCACAATTGTGGGTTTCTTATTAACTAGATTTGTTGCAATTTCATCTCATACTAGTTGCATTCATTCTTAGATGCATAGTTAAAAATTAATAGTAAATCATTTAGGATGCATATATAGAGAACAAGACTCTAGAGGTATATTTGTTAGAGGATGCAATTCAATTCCATCATGAAAAACCACCCCTACTAGACCACGTAATGTTGCACCATCTTCCATAACATGCATGCCATATTTTGTAGGTAGACTAAGACTTTTTGGGGTACAAATATTAGAAATTATGTTAGCCTCTCTCAGAAAACAATAATAAATCCAAAAACAAATAAATAAATTAAATATTCCAAGTTAGGAATTTGTGCCTAACTCTTGGGTTGTTCCTCTCAGATAGGAGTTATTTTAGGTAACTCCTATATTGGTGCATGTCTGGTGAGAAATCATCTCAACCAAAGGAGAAATTATCTCAACCAAAAGTGTCTAAGATAGCACGCACTATCTTGAGAACACTGTGTCTCATCTATTTATTTGTAACATTATATTCAATTATTTTAATAATGAGAATGAAAAAGAGAGAATACCTGAGGAAGCCATGAGACTGAAGGCTTTTCCGCCCACATTTTGTGTCTGATTTTTATGTGTGCTTTATATATTTGTCTGAGTTAATTTCATTTTCAATCAATTGTACATAGAGACTCACCAACTTCATCTATAGAAGAAATGGTAGAAGAACCTGCATCTACAAGAAAAGGAGTTATCTTTCTTTCTTCAACAGGTGAACAACTCATTGGAAAAGAGTTAGAAGTACCTAGTGAAGAAGGATAAGAAGAGGAAGGAAATTTTTGTGAACAACCATTTATAGAAGAACCAAAAGAAGAGGGACTTGAGGGAGATAATCCTATTGAGGAGCCTTATATAAGTTCTAAAGAATCTACAATGGAAGAAGGAGAAGAAAAGGTACATAATGGAGGGTAAATACCAATCATTGGTGAAGGAAGAGGAGGAGGTAGAAGACCTTAAGGTGGTGGTTGAGGTGGTAGGGGTGGAAGAGGAAGAAGAGTAAATGGTGGAGATTATCATGAATAGGAGGATCCTTTTGGATTTCCTATTTGAGATATTGATACTACTTCTACTATGAATAATATTTCTTCATTCATTTTTCCTAACTTCCATGGTATGAGAAATGAGGATCCAAAAACATTTCTCTTTAAGTTTGAGGTATTGTGTCAATATTATGATTATTTACTTGATACTCAAAAGTTGAAATTGTTTCCAACTACATTGAAAGATGCAGCTCTCAAATTATTCATGGGTTTAGGAACTGATTCTATAAGGACATGGGATGACATGAAAAGAATATTGTTAAAAAAATATAAATAGTATTGCATAGATCATGACCTTAGAGAAGACGTTTTCAAAATGACTGAAAAATAAGATGAAAGCTTTGAATATTTAGTAGAGATAATCACATATAATGTTAAAAGAGCTAAATTACATGATCTAGGATTTGACAAATTATAGACTCTCTTACTAAAATATATAAGGGATGATTGGATTGATAATATTAACTTAATGGGTAATGGAGATTTGTCTCAATTATCTTTTCAAGGGATTTGTGAATTGTGAAAACATATTTCAAAACGAAAGTGTGATAGCCCTTGACTTGAGAATTTTATGTAATTAATTGTGTCTATGTTGTTTCCTTTTTAATTGTTTAAAGTTTTAAAAACATGTGAAGAATTTAATTATCAATATTTTTATTACTAATAATGACTTATTATAAATTTGTAATTACGATCTTTTTGTTTTTATAAATAAAGAGTCTAGAAAAATACTTTTGGAGTACATGTGGTTGAAAGAGATGAGACTACAAAATTACTGGTGAATATTAATTACCCATCAATAAGTCATAGGCATCTAATGTGGATGATTAGATATATTGAGAAATTATGGAATTGGCTAATTAATTGTTTCCTAAAAGACAATGTGTTGCCTTTGGTAGTGGGAAATAAAAGTTCATTAATGAGCTAGTAACTACCTGCCATGTGCACCAAAATAAGTGATAGATGGGTAATATATATATATATATATATATATATATATATATATATATATATATATATATATATATATATATATCTTTTATCTTCTTGTTAGAGAGACTCAAGTTGTCTAAAAAAGAAATGGTGAGAAACCACAAGTGAAGAGGACATACCAAGAGAATTTTGTAGTCGTAATATGCTAGGGGGAATACTAGTTTTATACAATATCAAGGTTCGAAGGAGCTAAGTACTGAAATATTAATTTTCCAAATTGGAAATTCAAGTTGGTAATTCTTACCTGCAAAGTATTGAAATATTAATTTTCCAAATTGGAAATTCAAGTTCGTATTTCTTACCTGCAGTCTCTAGTTTTCTAAAAAGGATTGAGAAAGATAAATTAGTCAGTTATGACTAGCTCTCATGGAAATGGTCATACATTAATGGCTTACTTAACGCAGTTGAATCCCAAAAAAAACGATATCTAATGTTTTATTTTATTTAAATACTGAATGGAGAGAAGGTATGGTTTAATGTTTATTATGAGCTTTGTATAGCCGAAAAGAGATGAAATAGTAATGTTTTTATTTATAAATAAGAATAATGAAGTGTAAAAAGAATTATTATACTTTGAACTATAAAATTGTACAATAATTATAAAGGAATGAATTTATATGTATATAGAATGAACAGAGAAATTTAAAATTTCTCTTGGTTTTGATAGATATCTAGTCCAAAGGGTAACCAAGATTGATATATTAAAAAATAAATGTGATGGTATTGAAATTCTCATATATATCCCTATGAGTATAAATAAATACAAATAATAAACTCAGTATTGATTACTCTATATGAGTAACAAAAGACACTTAGAAAAACAAGATGATATATACACTTTCTTGTAAAGAGGAAGAATATTAATAGGTGTGTTACTTAGTTCTTACCATGGAGAGGGAAAGTGATTATTAAGCATTTTTTATTTAGAAATTCCACTGGGAATTGAAAGCATTCAAGCAAGGAATTAACCATATATTTAAAAAAATAATCATCCATGTAGAGCTAATGTAGAATTTATGTTTAGAAACTTAAAAAATATATATACAGAGAGATTAACCAATTAAGCATATAATACCCAGAAAAAGGGTTATATACAGCTGACAATAATATATGCCCTAAGAATTGTAATTGTTTAAATTATTGAAGATTATATGTCCTAAGAATTGTAATTGTTTAAATTATAGAAGATGGTAGGATCGTAAATATAGTCTAACAATATATACACAACACTGAACATACAAAAAAATTAATTTCATTTGTTAAAAATATTAGTTCCAGATTAATATAAGAAGGAACTACTATGAAGCAGTGAAGTTCAAAATATTGTCCTTAATATATATAAATTTATAGTCAAAGTTGTAAATAAAATATAAACATGCATAGAAGCCTGATAATTTCACTTTCCAAGACTTAGAAGTGAAGCTTCATAACACAAGTAGTTTTTTTTTTTTTTTTTTCCAAAGAGAACTTAGTAGAAGTTACGCAGTGGAGTCACAAACATAAAGACCACGTACATGAGCATCCGAACTGGTAAGAAATTCAAATATTTTGTAAGTTGAGAAAGAACACACCTAGATGGAAACATCAAGGGAAAGGAAAGATTAATGTGGATGGAAATAAGTACTTGCAAGAATAAACATCCATATAACTAATATCTCTAATAGTTAAAACATAATAATAGCAAAAGTTGAAAATAATTCAAGTATAAAAAAAAATGAAGGAATTAAGTACCAGAGTATATCCCATATTGCAAAACTCTCTGGTTATCACTGTAAAAATAACAAGGAAATTCAAGTATAAAAAAAAATGAAGGAATTAAGTACCAGAGTATATCCCATATTGCAAAACTCTCTGGTTATCACTGTAAAAATAACAAGGAAAACAAATTAATGTAGGTAAAGGAAAGTTTATAAAATGGGCAGAATGAGAAATATATACATAACAAATATTGAATTAATTAAATAAGAAAATAAAAATATATATATAAGAAAGAGTTTAAGTATCCTAGTGACCCGGGGGTATGAACAATATATTTCAAAGAAACAGTGGAAAACCTGTTTACGGGGAAGAATTTTGTAAAACAGTATATACGCACATAACCTTCCAATGGAATAAAGCAAAAGAAAATAGAATACGCAAAGAGAAAAATTTTGAGATTAACACTTCGGTAAAAAACCTCTGGGGTTTGACTATAGATTTGTTAAAATTTTCACAAAGTTATGGAAAGGTTTGGGCTTTTAAAATAAAACTTAACTTTGGAAAATATACAAACCCATAATTTATACAGATTCTTTTTAGGAGTATAAATAATTGGAAAACCCAAATAATTGAAAATATATTAAAGAGATATGAACTGATTGGAATAAAACCTTACATGAATGAACTGAACTGAAATGTATTCATATTTATTGAGGAATTTTCGACAAAAATCACATAGAAAACCAGTCATGTTCATTGTCAAGACAAGTTGAATGAGCAGATCTCACTTAGCACATTAAATAGATAGGGCAGAGAATCCCATGACTTAATGGCTAACAACCAACAGCTAGAATTGACTGGATAAAGGCTAGTTTGACTCTGATAAAAGGTAAAATAATATTATTATATATAAATTTTTATTTAATTTATTATTATAATTAATTTATTTGGTTATTGATATTAAAATTAAAATGTAAGGGACGATGCTAGAATAAGTAAATTAAAATAGATATATGTATATATATAAATCATTGTAAATATATTGATGAATATAAACTAACATGAATTAAATTAAAAATTATGTAAAATAAATTAATTTCAAAAATAATGGTCAGTTATAAATACTAAAAATAGAGCAATAGTTAATTATATTTATTAAAATATATATTTTTATAAATATTCACCAAAGAATTAAAAAGAAATATTATAATATTAAAAATTAAAATAGTATAATAGTATTAAATTACAAAATAGATTAATTTTAAAATTAATTTATGTAAAATAAAATTAATAGACAAAGAGTTTACTTCGAAAATATTAGTTAGTTATAAATACCAAAAATAGAGTAAATTATATTTATTAATATATATATATATATATATTTTTATAAATATTTGCCAAAAAGTTAAAAAGAAATATTATAATATTAAAAATTAAAATAGTATATTAATTTTAAAATATAAAATAGATTAATTTTAAAATTAATTTATGTAAATTAAAAATAAATTTAACGACAAAGAGTTCAAAAAAAAAAAACCAACAAATTAAAAACCAACTAATAGTTTAAATTAATTAATTAATTCAAAATTAATATTAGTAAATTTATAATTAAATCAAGTTTAAATAAATAGACACAAAGTTTAAAATAAATCAATAAATAATTATAATAATGATAAATAAGCCAAAAAATATATAAAATAAATAAATAAAGCTAAAAATAAATAATAATAATAATAATAATAATAATAAAATAGAATAGAAATCACAAACTTAACAATAATTAAGGGAGGGAAAGAAAGAAAACAGCTAGGAGGAGAGCGCTGGGATCCATCAACTACTAATCTTCGAGCCATCCTCTCTATTAAGATTGTTCGGCATTTTTTCAATCTCAAGGGCTTCCCTAAATTTTCGGTGATGGAATTGGGACACTCTAGCAATCACACTAGCCTCCTCGATACAGACATGATGATTGGTTTTCTCCACATGTTCTGCTAACGTGGAAGATTTAGTTCTCATACGCTTGAAGTCCGCTGTGTGCTCACTAATCCTTTGATTAATGGAGCGACCAGTCTCACCAATATAAGGGGTCCCACAAGAACAAGGAATAATATAAACTCCTTTCATGTCCTTGGGGTCGATGGGATCCTTCACCGATCTTAGGGATTTACGAATGGTGTTAAGAGGTCTAAATGTTGAGGGGATATTATGCTTTTTAAGAACCCTCACAATCTTATCCGTGGTCCCTTGAACAAATGGAAGATGGACACCAGGAATCCGCTCTTTAGGCCCCCTTCTGGTTAACGAATTCTTAGCTGCTCTGAGGAAAGCCTTTTGTCCCAAGTGTTTGCTATAACCATTCTCGACAAAGACATTAAGGAGATGGGATTTCTTTTCCTCTAAGCTCTTTTCATCAGAGATTCTTAGGGCACAAGTTGCAAGGGTGTTGAGAACCCCCAACTTCTGGGCTGGGAAGTGGTGGGAACTAGCATGAAGATACTGCTCCGTATGAGTTTTCTTGTGAAACACTCGGTGGGAGAGGGAACCATCCTCATTCTTCGAGATAAGAATATCAAGGAAAGGGAGGCAACCATCAAGTTCTTGTTCCTTAGTGAACTTAATAGCTGAGGATTGACTATTAAGATGATCGAAGAAGAGATGTAACTCCTCCTGGCCGTGAGGGCGAATGACATTCGTGTCATCTACAAACCTTTTCCAAAGCTTGGGAAGGAGACGGGCTGAGTTCAGAGCCTTAAATTCAAAATCCTCCATAAAAAGAATAGCAACAATAGGGGAGAGGGGTGAGCCCATGGCAACCCCACAAGTTTGCTCAAAGAACTCACCTTCAAAACTGAAAAAGGTAGAGGTGAGGCAGATCTCAACTAACCGAGCGGTATCAGGATCAGTTAGACGGTAGATCACATCCATGGCCTCATTTATAAGGATGCAATTGTAGAGGGAAACAACATCAAAATTGACTAGGATGTGTCCAGAGTCTAGCTTGATGTCCTTGAGCTCCTCAATAAAGGAAGCCGAGTCCTTAACGAAGGACGATGTATGACCAACTAAGGGCTTAAGCTTTAAAGCAAGAAACTTTGCAAGAAGATAGGTAGGACCTCCAATAGTGTTGACGATAGGCCTAAGGGGAGCTCCTTCCTTATGGATTTTAGGGAGCCCATATATTCTAGGCATGATAGGATTGCTCTCAATGAGTTTATGGTGCAGGGGACTCACTGAGTTACTGGATTTAATGGCAAGGGCCACAGTCCTGGAGATCCTCTTTAACGGGTTTTTGGAAAGCTTCTTATAACTACCGCTATGATGAAGATGATCTAGCATTTTATTGCGGTAGTCTACCTTATTAAGAATGACAACAGCCCCACCCTTGTCAGCTTTCAGAACAACAATATATTTGTTCTGATTTAACGATTTAAGGGCTTCAAATTCATCCCTACTAAGGTTGCTCCTGGGAGACAGCACAATCCTGCCTAATAGTATTCTTAATACTATCAGGTAAACCCCGAATCCCAAATTCTATGTCACAGATAGTATCATCTATAGGGATCTTCTTGGGGGCCAAGGCAAAGTTTAGACCTTTTCTTAAAACACTAAAAACAGAAAGAGGAAAAGAAAAGCTAGATAAATTAACCACCTTATTATTATTAGAAGAGGAAGGGTGAGGAATAACACCATTTGAATGACTCTTCCTCAATTTAAAGTTAATGTCTCTATGTAAGTTAAGCCTTGTTAACCTATTATCATTATTCATTATCAACCTAATCCTCTCATTATTATTTACAGTGTTATTATTATTATCAATATTAGAATTGTTAATCGTGTTATTATCTACTTTATCAACGAAAAAATTAGTCTTATTATTAATATCATTATTAATAATACTATCAATAAAGTCATGATTATTATTACTATTGTTATAGCCAATATCATTAATATTATAACTGTTAATATTATTATCATAATTATCTTTATTATTATTATTATTATTATTACTAATATTATTATTATATTACTGTTATTATTTAAAATATTATAATTATTATTATTATTATTAGTAGTATTAATAATATCATTAATATTACTAGTAACGTTATTACAAATATCATTAATGTAATAATTGTTAATACTATTATCCCTATATTTAATAACATTATTATTTTCGTTACTAGTGTTATAAATATTAAAACAGTTTTCATTTTTGATATCATTCATATAACCGGCATAATCCAAAAAATCGATATCACTGTTATGATTTACAGCGACACCTCTTATCCCGCCACTAAGACACCTAATTGGATTATCCCTACTGATCATACCTGAGCGGCCGAAGGCGGAGATCGAAGCACCTGCGCAGCAACTTCTTCCATCATGAACTCCGGGGGAAGCCGGATCTGGATCTGGATGGGCTGCGCTGGTACCAAAACCAGTGAGGAAGGACCGAGGAACAGCGAGATCGGACAGAACTGCGCTGTCCCTGGAAACATGCTCCCTCGACAGCGGACTAGAATCATTGGACTGCGTCTGAGGCACTTAAACATTATAAAAGTGACGGTTGACTCGACCAGGAATTGTAGTCTATTTTTTTTCTTTTAAATTACCAAGCACGAAAGTGCAGTGGTCATGGAGATTATTATTTTTTCTGTGTCCGCCTCAAGTCCAGGCGTTTGAGAAACCACTAACTGTAACCCTAAATTTGTCCCAACCAAAAACGTTTCCTGCAAAATAATATTACAATTATAAAATGAGAAACCTATGGGGGGGAAAACTTACATAGAGGACTTGAAAGGGATTAATGAAATATGTAAACATTGTTATATTTAAGAAAACAAATTACCTTATAACTTGATTTAAGAAAACAAATTACCCAATAAGAACAAGGTTGAGAAAAGCTTAAAGCTAGAGGTTATTTAGTCATGCCCATTATAGAGTAAAGGCTATACGACTAAAACCTTAAGATAAAAATAGAAACATAGAAGCACCAAGACGAATTGGAAGAATGAGAACCACAGAAGACGGAAAACCTTAATCGCCTTACACAAAAACCTTAATCGCCTTACTCCATTGATGCTAGGTTTAGTGTAAGGTGTGATGGCACCATAAGCTTTCAACATGTGGAGTAATCGATTGATGTATAAGGTTTGGGAAAAATATAAGAGAGACTACATGTGAAAACATTCACACCGTATATCTTATGAAATTGATGTATCTAAACATTGATAAATGAAAACAACAAGTGAAAATAATATATCATGAATAAGATATAGGTTTGGGTGAATGTAGTTTCCTAACTATTATAATGTTAATGATGGTTGTATGTAATTAATTCATGAGATTGATAAGAAATCTAAATCATCATATACCCGAAGAGAAAATCTTCTGAATATATATATAAAATGGACTTATAGATTATATAGTGTGGTAGGAAATAAGTTTTGATGGACCCTATAATTTGATAGATATAATTTCCGTTTTAGATGCAAAAAAGAAACTAGGTTGTTTTATACATCTAGGTTAAGAATATTGTTTATGAAAAAACAATTATAAACATTATGTTATAATGGATTAGGAATTAGATTATTGATATGTATGTAGAGAAGATATGTCCTTAAAAATATAAGACAAAATATGTGAAAGTAATTCTTGGTATTGGTTATTAAAGTTATTGAAAATAGATGAAACAGGGAGCTTGAAAGTATAATATAAACAATGAAATCCATAAATGAATTAAAATGATTAAAAAATTGTGACTATAATGGGGTTCAATACAAGTGGTATCAGAGGTTTAGGTTACAACATGAGGCCTTTTATGTTTCCTAAACTGAATATTCCTATCTGTGTGATATACAAATGATAATTTGAAGAATGATTGAAGTAACAATAAACAAAACTCTGTAGGATCACCTACTAAGGGTAGGGAGCAGTATGTAAGTTGGAGAAACTAATAGGAAGGGATCTAGAATTAAATCCACTAACAGAACTGATTCGACAACTTCTAATGAAAGTCAAACATATGGGGTTGACAAAAGGAAGGAAACAATAAATTCTCGTACTGCATCAAAGATGCCATCATTTAATTTCAAAGCATTCAGATCTAAGATATTATGACAAACAACCTATTGAGATTAGGATGTAAGTGGTGAGGATTTTTGGTGAGGTTGGTATTTATTCACATGGTGTTGGTATTGATAGTTAATGTATCAACTGATACAGAGGAGGAGGACAAGATTGGGTTTGATTCCAAGTGGAAGAATTTCTCTACCCAGATCCACCAACATGAATTTGTGCTACTCATGGACACATATTCCTAGTTTGGAGAATTAAAATCCATAAGCAATAATCTAATGCAACTAATGAAATATATGCATGCACAATTCCAAAGACTAAGGTTGATATTAAATTAAAAAAAAAAAAAAAGACAAAATTGTTAGATGTATTTGTAGGGGACAAAGCAATGAATTTGTTTTTTTATTGTGAAGTTGTGCCATTTGAATATAGTGGGAATATAAGTGCTCAAAATATATTAGTTGTTGATAACAAAAATATTAGATTCTCAACAACCACAAAAAAAGAAAGAAAAGAAATCATACAAATTTAAATCAAGAGGAGAGTTTAGAAAGAAATGAAAGTGTTACAAAGAAGTCATTTGCTGGAAGCCAATTAAAGCATAATAATGAAAATAACATTGAATCAACCAGAAGGAAGTTTAAAAAAGACAATAAAATTATTACCTAAATCGCCATTAATGGTGACCGAGAACAATTGAATTTGAGGTGTTGAACCCTGAACTTTAAGGCAACTAGCAGGTATAATTTCTTCAACAAAATTTATACTCACATGTCAAGGGTAATGGATTTGGGCACACATGCCTTAGTAGAATATTTTGAGCAACAAATTATTTTTGGTGACATCCAGAGATATAAATTTTAAGAGTAGTAGAATATTTTCACACATATTGAGGTCAGAATATAGGCGCTTATTCTAAGGAAACAAATTCTCCACACAAAAACACAAGTGTTTATGTTGATGCAACAAGTTATCCACAATAGAATCTAGGCATGCATGTTGAGATACCAAATTTTAAAAACAACAAAATCTAGGTGTAATTTTGGAGGTGTGAATTGTCGACGAAATTATTGATATATGTTTGAGTTTTGAGGTAATAAAAGCTTGCAAAAATTTCAGAAAAAGAAGTCTGCAACAAACATGAGCTTTAAATCTAGTTCTTAATATCTAATTTTAATTTATAACATTAAACTTCACAAAAGTTTTCACTTTTTGTGTTTAATTTGTTTGGCACCTAGAAATCTTAGAACAAAATCCAAGATGTTGAATAACAAATTTTGTAAAATTTATTAGGCACAAGTATGAATACAATATGAGAATGCAATTACAGTTCTTAGAGAATTTCAAAAACATCATAATGAAGGAAATAAACCTACAACAGTAGAGACTTTGGAGCAATGAAATTTTAACATCTCATGGTAGGAGATTTTGAGCAATAGAATTTGGCCATGTTTCTTGAGGTAGGAGATTTTGAGCAACAAATTTAGGCATTTGTCATGAAGTAGAAGATTCTACATCATAGAATATATGCACATCTTGAGGAAACAAATTCTCCATGATATAATTTATGTGTGAATCTTGAGGCAAATAAATTGTTGACAAAATATGGGCTTGAATAAGAGGTGTCAAATTAACAACATAACTTAGTATGATTTTTCTAGTTGTATAAACGTGTTGACAAATATATGGTAATTGAAACAATGAAATCTAGTAAAAATCTCAAAGAATGAGAAATTTAATGTGTATAATTCTTCACCCTTATCGTATCTATCTTATATTATTGGTGAGAATCTTTAGATTAGTTTGAAAATTTTGATTTTAATAGAATTTGTGTTTGAAAAAGGTGAAATTATTTATGGCAACTCAATTTCAGATTGAGTTGTTGGGTTGATATTGGAGAAGATAAAAGACTATCAGAGACTTATTCAAGTAGAAAGGCCAAAAATAAAATACAATCTCCTTTGTCAAAGTACGTGCAAACACAAGTTTTTTAGTTCTTTGGTTTGCTGAAATGATTGAATTAAAAAAAAATTAGGTAAAAATTGGAGAATGTGGAATTTAGATAGATAATTGTAATATGATGACAATTTAAGTGAGTAGGTGGCCAAATTTTTAATTATTTTCTAAAATAGAATAACTCGAAATCAAAATTGAGTCAAAATAAATAAGGACTTTGGAGTTGTAGTAAATGATATGATTCTTGATCCAAAGGGATACGATGTCAAACATTAGCATTCAACTATACAAGAATGTTCTATTAGGCTATGGTAGGAACAATGCAAGAATGAACTGCCAATAAATGAATGTTTGGATAATAATAGTAACTAAAGGTGTAGGAATGAAAGAATTGAGGATTTTAAGGACCAAGTTAAGTGTCTAAAATAAGCCATGAAACTATAGGTGAAGAATGTGTCTCAGAAATTAGATGTATGTGATCAAAAAAGGATACTACCAGAAAATAGGAATGGAGAGTAAAGCCAAGTTGCATAGTAAAATATGCAGATGAAATGGTATTGTTTGAAAATAAAGGTGAGGATTTAATAAATTGAATGATTAAAAGGATCACTTGTGCTTCATTTTCCATACAAAAGGAGGAGATCAATTTTAGACAACTCTAAAGTCAACATACAACTCTCAGAGACCTTTCCACTAAGTCCTAAGGGAGCCTTCAAGGCTACCATTTGTAAATCAGGATTGTCATGAAGTCATCACCCTGGAGTTGCTTGGGAAAAGGATGCCTTAGTTCTTTTAGCAAATATTGGTGTGTGTTTTGTAAGATATTTCAAATTGGTTGTTTGGGAAATACACTGTTAATTTGAATATTGCAGAAATTCAATGTATGTTAAAAAAAATTAATAAATTGCACCAAATTCAAGTGCTTGGGATATGTCTTTTTTGTCAAAAAATACATACATAGATTTCGTGTGGAATAAACTGAATTCATCTATAGTCAATATAAAAACACAACAAATCATAATGATGATGTTATACTAATATTTTTAGAAGTATCACTAGAATTTATGGAGAGAGTGAGTGAGAGAACATACATGCCTCCAACATGCATATTCCTAGGACAACCAGGACACTTACATGAAGTGTTAATGACGGCACAAATCCTAATGAATATTGGGCATGCATGCATGCCATAGTTATCATTCAACAGGGATAGATTTGTAGAGAGAGTTTATGATAGAACCCCTAGATATTCTAGACATAGAGGAAATTATGCTCCAAAATAGAATTATTATACAAATTAAAAATCCAGGTAAACTAATTAAATATAGAAAAGGTAATTTGGAAATTGGAAGGTTCCTTTAAAAAAAATAATGGTTAACCAACTAGTGAACTCTGAATTTCACTATAGAATTTGTTTAAAATTTCACAAGTGTTCTGGAAAGGTTAGGGATTTTAAAATGAAATCTAACTTTGGAAAATATACAAACCTAAAATTTATACAAATTCATTTTAGGAGTATAAAGAATTGGAAAACCCATAAAGAGATATGAATTCATTGCAATAAAACCCTACATAACTAAAATGTATTCATATTAGCAATCGTAATAAGAATTTAAACATTATAAAAGTGATTATTGACTCAACCAAAAATATAGTCTGGTTTTTTTTTTTTTTTTAAACTTTCCAAGCACAAAAGTGTAGAGGTCATGGAGATTATTGTTTTATGTCTATGTATATCTCAAGTCTAGGAGTTTTAGAAACCACTAACTGTAGCGCTAAATTTGTTGCAACCAAAAAAATTTCTTGCAAAATATGATTACAATCATAAAATGAGAAATGGGGTTATAATGTCGAACTCTGAGCAAAAACTTACAAACGAAATTTGAAGGGATTAATGAAATATAGAAACATTATTATATTTAAGAATTTATTTTACCTTATAATTATATTTCATGGGAAAATGCCTAATAAGAACAAATTCAAGAAAATCTTAAATTTGGAGGTTATTTGCGGTCTTCTATAGAAGTCATTTCCATTATAGAGTAAAGGCTATATGACTAAAAACTTAAGACAAAAATAGCAACATAGAAACACAAATCATGTTGACACCAAGAAAAAATGGAAGAATGAGAAACAAAGAAGATAGATAGATGTAGTTATTGGGCTTCAAACCTTAATCATCTTACACTTTCAATCAAATTCAAATGTGATATCATCGTTGATGCTAGGTTTATCGTAAGGTGCGGTGGCACCATAAGCTTTCAACACATGGAATAATTGATTGATGTAGAAGGTTCAAGAAAAATATAAAGAGAGACTATATGTGAAAACATTCACAACATATGTGTATGAAATTGATGTATCTAAACGTTGATAAATGAAAACAACATTTTTTATTATTATCATGAATAAGATAAATATAATGTTAATGGTGGCCATATGTAACTAATTCATGGGATAGATAAACAATTTAAAGCATCATATACCCTAAGACAAAAAAAATTGGAAAAAGGAAATATATATAATGGCCTTATAGAAGAGAAACACTGGCCGAGCTCCGACAATGAACCCTAGCAGACATGCCGCCGCCTCCCTTCCTTCGGCCGCTTTCGGGCTCCTGCTCGGCCTTGCGGATGTTGGTGATGGGTGTTTTAGTCATGGAATGCAGGTTTCCTCCGTCAATATTGAACAGCTTGCTTTCCAATCTCCTCTGAGCGCCCCCTGCACTCTTTTATGCTCTGCTCGGGACTTTGGGGCTGCCAGTTCTCGGCCCTCGGATGTTGTTTCCCGCTCCTGCCGCCCCCTTCAGATTGTAGACGCAACGGCCAAGGGTGAACACGCAGATTTTATTCCTGGTTCTCCTCAAGCGGTGGTTCTTGGAAGGACATATTTTATTCTGGAAGAATGCTCTGCTTTTAAACATCAGAACTCCTTCCGCTCCCTGGATCCGCCTGGATGGAGTAACTGGAAGCTCTTTGGGGTGGAAAGCAATAACAAACTCAATGATGCCAGGATGCTCCCATTACCTCCTCACAAGCCCCTGTGGCAAGTTCAGGGAAAGACAACCCCTCAAAGCCCCTGCCTCCTCTCGTCCCAAATCTGCAGAGGAAAGCGGATCTCTGACTTCTCTGCCTCATTTCAAATCCAAATCAGGCTCATCTCTGGCAAAACCCTGCTTCAGTGGGTGAGCTCATCGGATCTAGTGCAGAACCTCAAGCATGCTCTGGAACTCAAGCTGGGGATTCCCTCTACAGCTCAACGACTTCTCCACGAAGGTAAACAAATTGAGGATCTCTACCCCCTTTCTTTTTACAACATTAAGAGAAATGCCTCCATTATTGTTTCCCTTCGTTTGAGAGGGGGAGCTGTAGGACAGTCATCCTCAGCCAGGTCATTTTCATACAAAGATGTTGTCCATGCACAAAAGCAGGAGAAAACAGATCCACCAGTTCAGGCTCCCAAACCTTCTCTGGTGGACAAACTGGAGAAAACCCCCTCCATTGAAATAACGCATCCAACGCTGGATGAGCAAACCCAAAAGTATGCAGAGCATGCCATTATTTACAGGTTCAATGGGCTATGGCCACGCATAGTAGACCTCTACCAGTGGATTCACTCTAACTGGACCAACAATTGTCAGGTTCTGTTATGCTCAAAGGGCTTTTTCATTACAGTGTTTGCTTTTGAGGAAGACTACCAAAAAGCTTTAAAAGAAGGGCCATGGTTTTGGGGCTCAGCAAGTTTATTCCTCACCCCCTGGTTCCCAAACTTCGATCCATCTACAACAATCATCACCAAGCTCCCAATCTGGGTCACACTTCCTAATCTCCCGGCACATCTATGGCACTTTTCTGTATTCCAAGGGATCGACAACTCTCTAGGCCACTTTCTAGACACAGACATTCTAGAGGGGAAAAGGGGCTATACACCTTTGCCAGAATCTGTGAAGAAATGGACATGAGCAAAGGTCTCCCTGACAAGATCAATCTCAAGATTGGAGACTTCCATTGGACTCAGAACCTGGATTACGAGAACACAGCGTTCCGCTGCCGCAACTACCATCACATAGGGCACCTTCAGAGCTCTTGTCCCTCGATGCCTGCCCAAAAGAAGAAATCCAATCCTAAGCAGAAATCCAAAAGCTGGAAGCCTCATGACCCTGCCCCCATGGATGATTTTGATTTCAGCTCGGATGAAGAGGAGGGGAGTGAGGAAGGAATGGCAGCAAAGATGGCACAAGATCCACCCCCGGCTGAGCCTGAAAATTTGTCAGTCCAGCCAATCTCTCAGAAAAGAAATCATGAATCCTCTGCCTCGGATTCAGACAAGGAAACCTCTCAGTCAGCCCAGCTCAGTTTGCAAATCTTGCCAGCTCAGCAGTGCCCTCCTGAATGGGTCAAAGTTGGTAAAAAGAAAGGGAAAAAATGCCGCATAGTTGACTCTCCCCATGTTGGGTAGAATCCTATGCTTTGCTTTTGCTCCCCTGTTCTTCCTGTTACTTCCTGCTCAGCTCTACTCTCTTCTCTCTTCTTCTAGGAGCCAAGGTGGAAAGCCTATCCTTTCCGGCTGCCTGTGTTCTTGCTTCTCTTGGCTGTATCTTCTTGCTGTATTATACTCTCTCTTAATAGAATTAGTCTTTACCAAGAAAAAAAAATGGCCTTATAGATTATATGATGTGGTAGGAAATACATTTTGATGGAACCTATAATTTGATAGATATAATTTCCATTTTAGATGCAAAACAGAAACTAGGTTGTTTTGTACAACCAGAATAACAATATTGACATTGCCAAAATATGAGGGTCTAGTTTATGCACAAAAAAAACAATTATAAACATTATGTTATAATGGATTAGGAATTATATTATTGGTATGTATGTAAGGAAGAAATGTCCTTAAAAATATAAGAAAAAATATGTAAAAATCTAATTCTTGGTATTGGTTATTAAAGTCACTAAAAATAGATGAAACGAGGAGCTTGAAAGAATAATATAAATAACAAAATCAATAAACAAATTAAAATTATTAAAAAAAATGTGACTATAATGGCGTTCATTACAGAAAGTTAAAATACGGTAGGAGTCCAAGAGATCCAATTATGTCAAAAGTAAGTAATTCTACACTGGGAACGGTAAATCGAACAGAACTTGATAATTTGCTTGATAACATGAAAATTGATATTCTTGGGAATCTTAGTGAACAACTTGACATTCTAAGAGTACAAAAAAAGCAAAGAGCTGAAATTGTTGCTTTATCTATTTTTTGTCCTAGATGTAGAAAGAAACTTGCAATATGAGAATGTCCTCTTAATAGTGTTGAAAATTGTGCTATATGTGCAGAGACTCGTGCTACAAAGGGTTTCCCTTCAATACGAGGACTAAAAGTTGTTTACCAATAAGAAGTTGGGACAAGTCAAATAGAACAACTTTGTTATATGTTTCTCCTAAAATACCTTGGCGGCCTTGTCAAATAGGTATAGTACAAGATCTTAATGCACAATTTTAATCTTATGCACAACTACAAAGTAATTGGAACACACCTTTACCATGGAAAACTCGGCCACCTCAACCATAAAACTCATCGTGGTCACAAGGATGGCAAGGTTCTTATGGTATAAATCTCTAGTATCCTCATTCTTTCCAATAATATCCTCAATACCAACCTCAATATTATTCTCCACCCCAACCTCCACAACCTGCTCAACCACAATTCAAACCTCAATTGACTACAAGTTAACCCCTTCCATTACCATCCATTTCATTTCTTCAAAAATCAATTCAATTACCGACAAAACCACACCCCAATCCCAATAATAAATCATCTCAGCAACCCATTTATAATGTTGAATCCAAAATTTTCAAGCTTATATTGTAGCTCCTCTAGATTTAAATGATGTCCAACTTAGATCTAGTCAAGTTTTACAGAATAAAACACCCCCTTCTGTCATTCAAGAATATAAAGAGGAGAAAACTCTTGAAAAGGAGGAAACTTCTGATTAGAGAAAGACTCCTCAAAAGCAATATATTACCACACAAATAGATGACAACAAAATAAAACCAACTCCTACAATTCCCGTAGTTGATCAACCCTTTATTTCCTTTCAAAATCCTCCCTTTCCATAGAGACTCCAAATTGATAAAGGTGTATATAGGCAAATAGTTTTACCTGATTATAACATGTTAGATGAATTGAAAAATATTTGCATCAAAATTCCATTGCTTCAAGCTATAAGGAAAATTCCTATTTTTGCTAAAATGATAAAGAAATTGTGTTGATAAACCTAGAATAAAAAGAAAATAAATTCAAAAAGTACAACTGGTAGGAAAAATTGCAAACATTATGATGGGAAAACTAGTAATTGAAAAGTACTTAGATCTAGGTAGTCCCATCGTAAAGATTCATATCAATAATATTAAAATTCCAAACACTTTGATTGACTTAGGTGTAGCTATAACTATCATGACAAAGAATACTCTGGATAAATTAAGATTACCCAATCTTCAATATACTCCTACTAATTTATTGCAATTAACATATAGATTTTTTATCAAACCTGAGGTATATTAGAAGATGTATTTATATCCCTAGATTCATGGGAGTATCTTATTCATTTTATGATATTAACTCCCAAAACTAATCTAGGAGGACATCTATTGATACTTAGTAGACCATGGTTAGCTATAGTTGATGCATTCATAAATTGTAGGAAAGGTGATATGTTCACTTATGATGGAAATTCCACTAAAAAGTTCACATTATATCCACCATCAAGAGAAATAACTAAAATATAAAATGAAGAATGGATTGAAGAAGAAGATGAAGAGTATGATGATATTCAACCAGTTTTAACTATGTCACAAAATGATGAGGAATATCAATTAATGAATCTAATAAATAATCATGATTTTTCTTCATATTGTGAGTAAAATTATTGTGTGGACATGTTATATCAAAGTTTTCAAGAAGAATGTAGTATTGAATACTTTTCATTTCGAAAATAACTTGGAGGAATTTCAATAGAAACAATTAGTAAAATTGCTACAAAAACATTCCCCTGCATTTGCATGGGAATATGTTGACATGAAAGGAATCAATCCAAATACATGTATGCATCATATTTATATACAATAGAATGGAAAACCTATAAGACAACCCTAGAAAAGGATGACTCCTAATCTGAGGGAGATTGTTAAAGAAGAATTATAAAAATTGCTCAATGTGAATTTTATGATTCCATTTCAGATAGCCAATGGGTTTCACCCTTTTTTATTGTGTCTAAAAAAATTGGAAGTGGAGAGTATGCATATATTATCGATAATTAAACAAAGAAACTCTAAAATATCATTTCCCACTACCTTTTATTGTTCAAGTATTGGGTGCATCAACAAGAAAGAAATGTTTCTCTTTTCTTGATGGTTTCAATGGATATAATAAGATTCAACTTGCACTTGAAGATCAAGATAAGAAAACTTTTACATTTCCATGGGGTACATATGCTTACAGGGTACTTCCTTTTGGTTTGTGTAATGAACCTACTACATTTGAAAGAGTAGTATTAGGTATTTTTTGACTTGATCCATGATTGTGTAAAAGTTTATATGGATGATTTTACTATTTATGGGAATACTTTTGAAGAAGACATGGAAAAATTAGAAAAATTACTTTCTATATGTAAGGAAGATAATATTGATTAAGTAATGAAAAATTCTTAATGATGTTTAATGAAGGAATTGTTTTGGGTCATCATATTTTAGGTGCTGGAATCTAAGTCAATTCATCAACGGTTGAAGTTATCTCCAAAATTTCAGTACCGACTTGTCAAAGAGATGTTAGAAGTTTTCTTGGATTCACAGGTTATTATAGAAGGTTTATAGAAAAGTTCACAAAGCTTGCTTCACCACTTTTCAAATTACTCACTAAAGATTGTGAATTTCAATGGAATTTTGATTGTCAAAAAGCTTTCAAATTTTTTAAACAAAAGAAATGAAGTACCAATTTTAAGAGGATTAAATTGGTCCATTCCATTTCATATTTCTACTAATGCTTCAGATATAGTCCTAGGAGCTATATTGGGACAAGAATACTTAACTCCTTATGATATATATTATATGAGTAAAAAATTGACTCCTACATGGTTAAATTATACAGTCACAAAAATGGAGATTTTAGCAGTTGTCATGCCATTAATAAGTTTACATTACATCACTAGGTATGATACTTTTATTCACACAAATCATTCTGCTATTAGATATCTTATGAACAAACCAATTACTAATCGCAAAATCACTAAATGGATTTTGTTGTTGCAAGAATTCAATATTACCATTTTAGATAGGCCAAGAAATTTCCTCCTCGGTTATCACCAAAAGAAAGACAAAAAATCATTAATGTGAGTGCACCATATTCCTGGATCGAAGGAGAATTGTACCAGAAAATACCTTATTTGATCATGATAAGATATGTTCGAGAAGATGAAGTACCTGATATATTCAAAGCATGTTATGACGAGCCATGTGGAAGATATTTTAGTGAAAGATGAACCACATATAAAGTATTTATTTTGGGATGTTATTAGCCTTCTCTTTTTAATGTTGCCAAGGAATATGTCAAAATATGTGATGGTTGTCAAAGAATGGGGAGACATATCCAATCAAATGAGTTGCCTCTATAACCACGGTTACTAGTAGAGGCTTTTAAAAAATGGGCTCTAGATTTTTTTGGACCTAATAATCCTTCATCCAAGCAAAAGAGGTATATAATTTTTTGCATTGATTATGTTTCCAAATGGGTAGAGGCTACGACACTAAATTTTGCTACGGAAAATGTTGTTGTTATATTTATTTTTAAGGATATTTTCACTCATTTTGGTGTTCCAAGAGAAATTGTAACAGATCAAGGTGCATAATTTACATCCAAGCTAGTGCAGAAGATTATGGAGAAATACAAGATTAGGCATCGGAAATCCACTCCATACCATCCACAAGCTAATGGATAATTGGAATCAATCAACAAAGTTCTTGAACTCATATTAACTAATATTGTGCACCTACATAGAAGAGACTAGGTAGATAGACTTCCATAAGCACTCTAGGTATACCAGACCACATGGAGTAACACCATCGGACATACTCCTTATGAGCTTGTCCATGGGAAGAAAGTTATGCTTCCTATTGAATTCCAAGTGGAGACCTACAAGACAATAGTAAAAATGGGACTAGATCATTTTAAAGCCCAAAACAAAAGATTAACACAATTGAATGAATTGGATGAGATTCGACAAGATGTCATACAAAGGAAAAATATAATCCAGCAACAAAGAACACAATGGCATGACAAGTTCATCAAAATAAAAAATTTCTAGCCAAGTGAAATGGCCCTTCTTTTTTATTCCATGTTTAAACATTTCCAAAAAAAAATAAAACACATTGGTTTGGTCCCTGTGAGATGGAAACTATTTTTGACAATGGATCAGTAAGGATTAAGATTATGGATGAAGAAGCTATTGATTTTGTTTTTAATGGACATAGCTTAAATCTCTATCATAAGCCCATAACAAGGGAATAATTTGTTCAAAGTCTGCAAGACAATTCTGATTTGAAATTGGTGGGGAGAGGAGATTCTTCTCCTTTACCACCAAAATATATGTAATTTATTTTCTGTGAATAATAATAATAATAAATTATATATATATATATATATATATATATATATATATATATATATATATATATATAATAAAAAAATAAAAGGCATAGTTATGAAAACCAACATTGCTAACATGTACTATGCAGAAATTCCTAGTTGAAAACCAAAATCATTTGGCAACATGGATTTTCCTTTTCTCTTCCTTTTTCCCATTTATGTTTTCCCTTTCTTATTTGCAAAATAATTTTTAGTTCAAACTGATTTTTGAAGAATTTTTTTTCTCTTTTAAAGATAATTCAACAACATTTATTAGCAACCCCATCCTTGAGCAGCAACAAATACCTTTTAGAATTGAAAGATTTTTTTTTAACACTATCAACATTCCATAGCCAGTTAAACATTTCATACTTGATTCATCAGAAAATTATTTTGGACTTGCAAGAAAAAATAAATGAAAGCACAAAAGTAAGGTATGAAAAAAGGTAACTATATGAATAGCCAATCAATTTTATTAAAGTAGAAACTATAGGTATTGAATTTGTGGACTAGTTATGAAGTTTAAAAGGCTCTCATGTATTCAAAAAATAACAACTCAATATAACTTGTTCCCTATCATTCCACCTCATCATATTGTAAAATCTCCCTATCTTATTCAGAAATATCAAAACCCTAAAGCCTATGTCATCATTAAAGGTTTGCATATAAAAAATTCATGGGAAATTATGATTCAAATGGGATATTCTTATCATAATATCACCACCTAAAATCACTCATTTCCATTAAAATCCATCATCCCTTACAAAATTGCACCATTCGATTTCTTCCATTTGATCCCTATGATAAACTGTTGAATAGAAAATTTGGAGGTGAGACTTCTTCCACAAAAATCAGAGTCATTACCCACCATGATCCTATGGGTGAAAAATTCTTAAGTGCCTACCCTAAACTCAGAGAATAGTTACAAAAAAATGGATGATTAAAGTTCTTTGAGAAGTTTGACGGTGTTGATGGTGTTGGACCCACCAACAAACAATTACAATAGATGCGTGAAAATGTGTTGGCCTGTTATCTAGCTTCTGAATTAAGTGAATGTTCCAAAACACATTGGTACCATACATCACTAACCCCGTGAAAGGGGTATTGGAGCCACTGCTCACTCCTCAAAGAAAAGACTACAGACTCTCAATGCTATGTGGGAGGAGCCAAGGTGAAAATTCATTTGCATGTACAAATGAGGGGTATTTATAGCCAAGGGTAAAACTGGCACTTATTGCTGTTCGACTTCCCTCATGATTGTTTGACTTTCATGACTTTTTAAGTTACCTGACTCTTTAGATTACATGTGGGTCTCTTAGACTTCCACATTACATTACGTTGATTTACAATAGTATGGCCCACAGTAGTGATGTGGTCAACATGACTCATGACACAACTCGACACGATAGTGCTAGTATGTTCATACTACTGGTGGTGTCCACGTCGAGTTGTAGTGCTGCTAAGTGATGGATGTCCTCTTGGTGTATCATAGCCTCGCCTCTGCATGGAAAGGTGTGTGTAGTCTTCAATGGTCTTGGTGTTCGCTTGATGTTGCATGTGAACGTTGCTCCTTTTTTTTTGCTTTGGCATGCTTCACATGTTGACCCGTTTGCAAAAGAATATCCTCAAATGTATCGTCCATTTGTGAAAAGATCTCCTCTCATGCATCGTTCGTTCACGAGAAAATATCCTTGCATGCATCGTCCATTCGTGAGAAAATATCCTTGCATGCATCGTTCATTCGTGAAAAAATCTCCTTGCGTGTTCTCTCCTTGTTCATCTCATCCATTGTTGCGTCATGTCTTATCCATGTACCTCTATCTGCAATCACTCATGATGAGATGACATCAAATCCATAAACCTCCTAGTTTACCATGATGCACTATCATTCACTTTCAGATGTAGATGACTAGGAGAGACAACAAGGCTACGAAATTGCATAAGGCAGATTTCAAGTTGGGATGCAGGCTCGAGGCACTACTGATGAAAATTTCAGAGAAGTTACTGGGAGATTGAGATGGACAATCTAAATCAGCAGTGACTGTCCGCGGGATTTGGCTCGGCTGGAGGGCAGATCTACGTAATTTTTTGGAGGCAGAAGTGCAGGAAACAGAGGGGCTTGGCAGTAAATATTGTGCAATTCCTATGGGGAGAGGGAAGTGGGATGCAGGATGCTTATCGGGAAACAATGTGCATTTTTTTCACGGGTTTGGCAGTGGGCTGCAGGAGTGCCGCTGGTGAAAACTATGCAAATGCTGGGAGGCTGGCCTGCTGGACATCCCATCGCAGTTTTTGAGCTGAGCGGGATGCTGGGCTGCTGGACATCCCATCACAGTTTTTGAGTTGAGCGGGATGCTGGGCTGCTAGACATCCCATCGCAGTTTTTGAGTTGAGCGGGATGCTGGGAAGTTGGTTGACTGCTCATGGAAATTGCATAGTTTTCTAGGTGAGTAATAGGTCACTTGTCTGAGTGACTGGTTGGAAAAACTGCGCAATTTTTTGAGGGAGATAGGGAAGGAAAAAAGGTATCTATCTGGCATTTTAGCACAATTTCTTCAATCATTAGAGTGGGTAAGGTCTACAAATTTTGTGAAATTTTTTGGGGGAGTGAGTCCTAGGGTCACTGCCCGGTCAAACTCTTTGGTTGACCAGCTAGAGGGTTGGTTGATTCGCTTGCGGGCAACACATATTGAGATGCCTTGCTGAGAAACTTCTACATTTTTCTAGGTGACAGTCAGTTTGGTTGATTCCAGGATTGTGCAGTGCAAGTTGCTTGGGCGACAGCCTCAAGCTCTATGCAATTCTGGGCAGCAGTACATGTTCACTGAGTGCTGACACTGCGTAATGCAACTTAGCAAGGATTCGGTTGTTGGAGAGTGATCCAACCGTGAGAAATTCGGCAAAATGACTAAGTGTGTGAGTGAGTGAACTTTTGCATACGTGATCTTGTGAACACACACCCAACATGACTCGAAGACAAGATGCCTCAAACCATCAAGACAACATATACTCAGTGTGACTGACCAACGGTGCGAGTGAAAAGTGCAATGCTTGTGATAGATCATTGAACAACCTCGGCGATGCTTGCGTCAATGCATACGAATTCATGTGTGAGTGCAAAAAATGTTTACATAGTGAATACAACTTGTACACACGAAGTTGGACCTTGTGCATGACCAGAACATGGTTGCAAGCATGACATTGTGATCAACATGTAAAAGGATGTCCATCGAACGGTCAAGCAAAGAGGGTGCAAAGACTCAACACGAGCTCATGAGGTGAGCTTGAGTGCTTGAAAACATCAAGTAAAAACCCGAGGGAGGCTCTGAATTTTTGGATGCAGGCTAAAATTTTGGAGGGTGTTGCAGCCGCTACAACACTTGGTGACACACTAGTTGAACTCCAACTTGACTATTTTGGTCCATTGACATCACACAGCCTTGGTATTTTAGGGAGTATTGAATCGTTGTGCTGGTTACTTCGGCCTCCCTATTTACCCCATGGACATACATGGTTCACCTTTCTCCAACTCAATCAGACACAACAACAAGTTTCAGCTTGATCACAGTGTTTCTAAATCAGGAAGGGTAGTTTGGCTCGCGAGTTAAAAATTTTCAGAGTATAAGTTTTCATCTTTGGTGTTGCTTCGTTTCTAGCAAGCATGGAAAGTACCTTGGTGGAGTCACACAGGAACACACACACTTCTCCACTATCAGTGAGCCTGGTCAGTACACTAGTGGAGTTGCATGCTTCACCTCTCTGCGTAGGAAACATTTCTCTTCTTTCATGTTTGTATTCTTTTTAAAGAGGACTGTGCATAGGCACTTATTTATTTTTGGGGCGGAAGAGGGATCCCGACTTATTGATAGCAAAAGAGGTTGTTCCTTCAGAGAAGAATGTAAGACCTTTTACATATGTTTTCTCGTTTAGATTTTCCCCTTCTCCATTTCTACTAGTTGGATGAGCTTGAACACATAGAGCAGAAGGTTGAGTACAGGCATGGGGTTTCCCAATGTGGACACAGGTTCATGGTTGGACCCAAGCTTCCCTTACAGACAGATCATATTTTCCATCAAGACTTCATTAGTCGAAGCTTATAACCAAGCACATAGAAGACAGACACAGGACTGGCCAAGTGGTGTAGTGTCACAAGGCCCTTTGGATCTCAGCGACATACTCATTCCAAAGCTAGAAATCAGCAGAGGGAAAAACTTATTTACAAAACTAAAAATAGAATGATATTAAGAAATCAAAACAAAATGAAACAAAAATAGTAAAAAAAGAAAAGAAAACAACAAGCAAGCAAAGCGAGAAAGCAAACAAACCAAACCAAGTCAGCAAGAAAACAAACAAGCAAACCATAAAACAAGGACAAGCAGGAAAACAAACACTACTCCTACTCCTACGCTAACAATGCATCGACCTACTTACATGAAGTGATATTTCCAATGAATCCACTAATGCATTGGCTAGCCCATGTTGGTGAAGGCATGGTTTGCGAGAAACGCAGTCAGGTGAACCACAAAACATAAAAGATATAACAACGAAGACCAACACACTCTGAGTTTAAAAGCGTCCACAGAAAAGAAAAGAGTGAAAGTGCAAGATAAACCCTTTGTGGACTTGCCATGGTGTTGTGACACACTGCATACAGGTGATAAACATATGCACTCTCTTGACTGTGGTAGACAAGCAAACATGGAGAAAATAAAGAAATTATGCCTTTCAAGTGTGCTTGCTGTGAATGATTCCTCCAGTGTGAAAGTGATGGGATCATGTGATTTCGGTGGAGGAATCAAAATATTTGTGTTGGATTGATATTTAGTGCATACAGATGAGTGATGAGGAGCCTCAAGTGTTTCAAAAATTTTCTGATCAGAAGTGCAACTAACCTCAAGACAGCGAGGGCCTGACATAACTATCACCTTAAGCTAAAGTGCCTCGACATCCTGTGGGGTTTCCACTTAGTCAATAGATAAATCATCAAAGACCAATGGCTTAGACAGATTAACAATGAGTAAATAAACATCATGATCAAATGAAGAAGTATAGAGATCACGACAACCATGATCAGAAAATTCAGGATGTTTGTCGGCATCCTCATGATTTGCTGAATCATACAAAGGGGTAGATGAGATGCAAGAATGTTAACCCTCCACGTTTTAGGAAAAAGAAGATGAAAGATCAAGTGGATTTTTAGTGAATGATTTTTCCTCTTCATTATCAAATGGTGGACTGACATCAGGTGTGTTCTGCGAATGATCAGAAGCAGATTCATCAATGGATGGATTAACACAAAGACAATCAAGGATAACATGATCACCAATGATGTCATGAAAAAGGGGAGGAGGCACAAATAGAAGGAGGTCACCCTTCACCACGGGTTCATGATCATATGCTTGGTCATACTCGTTGTGAATGATAGTGTAGGTTGGTTGTGCAACATCAGCTCCTTCAATGGCTTGATCCTTGTTCCAAATAGGTGTAGAGTCTGGAACGAACAAACACAAGAAAGTGCAATCTGGAGGATCAGCAGAATGTAGAGACGGAGGTTGAGGTAACAAGTGTGTATGACAACCCATGGGATTCCTAACTAAATCTGCGCAGATATTAAGAGTATTAAGGATGGGAGGATGTGACAGTTGAACAGACATGTGCACATGTTCTCCCACATCACTCTACGGTGATGAAGTTGTTTAATGAGGGGAAAGCAGACAGTCACTTGTGACAGCGACTATGTCTGCTTGTGATTGCACAACTCCATCACCGAAGTATGTCGAGTGGGGTTTGAACTTCAACTTCATCTTGGGACAGAGTGATTTGGTAAGGAAATATTCAAATTTATTCATGAGATATTGGAATTTCATCTGAATTTTTAGAGCTTCAAACATGAATAGGTAGAAGCGTTGCAAAAAATCCATAAGTGATTCATGCGGGACCTTCCATTGTTTTAACAATTTTTTATAAAGTGCTTCAGGATCAAAATGGTGAAAAACATATTTAATTAGATCACTGATCTGCTTGAATGAGTGCACAGAGTTATGAGGCAGTATGCTACGCCATCGTAATGGGCGGTCGCGAAGTGTGTGTGTAAGCAGCGAATAGACCTCTGTTTCATTAAAATCTTCCACGTTTTCCATGAGTGCATGGAAGTCATCTAAGTTCTCAGGCCAAGCCACCTCGCCTTCACCATCATACGTGATTTGTGACAAGTCATCCCAAAACTTCCTCTCGATGTGAAAGATATGTCTATTGGACAGACATTTAGGAGGGTGAAATATAACCAACTCCATGGTAGATGTGAGAATATTCAACACAGATTGTGAGGAATCAAATTGTCGTCTAGCCCTCCTTTTAGCACGAAAATGTTGATAGTGTTGGACCCTCCAACATTCATGGGATCTTCCCAGTATGAAGTCCCAACTAGACCTCACATCATTTGGTGGAGTCCCATCCGATACGATGGCCCGGTTGCCATTATCTTAAAGATATGCCTTAGCTCTTGCTTATTAGCATGTGAGAGTGGTATGCTTCATCTTTGAACAATGAGGTTCACGTGCTTGGTGAGTGCTAGTGTTACTTGTGTTAAGGTCCTTTCACTGCAAAGAGAGAGGGTGGAAGTGAGTCTCCAGTCGAAAGGGGAAAATTCCCAACTCTGTTAGAGACACACAACACAATAGGACATGCATAGCTTCTGAATGAGTAGCCCACATGGATGTGGTAGTCACAATGCACAAGAGAAGATAGCACGTACAACACCTAGTGGAGCAGTAAGCATGAGTGTGACGATCGTTATAACAATTTTACAGGAAATTTTATGTCTGATGTCTGGTGAGGAAACAAATGCGGGCAGGAAAACATTAACAACTCATACAACACATTTTCGTAAATATATGTATTAGAGAACCCGAAAGAGTTCAATTGTTTAACACAGGTTAAAGAAACATGCATTCCAAGTGTTCAATATTAGTCTCACAAATACTTACAATACATGTGTGAAAATGCGTTGGCATGTTATCAGGCTTCTAAATTAAGCGAAACTTCCAAGACACATTGGTACACCATACATCACTAACCCCATGAAAGGGGCGTTGGAGCCACTGCTCGCTCCTCAAAGAAAAGACTACAGACTCTCAAGTCTATGTGGGAGGAGCCAAGGTGAAAATTCCTTTGCATGTACAAATGAGGGGTATTTATAGCCAAGGGTAAAACTAGCCCTTGTGACTGTTCGACTTCCCTAATGACTGTTTGACTTTCACGACTTTTCAAATTACATGATTCTTCAGATTACATGTGGGTCTCTTGGACTTCCACGTTACAATACGTTGATTTACAACAGTATGGCCCACAGTAGTAATGTGGTCGACATGACTCATGACACAACTCGACACGGTAGTGTTGGTATGTTCATCCTGTTGGTGGTGTCCATGTCGAGCTGCAATGCTACTGAGTGATGGATGTCCTCTTGGTGTATCTTTACCTGTCCATGGCGAGGTATGCAGAGTCTTCAATAGTTTTGGTGTTCGCTTGATGTTGCATGTGCATGTCTCTCCTTTTCTTTTGCTTTGGCATGCTTCAAATGTTTCTTCGTTCGTAAAAATATCTCCTTGCATACATCGTCTGCTCGTGAAAAAATCTCCTTGCATGCATCGTTTGTTCGCAAGAAAATATCCTCGCATGCATCGTCCATTTGTGTGAAAAAATCCTTGCATGCATCATTTTTTCATCCATTCGTGAACAAATCTCCTTACATGTGCTCTCCTTGTTCATCCTGTTTGTCGTCGCATCATATCTTATCCATGTACCTATATCTGCAATTGCTCATGACGAGACGACATCAAATCCATAAACCTCCTAGTCTACCATGATGCATTTTCGTTTTATTTTGGATGCAAGTGACTGGGAGAGAGGAAAAAGCTATGAAACTGCACACGACAGATTTCAAGCTAGGATGCGGGCCTCAGGCACTGCCAGTGAAAATTGCACAAAGGTCACTAGGAGACTGAGATCTGCAGGATCTGGCTCGACTAGCGGCAGATCTGCATATTTTTTTGGAGGCAGTAGAGGGGCTTGGTAGCAAAAACTGTGCAATTCCTCCGGGAACTAGCAACGGACTAAGGAGGCTTGTCGGGAAAAAATGTGCATTTTTTTTAGGGGGCTGGCACCAGGCTGCAGGAGTGCTGCTAGTGAAAATTGTGCAAAATCTAGCAGGCTGGCTTGCTGGACATCCCATCGCAGTTTTTGAGCTGAGTGGGATGATGGGTTGATGGACATCCCATCGTATTTTTTGAGCTGAGCAGGGTGTTCGGCAGTTTCGTAACTGCTCATGAAAACTGTGCAGTTTTCTGAGTGAGTAGTAGGTCATCTGTCTGGGTGACTGGCTAGAAAAACTATGCCATTTTTTGAGGGTGACAGGGACAGACACAATGTGTCTGTCTGGCATGTCAACACAATTTCTTCAGTCAATGGGGCAGGCAAGGTATGCAATTTTTGTGCAAATAAGGAGTGAGTCTCGTGGTTACTTGCCTAGTCAAACTCTCTGGTTAACTAGTTGGAGGGTTGGTTGATTCACTTGCGGGAAGCACAGATTGAGATGGCTTGCTGAGAAAATTTTGCGCTATTCTGGGTGACAGTCGGTTCGGTCGATTCCAGGATTGCACAATGTAGGCTTCCAGGGGGAA
The DNA here is from genome assembly GCA_031772625.1 of Pinus tabuliformis. NCBI lineage: Eukaryota > Viridiplantae > Streptophyta > Pinopsida > Pinales > Pinaceae > Pinus > Pinus tabuliformis. Next base: position 711,473,317 of record CM062820.1, read on the forward strand.
AACCTCAAGCTCTGTGTAATTCTGGGCAGTAGTACATGTTCACTAAGTGTTGACACTGCGCAATGCAGCTTAGTGAGAGTTTGGTTCTTGGAGGGCGATCCGGTCATCAAAACTTCAGCAAAATGACTAAGTGTGTGAGTGAGTGAACTTTTTCATATATGATCTTGCGAACACACACTGAACATGAATCGACGACAAGACGCCTCAAACCATCAAGACAACATATACTCAATGTGACTAACCAATGGTGCGAGTGACAAGCACGACGCTTGTGATATATAGTTGAACAACCATGACGACGCTTGAATGGCAGTGCATACAACATTGTGTGTGAGTGCGATGGATGTTTGCATAGCGAATACAAATTGTACACACGAAGTGGGACCTTGTGCATGACCAGAACATGGCTGCAAGCGTGACATTATGACTAACATGCAAAAGGATGTCCATTGAATGGTGAAATGAGGAGGGTGAAAAGACTCAACATGAGTTCACGAGGTGAGCCCGAGTGCTTGCAAACATCAAGTAAAAACCCAAGGGAGGCTTTTAAATTGAATGTAGGCAAAAATTTTGGAGGGTGTTGCAGCCACTAAAATAGATAGCCATGAAGTAGAAGTAACCAGAGAATTTGCACGAGAATTTGATGGGGTCGAAGCATAGATTAGGGACATCAAATTGAAATTGACCAAGTCATTTATCGCCAAAGCAAAAGGACTTCCTAGAAATGGTGAGAGTTGGTTAAAAAATCATAGTTTAAAAGATTAAAAGTGGAAATCCTTTTTACATAGCCCATGTATGGATATCTCATCATTCAAAAAGGGTATTCATGTTTTTGTGTTGAAATCAAAATGGTGCAATTTGTTGTTCATTCTATAAAATTTCCTCACCTGTGAAGGAAGGTATGGAACCCTTCTCTTATATCATGCTCAATTATTAATGCATTTTATCGTGGGAAAGGATTGAATTTACCATATTATCTCATGTGGAGTTTAAAGAAAATGGCATTTAATGTTCAATGAGATTCAAGAAATATAGAAAAATCTATGTATCATCATGGTTTAATTAAAATACTTGTTGAGGATGAATTACAAACCAATAATGATAATTGGAAAGACTTCTTGGTGAAAAAACATTCTCTTGAAAGTTCAGATGAGGAAAAAGTCAAGAAAACTAAAAGAAGTTGAAGAAGGGTTTCCTCAAACCCTAACCTTGAGCAAGAAGTTAAAGGAAATGAGAATTTTCCCCCTGATAATGTAGTAGAGACAAATGTTCATAAAATTAAAGACATAGAGGAAAATATCACACTCAAAGGACTATAAATGTAGGAAAAACCCTCTATGGGTAGACCAAAGAAAAAACAAGGAAATCAAACACAAAAGCAAAATGAACCAGAGGATATTAGAAGAAAGAAAGTCAGTGAAATTAAACATGAAGATCCGCCAAAGAAGAACATGAGAAAACCTAAGAGGTAGAGTATTAAAAGGAAAAGTGACTAGGGAATGGTGGATTTTGAACAATAAGGAAGGAAGAGTAGAAGGTTGACAGGAAGCACGACTATACAAATCAATCATGACCCACCCAATACCATATAGATTGTTGAGATAGAGATAGAGGTACCACCAAAATATTCTACAAGAAAAACTCCAGAGGTAGATTTTGTTCAACAACAAGCATATGATTACTTTGAGTCATTGGAGAAAGGAGCACAACAAGAAAAGGTAAAATGTTCGCTTGAACTAGAATTGCATAATGGAATTCCAGTTTTTTATCAACCTAAATTACAAACAAATATTCATTATCATAAGGAACAAGAAGTTATTAAAACACTAAAGCATGAGAAAATTGAATTGGAATTATTGAATAACCATATAAAATATTAAAGTAAAATTATCAAAGTATAGAATGAGACAATGCTTCTATGCATTTTTTATTGGTATAAGAATAATAAAAAACTCAAGAAGAACAAAAAGATACTCCACCAAAAGGTCAAGGGATTACAAGCTAAGTTGTTAATCAAGAAACCGAGATGGTCAGTGAATGTAAAGAGAAAAGGAATACAATCAAATTTGAATGCTTCGGTTCAAGCTTCAGAAGAAGTTCTTTGAAGAATATCATTACAATTTTGGATTTTTGTCCACCACAGGTGCATGAGGACATGCAAAATCCTAAGCGAGGCAGAATGTTGAGCCTGCAAAATTGCCTTCTTTTTTAAAGTTTTATCTTTCATTTTCAACTATTTTTTCACTTATTTCCATCTCATTACACCTCTTCCATGAGTTAAGAGTCATTTGATCCATGCAAATACATTAATAAGGTAAATGTCCATTATCATCTCAAATCTATATGTTTTTCTTTATAAAATTACCCTGACTAGACATAAGCTTAGATCTAAGACTTTTGTGATCCATAATGTAGAGAACAATCTTTCGGATTAACCACAATGTAGGGATTGGTTTGATGTTTCGAACCAACTAATGTGCTTCATCCTCAGGACAAGGTGAGAAACCAAATGATCTGAGAAAATAAATAGGAGGGATGCATCATGGTTCAGGGTAAGCCATTCAAAACTAGCTGTTGGTAAAATAAAATGTCTATTAAGTTAGAAAATAATTGTTATGTAATAATTAATTATTTAATATCGAGTTTGTAAATTATTTATCAATTTAAATAATAATATAATCTAAGAATAACTAGTTTATATAATATTATTAGTTAGGGTTGATTTATTCAAGGTGAGTTAGGAAGAAGACTAGCCGTTATCATTAATAAATTAGTTAATAATAATCTTAAAAATAATTAATATATTTATCAATTAAAATAATAATATTATCTAAGCATAATTTATTTATATAATATTAATAGTTAGGGTTGACCTATTCAATGTGAATAAGGTGGAAAACTAGCCATTATAATAAATTAGTTAATAATATTATTAAAAATAATTAATTTATATAATAATATTTGGTTGAGAATTAGTTCATAATATATTAAAACTAATTTATTTATCAATTCAAATAATAATATTATCTACGAATAATTTATTTATATAGTATTATTAGTTAGGGTTGACCTATTGGTGAATTAGGTAGAAAAACTAGCCGTTGCCATGATATAGTAAATTGGTTGATAATATTATTAAAAATGATTAATTTATGTAATTATTATGTAATAAATTAATTAATAGTTAATATAATAATATGACTTAAAATAATTATTCAAGATTCTATTAGTTGGAGATGATTTAATTAAGGAAAATTGGGTTCAAACTTCATTGCTAGGAATGATTCAAAAATAAATTTTATGAGACCATCAAAGGAAAGAGGATAGTTTATCCTCCTTAAAAGGGAAGAAGGAAAAGATAGGGTAAAGGTAATACCATCAACAAGATGAAAGCAAAAACATAACTGAAGATGAAAAAAGATAAGGGTGAGGAAAGGGCGTCGAAGTTATGAAGCGAGAGTTGGAATCCAGCTTTTACTTAATTTCTAGCCATCATCCCTATTGAGGTTTTTGGCATGCCTTTCAATCTCAATCACTTCCCTGAGCTTCCTATGGTGGAAATGATCAATCTTAGCAATGACTTTGGATTCTTCAATGTAGACATGGTGTTTTGATTTCTCAGCATGTTCTGCAAGAGCCAAGGTGTGGGAGCTATTGTGTCTGATGTCAACAACATGTTCACTAATCCTCTTCTTAATAGATCTTCCTATTTCTCCAATGTAGGGGATACCACAAGAGCACGGAATGAGGTAGACCCATTTGTCACCAAGTTTTTTGAAAGAAGACTCACACAAAATAGTAGCTCCATTCCAGTTCTCATCATTTCCTAACTCAGAAATTCGGGGTTCTCAGCACTCTCGCTACACGTGCTCTAATAATCTCTGATGATGACTGCCTTGATCAGGAGAAGTCTCATATTCTTGAGGTTTTTGAAAACAATGGGTATAGCAGACCCCTTAGCCTCGAGGCCCTTCATGGAGCTAGCAAAGATACGAGGGTTAAATTTGCTCTTGCTGATCCTATTCCTAAGGTTTATCTCTCGTATATCCAAGGAACCACAGATAGGATTGCCCATATTCTTAAGACAACTAATATTTCTTCTTCTTTCAAACCTCTCGATACCATTAAAAATTATCTTAGATCAGTTAAGGACCCTATTGACTCGAAGGACTCAAAAGGGGTCTACCTTGTTCCCTGCTCCTGTGGTATCCCCTACATTGGAGAAACGAGAAGATCTATTAAGCAGAGGATCAATGAACATGCTGCTGACATCAGACACAATTTCTCTCGCACCTCAACTCTTACAAAACATGTTGAGAAATCAAAACTCCATGTCTACATTAAATAATCCAAAGTCATTGCTAGGATTGATTATTTCCACCACCGGAAGCTCAGGGAAGTGATTGAGATTGAGAGGCATGCCAAAAACCTCAATAGGGATGATGGCTGGAAATAAAGTAAAAGCTAGATTCCAGCTCTCGATTCATCACTCTGTTGCCCTTTCCTCACCCTTATCTTTTTTCATCTTTGGTTTTTTTGCTATCATCTTGCTGATGGCATTACCTTTACCCTATGTTTTCCTTCTTCCTTTTGAAGGAGGATAATCTATCCTCTATCCTTTGATGGTCTCATAAAATTATTTTGAATCATTCCTAGCAATGAAGTTTGAACCAAATATTCTTTAATTAAGTCACCCCCAACTAATAGAATCTTGAATAATTATTTTATGTCATAGTATTATATAAATAATTAATTTATTACATAATAATTACATAAATTAATCATTTTTAATAATATTATCAACCAATTTACTATGATAACGACTAGTTTTTCTACCTAATTCACCCTAACTAATAATATTATATAAATAAATTATTCATAGATAATATTATTATTTGACTTGATAAATAAATTAGTTTTAATTATGAACTAATTCTTTACCTAACAACTAATTCTCAACCAAATATTATTATATAAATTAATTATGTTTAATAATATTATTAACTAATTTATTATAACCGTTAGTTTTCCACCTTAGTCGCATTGAATAGGTCAACTCTAACTATTAATATTATATAAATAAGTTATGCTTAGATAATATTATTATTTTAATTGATAAATATATTAATTATTATTAAGATTATTATTAACTACTTTATTAATGATAACGGCTAGTCTTCTTCCTAACTCACCTCGAATAAATCAACCCTAACTAATAATATTATATAAATTAGTTATTCTTAGATTATATTATTATTTAAATTGATAAATAATTTACAAATTCGATATTAAATAATTAATTATTACATAATAGTTATTTTCTAACTTAATAAACATTTTATTTTGCCAACGGCTAGCTTTGAATAGCTTACCCTGAACCATGATGCATACCTGCTATTTATTCTCTCAGATCGTTTGGTTTCTCACCTTGTCCTGAGGATGAACCACATTAGTTGGTCCAAAACATCGACCCAATCCTTACAATGTGATTAATCTGAAAGGTTGATCTTTAGACATAAGCTATCGAATTATGCAAATTACATAGCTCCTCTAACATTATGAAGCTAATAAAAAGGTTCTATAGGTTCCTTTGTGTTATAAGTTATCAAGATCATATCAAAAATTGCCAAATGCTTGCGATATGGTGATCCACCTATCAACCATAGGTGGAATTTCATAGGATCAACACATCGTTCAAGTCAAAATCTCAATCAAATAAGTTGTGACACACTTGTAGAACTAAAAATATCAAGAGAACATGGTCTATTTCAAGTGAGCAAGATTTATGGATCTAGATTTGACAATTTGATGAAGACTCAATGGATCAAGGCTAATGATATGTACTTTCATAGTTTGCTTCTTCGATAGAAAATATTGAAAAGGAAATGCTATATTAGATTTAAAAGGTTGTGTTGTATTATTCAACAACCTCCATTTTTATATATTATAAATTTCCTATGAAATTTATTATATTAAAAATATGGACCCTTTAGTTTTAAAAAGCCTTTGATTTTATTTCTTAAAAAACAAAAAATTAAAAAATAGAAAATCGACACAAAAAATTGTTAATAAAATCCCATAACCAAAGTTTAATACTTAGGCTTTTTAATTAAAACCCAAGTATTAAACCTTGATTATCAAAAACCAAATTTTAAATAGCCCCCGAGACCAAGATCACACTTAGGCTTTAAAAGCCTTAAGTATTAAAACATGGGTTATTTAAATTAAAAAACAAAATAATCAGAGTTTTTTAAATTCCCAAAGGTTAAAATCTTTATAACTCCGCCATACCCCCGCATCACAAATCAACATAATAAACAACACACCGTGATAAAACACGCAACCTTAGCAAAATGCAATTGCGACTTGATAAGGTCGGACCCGATAGGGTTGTGAACTTCACTTGATTAAAAATATCGCATCCGCAGAGATTGCAAAAGACCATAGCCCAAGTCACGTGACCTATACCTAATGTGATTTCGATATAGCCCAAACTCGACAGAGTCATACACTCTATTTAATAAACTCCCTGTGTCGGGGCAATCGCAAAAAGCCATAGGTTAACACCTCTCCGCCTCTCTGCAATTATGATTGTGATATTTTAACTAGACTCGATCATGGATTTAAATCCATTGAATTAAAATATCATATCCAGGACATCGCAAGATCCAAAGGCTAAATTCCATACTCCTCCACACCACCAATTGAGAAATGCGATATAAGACCCAGACCTGATGTATTACACATGTCAGTTCATAAATTCCCTGCGTCCACGCAATCACAAGTTCAAAAGGCTATTACACCGCTCCTATCCTTTCGTACCTGCCATGATTATAAAACTCTATATAAAATATTGCATCCGCAGTTACCAAAGGGTCATGCCTCTTATCTCATGCCAATTGCAATTGCGATCAACTGGACTCGACGGGATTATACACTGCTGTTCACAAAACCCCGCGTCCACGCAATCGCAAGTTTCCAAGGGTCATGTGTCCCAGCCCATACCAAATGCGATTGCGATCTGATGTCAGCAATGATGTTAGATCGACGTCATCCATCCACATCACCTTTTCACATGGATTTTCCACATCACCATCATGTCATCCCGCAGCTCAAAAATCGCAAATATTTAGGGACTATCGATACCCAACCGCTCTGTTGTTGTAATTGCGATATTGAAATCGCAAGATTCAAGGGCCACATGCCATATTAATCCTATGCCCATTCCATTTTGATTGCAATTTGGTATGATTGATATGATTTAGATTTTCATTTATTTCAATAGGGATTCTCCTTGCTCTAAATATGACGATAATTCATCTGCTCCTAGCTTAATTGCAATTGCGATTCAATCCCTTTCATTGTGATTATGATTTGATTCTGATAGGGATGCTTATGATTTTAATGCAATTGTGATTTGATTTCAAATCCCCCATTAGATTTTAATTATAACTCCCTGCTTATATCTGATTGCGATAAAATGAGTCATGTTTCTAATTAATAAGCGATTGCGATTTAATTAAACAACCCACCTATTTTCAGTTGGTCTTATCCTTTCCTAAAAACACAGTTTTGATTTATGATTTCTTATCCATGATTTATTGTTTTCCAAATATAAACAAAGAATTCAATAGCAAAGAAAATGAATAGGAGAAAGTTGTGCAGAGAAAGAAGCAGATCAGTTCCACAGAATCTGCAAATGCAAGGATCCTTTGATCGAAATACAAGGCCAATAAGCCAAAATGACATTTCAAAATATTATCTTTGGAAACTATTTTTATTTTTTCAAGATTTGAGGGATTCCATTAATTTCCTTAGTGCTATGCGCAAGCCTATTATGTAAAAAAAAACTTGTATTTCTATTTAAACCCATTTTAATGGATCGAATAGAGGGTCTGGAATCTGATAAAGAAAGCCTTTGGGGCTTGCATTTTTGTATCTTCAAGTCTGTCTTAATAGACTGGATCGGGTCTAGAATTCGAAAAAGAAAGCCTTTGAGGCTTGCATTATTGTACCTCTTAGTATTTTTAATAGAATGATATGATCTGAATTCTTTTTCTTTTACTTAAAGAAGCTTCAGCTAGTTGCATTTTTGTACTTTTCGAGAGCTTTGGGATGAAGAAAAGGACCGAGACTATGAATTTTACAAAAGGAGCATGATACATTGGGTATTTTTATCAGTGTTTTAATGTTCTGTTTTTTATAATTTTTAGTCATTCCATATTTCAATTTTCCAGTTATATGTGTATTTTTAATACAATTCATCATATCATTTCTGAATATGCCAGCACTGTAATCTTTAATACATGTATCAAAAAATTGTTAATTTATTTTGATTGCGATATGAGATGTAACAATTCTTTTAATTAACTATTGAATTAAAAGAATTAATCTTTAATGTTTTCATTTCTTTTAGTGTATGATTAATTTTTATTACCATGTAATAAAGACAACCATTTTAGATCGCATTCAAATAATAAGTAAACCGGGGAAATAAATAGATTTTATTTGCATATACCTTAGGAATTAGATATAATTCAATCAAACACTTATGTAACTACTTACTAATTGTCTGATTGTTAATATTTAGATCAATAAGGAATCATATCTAGAGAGCTATCTCCTTGATCTAATTCCTTCATTTTTACTTCAGTTCCTTAATGTTTTCTTTTAATAAATAATCTCTTCATTGGGAGAAGGATTCTTCTTTCCTTCAATAAAGATAGGATATATTAATTGCATACTAGTTAAAGCATGCATGTGTTGTCTTATAATTCGTCTCTTTGAGGCAAAACTTTAGATTGGTGTGGTTGTTCCACCAAAAAAAAATAAGGGTCATTCTTCTTACTTGATCAACTAGAAGTATTGATCCAATGTCCTTAGATATTAGCAATTAAAGACATATTTAAAGCTAATAGTGATTGGGAAAAGGTAACTAGACCTAATTTAACCAATCAGAGCCACTACCCCAAACATAAAAGGAGATTCTTTAAGGTCTGGACCAAGTGGTTTTCCCCCATGTTGGTGTAGAGAATTTTGAGGCATCAACATTTTGGCGCTAGAAGGAGGGCCTTGAATTAGTTATTTGTTTAAAATTTGTTATATCATTTTTTAACTAATCATGGATCCCATATGCATTCCTACACTTGGTCATGTGTTATTTCACCTAAGCCTACACGAGACATGCCCAAGAAGCATATTGAGTCCTTGTCAAAGTTAAAGTTCGACGATGAGAGTAATATTTCTGCATTAAATCATATTTATGATTTTGTTAATAGATGTAAGTATTTTAATATAATCATTGATAATGCGATTTGCACGATTTTCACTCTCACATTTAGAGGACGAATCCGCAAATGGTTCCTTGTGCTTCCTGCGAAGTCAATTAATTCATGGAAACATTTCTGCCAGGTATTTCTCAAAGTGCATCAAAATTACTGTTATAGTAGTTTGTGTTTAGAATTAGACAATCTTTACATGTATGATAATGAATATTTAGATGATTTTTATAATATATTTTGGTTATTTTGTTATAAATTTCATTTAGATGATTTTCCTTCAACTGAAGATTTAATTGAACATTTCACTTCTCTTGTTTCTTTCCATTTTGAAGATAATGAATCAATTAATGAAGAACAAGACAAATTTAACTCATTAACTAGCCTTGAATCACCAAACGATTTTATGGAACTCAAAACTGAAATTGTAATTAAATCACAACATTCTTCTTTAGAAAATTTCAATTCTCATTTTCTGATTTCTGAAACAAATATTTCCAATATAAATAAAAAATCTGAAAATGTTATTGCAACAATTTTTTATGATGTATGTGATCAATCAATAGTTCTAATAAAATCTAATCTACAAAAAGACTTGGATAATGAAAATATTAATTTATCTTCTTTCAAGGAAAATTCAGAAAATTCAGAACATGTTTCTCTAATTGAAAAAGCTTTCTTAAACCTATATTATAATACGACAAGTTATATAGATGAATCATTTCAGTCATCATTATATTCTGGCATGCATTATTTTCTTTATCCTGATGTGTTTTTAAATCAGAATATAGTCAATGATGATCACCTTAATCTTTCAAATGATAATCTTCCTAATCTTTGTTCTGAAAATTCTGCATCTATTACTCATTTGGATGATAATTCTTCAATTGCAATACCCACTTCTTTTGTATTTTCTGATTCTGTTAGTTCAGATCAGCCATTTAATTTTCATAAGAAGAAGGTAATTTATGATGATTATCATGACAATGAGGATAAAGAATCACATCTTATACAAAGTGCACCAATTTCGAAAATTGATCTATCTTGTAAAGATTCACACACCTTAATTTTGTCTCCTCTTACTTAACACAAACTTAATTTTGAGGATTTTCACAAGTTAATGTTGCGAGTTTCTAACATATTTCATTCTAATTCTCTTTTATAAACTTTCATTTATAAGTTTTTCAGGGAATTTCCTTTTAGTGTCAATTCATTGACTGAAATCCAGGATGACTTCGAGAATTTCCTTTTAAAATTATTTTGTAATTTTAGTTTTCATAATGATTTATTTGTTTTTACATTCTTTCCTTTTGCTTTCTTTTCCTTTTATAAGCATGTTCAATCTTTCCATATTGAATTTCCTCAAGATTTATTAAATGAAAATTAAATGGTTACTCATATTCCTGAATATAAAAAATATTTTCATTTCCAATTTAATTCAATATTTAGAAATTCATTCCAATCATTTCATCATCAATCTAACCTAAATCTTGAGAGTGTTCCTTCACAACGTGTCTTGCCATAATATCCTTTGGAAAATTTTCCCTCTTTAACAAATATTCATCTATTCTTTGATGATCCCATAGATATTTTTTTCGAGAATTCTTTTAAAAAGAGATGGTTTACTAACAAGTTAATTTTAAATAAAATTATTTTTGTACATAATTTTACATTAAATGTAAATAATAAATTTTGTTTCATTTTCATCATTTTCATCATATTGTTACTAATGTTTGACTTGTATATACAAGTACATAATAAAATGAGAGAATGGTTACATTGGAAGTATGACTATACCTAGTCATTTTCCCTCTATTCAGTTAGTAATTAGGAGTAGGTTAATTTAGGTTAGATTTTTTTTTGTTTTCATTGCATATTTCAATAAGCAAGCAATGAATTTAATATTTTCAACATCTATTTCTCATTTTATGATAAAGTTATTTAAAATATATCAGAGTCTTTTAAATCGCATGATTGTATTTATTTTGCAAAAACTCCATCACACTGACAATAACGCTTTTAGAAAAACATGTGTGGAGAATTGCTATGTTTTGGCAATATTTGATTCACAAGTACTTTTAGGAAAGTTATAGTCATTACTATTGTCATCCTATGTGAAATCAAAGTGAATGTAATCCTAAGATTCATTACTTAGAATTTTATATTTAATAAATAATGATTTTGAGTTAGTTACATTGCATTAGAGAAAGTCATATCTCTCAAGAAAGATTAAATTAAATTCTTCAATGGTAAGTCTCATATGCACACTTTCACTCATTTCTTTAATTTTTAGATTCAGTTTCATTTTTAGTTTTTGCTAATATGTAACTCTCTTTTGGAGATCTTCACGAGCATTTCCACACCTCCACCAGATCAAACTTTGAACTCATTTTCCTTATTTTCTTTAAGTTTTTTTTAAAGGAAGCAGTAACATTTCTCATCGAATCAACCAAAATGGGGGGTTTCTAAAACTTAATGTTTTTCTTTAAAGCATTACTTTGATTTAAAAATGGTTAAAAACTTTTTGCAAGTTTTTCTTTTGAAAAATAAAATCCATAGTAAATAGATATTTCCTCATTTTAACTGAATTTTATTGTTAATAAATGCTTATAACTTTACAAGTTAAAATTTATTTGAATTTCAACATAAGAAGGAATGTTTACATGATTATCTTCTTCTTTTTTAAGAAATTTATATAAACAATCTTGTGGAGTTTTCCTTTTAGATCTGGTTTTGGTGATTTTACCAACATACTTGTGAATAGTTGTATCATGAGAAAAATTTGTTATTATATCACATTTACATTTTTATTTTAGATAATAATGTTAATAGCATACCTTTGACTTTTCACAAACATCTCTTGAAACTATTTTATGATTTTTTCAATTTGAAAGAAGAAATTTTTAAGAAGAGGTTACCAAAATTGAAAACTGGATAAAAATTATAACTCTAGAATTTTTCCATTAAGTTGTGAAATATTTAAAGAACCTAAAAAATTATATCCTTTTACTCTAGTTTCATTCAAAAAGGTTATATTTAAAAAAAAAAGTAAAGATTGTCTTATGACTAAGCACTTTCAACTTGGATTTGTCGTCCAAAACTCTTAAGGAGTTAATGATTCTCCCCATACATCAAAAAGAGAATTTTTAGAGTGTAATTCTAAAATATAATAAATATAAAAGATAAGAGGTCTCATCACGAGCCTGCTTACCATGATCATAGGGAACTAATTAGATTGACATTTCCAATACTAAACAACAAATCAGGGTAATGGCTTATGATTGTTTCAATTATAAGACAAGGGGTCTCATCACAAGGCAGCTTCTTTAGTTTGATTATTTTTTTTTCTAAGTAATACTATTCTATTGATATGAAACAAAATAAAAATACAACGAGGCACTGGCCTCTGCGGTGCTGAAGAGAGTTTTGTCAAAAAAATATCACAAACCTAAACACGGCTGCCCCATCGAGGGGAAACTAGTTCGTGAGAACATAAGTAAAAACCCATGCACGGGTCTTGAATTTTAACATCAAAAAGCCCGCACAGGGGACCTAGATTGAAAACTAGCAAACCAAGCCAGAAGGAATGTTTAAGAACAAAACACAACAGAAAATCTCAAACAACATCATACGAAACCTCCAGCTAGTGGCAAGCGACACCTGGCAACCCAATCATCAGTTAGGATGGAACCCCTAGAAGTCATCTGTAGTGGGCTCTTCAACAATGCGACACACATACTCATACCAATCCTTCTCCTCTATTTATGTGCCATGCGATATGCCACGAACTGATTGAGTGCCAGCAAAGCTACCCTCTGCTGCATGCTTTCCTGATGTGTTGCCCTGGACGCCACCAATTTCCTTCATGCTTCCTACTTTGCCACTAGTGGCATGCTGGCTGCCAACCAGCTCCTCGCCATGCGGGGTGATATAATTCTCAACCATCTACTGCTTTCCTGGATCTCGAGTATTCCTGTTTTGCTGAGCGGCCCTTTGCTGCTCGCCGCTGGTTCTTGTCTGAGCTTCCTGCGGGCTAATTTCCTTAGTGAAGGTTATGGTAACAGTGGCTATGATGATGGGCCAAGGTAGAGAACTACTGAAGCGGAATTGAGTCGTATGGTGAGAGGGATGAGGTGGAGGGGGAAAATTGGCAGTATGGGCGGCATCATTCATTCTGTGGGCACCATGGATCTGAGACCATCCTCTACCACTGCGTGCATTTAGGTATTTGTCGGAGAAGATGCCATGAGAATGGGTAATGGATGGGAAAGAGAAGCGAGAAGCAGGTTCAAGGCTGGGCATAGCAGGGGGATGAATGCTTCCGCCATGACTGCCCCCTCTTCTGCTATGCATGTGGTGTCAGATGCGCGCCATGACTGTATTAATCTCAGAGCTAACAATTGGGGAAGCAGAGGAATTTCTAGGACTGGAATGGCTGTTCAGGAGGAAAACATAGGGGTTCTGAGCATAATTCGACTTACAATGGGTCGTTTGGGAGAAATGATACGCATTTCCCACATCCATGCAGCTAAGCAACCAAAATCATCTACCAGTGATGGTGTGAGAGCTCGGCTCCGCAACCTGAGGAGGGCAAGAGCAGTTTATCAGGGGAGGGAAGAATGAATTATGGTCTGTGGATGCCATATCCTTATGCTCACTACAACTTTCTCGACTTGAGCACCATAGTAATGATTTCGCCTGGAAGGGGACACAGGTGGCCATGTGGCCAAGCTGCCCGTCGTCCTTAAATCTAATCGCCATTAATTGCATCATGATCACCCGCATCCTGGTGTGCTTCTTCAGCATGTACTAATTCATTGTAATCCTATATCTAGGAAGCAGTGGCAATAGTATTGAGCGAGCCTATATGTAGAGTCCAGCCACTTTCAACCCCTATATTAGCCAGGAGATTGACCATTTTGTTGCCATCTCTGCGGATATGTTTGAAGGTGACTGCTCTGTTGGTGGAGAGCCATTGTTCGATGAGCTCTAATCTTTCCACCAATCTCTAGCTGCTGACTACTTTGTATGCCGGGGTCCCCTACAGAATCTGATTAACCATGTTAATGAGAATCTGAGAGTCACCTTCAATTAATAGGGGGAAGAAGCTATGAAGTTGAGCTAAAAGAAGCCCCTGCCATAGCCCTTCTAATTCGGTCGAATTATTCGTATCCCAACCAATTGAGCCTAGGAAAGTTAGAAGAGGTTTGCCTTTATGATCCTTGAATGCTCTGCCGTATCCTGCGTTTCCCGAATTGCCTTTGGAAGCTCCATCAAAATTTAATTGTATCATATTATGGGGCAGAGGGATCCATTTTTTTGGTATTTTGTAGTGTGAAGAGAATTTACTATGATTTGCCTATACCTGGTTCAGCTGAAGATTCCAGTTTTCCCATATATTCTTCTCCTATGGAAGGGAAGGAAAGTCCTCTTCATACCAAGTTTGGAGCATTAATGTTTCATGAAGGTTTTGACAAACATTGTTCCATAGGACTTCTAAAGGTGTGGATTGGTCTTTGAAGATGCTGCAGTTCCTTTCTTTCCATATTGTCCACATGAGAATACCTGGGATGATTTTCCATAAAGAGTTTAACAATTTACTCTTATATGGATTGATTGCCCAACTGCGTATGGTGTTGGTAATATCTGCTTTAATTCTTCCTTCTTTTTGGCATCTAAAACTTGCTTTTTCCCAGAGTCTATTTGCCAAAGGGCAAGAGTTCATGAGATGCAGAGTGGTTTCTTCCTGTTGTTTACAGTTGGGGAAAATGGAGGGCCCATGAAAGCTTCTTTTCCGTAGATTGTCCCAAGTGAGTATTTTGTTTTGACATAACAACCAAAGGAAAGTGGAGACTTTTTGCCAAATGTTGGGGGTCCATACTTTGTTCCAAATAGGATCCTTGACTGTTTGATTCCCTATTATTATTTTATATGCCTCTTGGGTGGTGAAAGTTCCTTGCGCATTGTAACCCCATATTATTATATCCTTCTTATCAGAAAAACGAATTTTCCTATTAAGAAGCTCTGCCTCCAGATTTTTTTGAATGGACTATGTGCCCTGCCTGATGATGTGGTCCGAGTTTATCAATTGTGTGTATCCTTGTGTGAGTGTGGGCAACCAGTGCTGGCTAACATTATCCATCTGATGCTCTTCCCTTTCATGTATCTGGTGGGGTCTGATCAAGTCCCTTAGCTTGGGTCTTTGCTTCCATGAGTCATCCAAAAACCGTGCATTATTGCCATCCCTTATTTCGCAGAAGATGTGTTGTTGGATTATATCTTTGTGCTAATTAGTCACGTTCCAGATTAAGGACCCTTTGCCTACTTCTGTGAGTCAGATTAGATCATCTGTTGGTCGGTTGTTTGCATATTTGGATATCCAGAGGATGGCCCAGGGAGTATGCGGTGCCGAGATCCATTTCCACCAAAGACGTGCTCCCATGACTGCATTACTATGCTGAGGATCATAAAGTCCAGTGCCCCCTGAAATTTTTGGAAGGCAGACCGTAGCCCATTTCACTAGTGTCCATTTTCTATTTTGTCCCGATGATCCCCACATAAAATTCCTCTGAATATTTTTTATTTTCTTGAGTACTCTTGAGTACCCATTTCGGTGCTGCCAGTGCTAAAAAAAGAAAAAGAGGCATGGATTGCGGGACAGCTTTGATTAAAACTAGATGACTGGCCATATTGAGGGCTCTATATGTCTAAGAGGAAAGGCGAGCTTCCAATTTCTCCAAGAGTAGTTGCCAGGTAGAGTTCTTTAAAGCAGAGTCAGTCATGGGTGCATCTAGATATTTAGAGGGGAGAGTGGCTACTGTGAATCCAAAAATGTGAGCTATGGAAGATTGAGTGATGGCAGGGGTATGGAAGAAAAAGATTTGGGACTTAGCCTTATTAATGCTGGCACCAAAGGCATCCAAGAACTCATTTAGAAGGGATTTTAATTTGAGGGCTTCCTGAACCGAGGGATGGCAAAACAACATGTTATCATCCACAAATTGTTGGTGGGAAAAAGTAGGGGTGTTGGGAAAGGAGACGCCTCTAAGCTATTGGGATTGAAGAGATTTTTTAATACTTCATCCAAACCCCTTCTGCCATTAAAACAAACGGAAAGGGGGAAATAGGATCTCCTTGTTTGATTCCTCTAGAAGGATGGAAGGGGTTGGAAGGGATGCCATTGACTAGAATGGAGAAGAAAGTGGAGATTATAAGACTCATAACCCATCTAACCCAGGGAGGGGAGAAGCCAAAGGCAATCATCATCTTTTGAATGTAAGTCCAGCTTAATTTATCAAAAGATTTAGAGAGGTCAATTTTTAGAAGCATACCTGCTTTTTTGAGCTGCTTCAGGGAGTGTATAATCTCGTGGGTGAGAATGATGCCATTCATGATTTGCCGACCTTCCACATATCTCGATTGCTTTGGCGAGATAAGTAAGGGTAGCAGCAGCTTCAGTCGAGAGGCAATAACTTTGGAAATGATTTTGTAAGTGACATTATAGAGAGCGATAGGCCTGAATTTGTCAGGAGTTAGAGATTGTGCTTCCTTGGGGATGAGGGCAATAAAGGTTGTGTTCAGAGAGGGAAGCATCGATCGATTAATCCTAGATTCCTCAACAACCTGCCAGACCTCCTCTTTAATTAGATCCCAGAAGTTGTGAAAGAAATTTGAGGTAAAACCATCAGGGCTAGGTGCCTTTCCTTCTTTGAGTTATCGCATAGCATTCTCAACTTCTTGTAAAGATATCGGTTGAAGGAGGAGCTGATTGTGTTCTTCTGTTATGATTTTTGGAATGTTCTTGATAATCTTCTCTATGGCTGGTTGTCTATCAACTTGTGGTTCTTGGTGCACCTGTTTGAAGTAAGTAAGAAGCTCTTGTTCTACATCCTCATGTTTTTCCAAGCGTTCTCCTTGCTGATTCTGAATGTGAGTGATGTTGTTGTGCATTCTTCTCTGTATAGTAGTGCGATGAAAATATTTTGTATTTCTTTCTCCTTCCTTAAGCCATCTAACTCTTGATTTTTGTTTCCAGAGTATTTCTTCTTGCTTTTCTCTTTCTGCTATTTGTGTCTAAAGGAACTTTTCCTACTTTGACAATGCTTCGGATCTCTCCTCAGTAATAATCGTCTGCTGGATTATTTTCATTTCCTGATCTAGAGCGTTCTGAGCTTGGAAGATATTGCCAAAGGTCAGTTGATTCTATTGATTGATATTTTTTTTAGATTTTTGAGTTTTTGTTGGAATTGGTACATTTTTTAACCGTCCGGGGGTTTGAAGCTTTTCCAAACTACATTTATCAGATTGTTGAAGTCCGGATGCATCAACCAGAAAGCTTCAAAGCGAAAGGGCCGCCATGTGGTGCTCCCAGGTCTTTGCCATTGGAGTGAGATAGGTCAATGATATGATCCTCAGAGAGGTAAGATCGAGGCCGCAAGATCTCCTCCAAGATGGATTGCATTGTCTGAAAGAAAAAATCTATCCAGTCGAGAGGCAATTTTATGTGTGCTAGCTCTTTTTTTATTCCAAGTATAGATTCCATTATTGAATGGCATATCTATAAGCCAGTTGTTTTGGTTGAAATTTTTTAAATGGATACTTTCACTATTTAGTTTATTCCTTCCTCCACTATTTTCTTTCAGTTTAGTAATCATATTGAAGTCTCCTCCTGTGATCCAGAGTGGATGTGTTCTGGTGTAGTTGATCAGAGATAAAGTATTCAAAATGTCTATCTTATGCATTGTCTCCTGGGGGAAGTATACGTTGGTTAGGTGACCATGCACATTTGTCCCTATTATATGAAAGGTGGCTTGAATGAAATGCTTACTCTCATGGATATTAGTAAGCATGATAGCTCGTTCATCCCAGACTATTGCTAGACCTCCTAAAACTCCTAAGGCATCCACTGCTATTGCTTGACTTCCTGGCCATGCTTTTGCAAGGGTTTGACCGAGTGTTGTAGAGTTACATTTTGTTTCTTGCATGAAGAAGATTTGGGGTTTCTCTTGATGAATCATTTTTTTTATCATTTTGTATTTCCCAGGGCTGTTTAGTCCTCTTATATTCCATGAAGTGAGCTTCATGTTTCATTATTGGGTAGGGGACTGTAATACTTTGTAAGCTTGGAATATCTTCCTGATTCCACTAGCATTTCCACAATGCGAATGGTTCTTTGGAGGTCTATTTTTCTCCCCCATTTTTTATTGTCTTTAGGAATTTTTTTTCCATCCCATTGACTTCCAGGATGAATTTTTAGGGATCTTTGCTGTTGTGCTCTGGAAAGGATGACTTCCAAGTTTTCCAACTGTCTTTCTGGGATCTTGTCAAATTCTTTTTTCTTGCAAGCATGTTCCAATCCGAATATGTCTAGATCTCATATATCTATGCTTTCAAGTTCTTCTTCCATATGCTTGGCCTTACTCCTTTCCTCTACGGTCTCTGTTGCAACGGTGGTTTCTTGCTGCAAAATATCTATCTCCATGCTATGAGATTTCCAGATCGGTATCAGACTAGGTGAGGAAGTGGTAAGATATTTGGATTGCAAATGCTTTTGAGGTTGCTCTGACACTGTGGGGATGAATTGAGATGATGCCTTGGGTGGCTCCTCGGAGTGTAAGGGGAACTCATTGGTATTCAAAGCCGGCTGGGCTAAGATCTCAAAGCTATTGCTGGTGGATGGCATTGAAGTGTTGGCGGAAGGCTTTTTAGGGTTTGATGCAGGTTTTTTGTGGTTCTTTTTGCGATTATTGACCTTAGTGAATTCGTCAGACTTAGGATTTTCTGAGGAGGTAGAAGTCAGGGGTTTCAGATTTAATGGGAAATCATGAAAGAGATGGCTAAGGGCATGACATTTTCTACATCGAAATGGGACATGTTCATAATCTATTGACTGAATCCATTCAAAATAATCATGATATAAAATTACTGCATCCGAGAGAGCTTTGCTTAGATGCATATAAACACAAATGTGGGCATAAGAAGTGTATCTTCTGTGTTTTGTCTCCTCCGCAATTTTAATGAACTCCCCTAGTCCATTTCCAATATCTTGCAGTGAATCTTCATCCCAGTACTCACATGGAATGGAATAAATATGGATCCAAACTGGTGCCCAGCTTAGATCTTCTTTGTCCGGGTTGAATCTTTCAATCCAGTCTCTCAGGTAAAGACTAGCTGCATTAAAGAAGTATGGTCCTCCATCGAGGACCCTGTTTCGATCTTCTATACAGTTGAAGACTACCGTGAAAAAGCCCTTTGGTCCTAGTTGCAAGGTAATGTGCCCTTTTGGTTTCCATTTGGCTGTGATCCATCCATGCAAGGCTTTCTCTGTAGGCTAGAAGCCAATAAATTTCCCTATTAACGCATGATCCTTCATGTACTGGATTTGGGAATTGATTCTTTGACTTGGGAGCTCAATCTTAGGTCTTTCAGCTACAACAGGTTTACAGGTAGCCGATGTTGCTTTGGGAGCTGCATTTCTTTCTGTATCATCTGTCTATGCACAAGGAATTTTTCCCGCCTCTTCCTGGGGCTTTTTCCCGTCATCTTCCATGTGCATCTGAATATTTTCTTGATCGTTGGGGGGAGGTGTCGTGTCCTCCCCCTGGAGGTTGTCCATGATTTGTGCTCTATTCTTTGTCATGTATTGTTGTTCATATTGCTGAAGAGTTGTTACAGTGTCACCATGGTCTGTGTAGGTCTGCCGTTGCAGGGTCTAACACAAACCCTAAACCACCATCATTTCTCCGCCTGTTGTAACCCTACTTTCATACTCAACAGTTTACCTAAACCATGTTATTCTTCAGTTTGGTTATTACCAGTGAATGTCATTGTTGTTATCTGAAAACCAAACTAGGAGAAAGGCTTTTAGCATGAGTTAAAAAAAAAACAACTTACCTCTAATTATTGCACTATTAAATGGATGGAACAATGGATTATTGTTGGTTAAAAGGTAACCTTGTCAAATCTATGAAGGCTTGCTGGAAGTAGTGGCTCTACCTATGATGAACGAGTACATCAGAAGCTAAGTCATAAAAGGCCCCCTACTTTATCTCTATAACTGATTAATGACTTATACAAGTAAATAGGTGTTTTTTATTCATGAAAGGTTTTTAAAGAAATTACAATTTAATGAGTTTTATAGTCAGAGTAATTTTATTTACCTAAATGTTTAGAAAAGTAGTTTCCACTTCTTAAATTATTTTTACTGAATTTTTGAAATGTCTTTATCATTCATCAAAGATAACTGGTTCTTCCAATGAATTGCCAATTTTTGTATTGTCCAACAACCCCCATTTTAATATATTATAAATTTCCTATGAAATTTATTATATTAAAAATAGGGGCCCTTTAGTTTTAAAAGCCTTGGATTTTATTTCTTAAAAAAAAAAATAATAATAGAAAATCGACATAAAAAACTGTTAATAAAATCCCATAACCAAAGTTTAATATTTAGGCTTTTTAATTAAAACCCAAGTATTAAGCCTTGATATCAAAATCCAAATTTTAAATAGCCCCCGAGACCAAGATCACACTTAGGTTTTAAAATCCTTAAGTATTAAAACATGGGTTATTTAAATTAAAAAAAAAAACAATCAAAGTTTTTTAAATTCCCAAAGGCTAATCTTTATAACTCCACCATACCCCCACATCGTAAATCAATATAATAAACAACACACCATAATAAAACACGTTGCCTTATCGAAATGCGATTACGATTTGATAAGGCCGGACCCAACAGGGTCGTGAACTTCACTTGAATAAAAATATCACATCCGCAGAGATCGCAAAAGACCATAGCCCAAGTCCCGTGACCTATACCTAATGTGATTGCGATATATCCCAGACCCAACGGAGTCATACACTCCATTCAATAAGCTCCCCGCATCCGAGCAATCGCAAAAAGCCACAGGTTGACACCTCTTCGCCTCTCCGTGATTGCGATTGCGATATTTTAACTGGACACGATCACGGATTTAAATCCATTGAAACAAAATATCGCATCTGGGACATTGCAAGATCCAAATGCTAAGTCCATACTCCTCCGCACAACTGATTTCAATGTGCGATATAAGCCCCAGACCCGACAGGATTGTACATGCTAGTTCATAAATTCCCCGTGTCCGTGCAATCGCAAGTTCAAAAGACTAACACTCTGCTCCTATCCTTCTAGACCTACTATGATTATAAAACGCTATATAAAATATCGCATCCACAGTTACCAAAGGAGCATGCCTCCTGCCTCATGCCGATTGCGATTGCGATCAACTGGACCCGAAGGGATTATACACTCAAGTTCAAAAACCCCCCCCCCATTCATGCAATCGCAAGTTTCCAAGGGTCATGCCTCCCATCCCATATCAAATGTGATTGCGATCTAACGTCAACAATGGCATTAGATCCACGTCATCCGTCCACATTACCTTTTCACATGGATCTACCACGTCACCATCACGTCATCTCACAGACCACAAATCACAAATATTTAGGGACTATCAGTACCCAATCAATATGTTATTGTGATTTTGACATCACAATCGCAAGATTCAAGGGCCAGATGCCATATTCCTCCTCAGCCCATTCCATTCCGATTGCAATTTGGTCTTGATTGATATGATTCATATTTTCATCTATTTCTATAGGGATTCTCCCTGCTCGAAATATGATGATAATTCATCCACTCCCGGCTTAATTGAAATTGTGATTCAATCCCTTTCATTGAGATTCTAATTTGATTCTAATATGGATGCTTCCGATTCTAATGCAATTGTGATTTGATTTCAAATTCCCTCATTGGATTTTAATTATAACTCCACAATTGTATGCGATTGCGATAAAATGAGTCTTGTTTTCAATTAATAAGTGATTGCGATTTAATTAAATAGCCCGCTTGTTTTCAGTTGATCTTGTTTTTTTCTGAAAACATAGCTTCAATTTATGATTGCTTATCCATGATTTATCGTTTTCTGGGTATAAACGAAGAATTCAACAACAAAGAAAACGAATATGAGAAAGTTGTGCAAAGAAAGAAGAAAATCAATTCCACAAAATCTGCAAATGCAAGGATCCTTTGATCGAAATATGAGGCCAATAAGCCAGAATGGAATTTCAAAAGATTATCTTTAAAAATTGTTTTTATTTTTTCAAGATTTGAGCGATTCCATTAATTTCCTCAGCGCTGTGCGCAAACTTGTTATTTAAAAAAAAATGTATTGCTATTTCAACTCGTTTTAATGGATCGAATAGAGGATCTGAAATCTAAGAAAAAAAGCCTTTGGGGCTTGCATTTTGTATCTTCAAGTCTGTCTTAATCGATTGGGTTGGGTCCAGAATTCGAAAAAGAAAGCCTTTGAGGCTTTCATTATTGTACCTCTTAGTCTTTTTAATAGAATGATAGGATTTGAATTCTTTTTCTTTTACTTAAAGAAACTTCAACTAGTCACATTTATGTACTTTTGGAGAGCTTTGGGATGAAGAAAAAAGATCGAGACTATGAATTTTACAAAAGGAGCATGATACATTGGGTATTTTTATCAATTTTATAATGTTTTGTTTTGTATAATTTGTAGTCATTCCATATTTCAATTTGTCTATTATATGTTTATTTTTAATACATTTCATCATCATACCATTTCTAAATATGCCAACGTTGTAATTATAATACATGTATCAACAAATTGTTAATTTATTTTGATTGCGATATGAGCTGTAACAATTATTTTAATTAATTATTTAATTAAAAGAATTAATATTTAATGTTTTCATTTCTTTTAGTATATGATTAATTTTTATTACCATGTACTAAAGACAACCATTTTAGATCACATTCAAATAACAAGTAAACCCGGGAAATAAATAGATTTTATATGCATATACCTTAGGAATTGGATATACTTCAATCAAACACTTATGCAACTACTTACTAAGTGTCTAATTGTTAATATTTAGATCAATAAGGAATCATATCTCGAGAGCTGTCTCATTGATTGAATTCCTTCATTTTTACTTCAATCCCTTAATGTTTTCTTTTAATAAATCAACGCTTGATTGGGAGAAGGATTGTTCTTTCCTTCAATCAAGATAGGATAGATTAATTACATACTAGTTAAATCATGCATGTGTTGTCTTAGAAGCCCTCTCTTTGAGGAAAAACATTAGATTGGTTTGGTTGTTCCAAAAAAACAACTTAAGGGTCATTCTTCTTGCTTGATCAACTAGAAGAATTGATCTTATGTCCCTAGCCATTAGCAATTAAAGACATATTTAAAGATGGTAGTGATTGGGAAAATGTAACTAAACCTAATTTAACCAGTCGGAGCCACTATCCCATATAGAAAAGGAGTTGCTTTAAGGTCCGGATCGAGTGATTTTCCCCCATGTTGGCACAATGAATTTCAAGGCATCAACAGGTTGATATGTCACTTTAGTTCTATTTTTCAACCATAAGACTCTCAATTTAGTTATGATGTTAACTCTATAAAATGCCTCACCTAGAAGCGAATAAATAGCTTTTGAAGTTGATTTTTGCATGCAGGACTGTTGTATTGAAACTATCTTTTATGCACTCAAGAAATAGAAATTTGGTTATGATGCATTCATAATTTATAGTGGTTTATTTAAGATTGTGTTCTGAAGTTTTTAGTCACTTGTGCATCTCAGGAGGCCCCCTATAGAAGTACGAGATAGTGTAATCTCACTTTCATTTAGAATATAGTTATGTGTTGTTTTCATTTACAACGTTAGATTAATCCTCTGTTTCATTTAAGCAGTAAAGATTTCATTCATAGCTTTAATTATGTGTTTTTCTTACTTGTTTTGTTTCCTTTGCACAGGTCAAGCACTTGAGTAAATTAAAAAAATAATAAAAAACATGTCAATTACTTCCTAGTCTACTTAGTCTCACATGTATACACATTCACTAGTCAGGAACGATTCTAAATTGAAACGCACACACCATTAAACTCAAACTTCTTTGATAAACACAATATCATTTTATTCATTTACTTATTGCTTTAGAATAGAATGTCTTTGTTTTCCTAGTATAAAATTTTACTACTTTCCTAGAGTTAGAATTAATTGCTTCCATAAAACTAGAATTTACCACTTTCCTAAAATTAAGATTTATTTCTTTCTAGAGTTAACATTCATTGGTTTATAAATTAAATTTATCAATTCCCTTAGAATAGAATTTGTGGTTTCCATAGCATAATTTATTAGATTAATAACTTAGCATAAAATCGTAATGTTTTTCCTAGTATAGAATTATCATAGATTAAATATTTCATTTCTTTCTTGTTCAGAATTTATTTCTTTCTTTAGATATCGCTCTTTGAGAAAGCAAGTGTGTGTGATCATTTAGACCTCCTCATGAATAGGATTTCATTCTAAGACTTGAAATTCGCTTTCGATAGATTAGATGGTTCTTCATTGAGAGTTAGTTTCCGAACATATACAGTGCAAGTGTGCTTCATAAGAATATGATTCTTGGTTTAATAATTTAATACAAGTAATTTAACCATCAATTAAATTACCCAGCACCCCAATTGCTCTCGATATTGTTGAATATTCCAACATTGTAAGAGAAGTTCAAAAATAAAGAGGTTCAATTGAATGAAGTTCATCAACAACAAATCGAGCAACTGAATACTAAATTTAGCAGCGACCTTTCAATGACTAAAGATGCTAATTCAAGAGAAATTTAATGTTTAAATGAACAACATTCTCAAAATATCACTCAATTGAAGAAAATGCAAGGCAACCAAGCATTAGATATTTCAGGCTATAAACGGAAAATCTCAATCTTGGAAGCCCAAGCTGAAGCATTAAAAACTGAAACATAGAGGTGTTGAATTCTTCAAGATCGAAGCATTGAAAATAACCGAGAAAATTTTCACTTTACAAAACAATTTTATAAAATATTGCAGGAAACTTAATTTTTATATAATAAGCACCTGTGCATTTTTATTTAGTTAAAGCTCTAATTAAATAGAAGGATGCCCATGTTGATCTTGATAATATGAAATTATGGAAGGTTAAATATACTGATACTCTTGAACAAATTACAAATTAAAAAAAAAAGGAACAATATCTTCAGTTTTATGTTTCCTCGGATACACATAGGAAATAATTTTAGAAGCCAACACACAGTTTTCAAAAATTTGGGATGGAATTATTAAAGGATATGAAATCCCAAATCTCAAATTTCTTGGGGAACCCATTCCACTTGTATATTGTTTGAGATATGTAAAAATTGAGAAGAATCAAGTAAATCATGTTAAATAAATTAGTCAATGGAAGAGAAACCTAATTTAGAAACTAATTTGTAGACTAGAGGAATGTTCTAGCTCTATTTCTTCCCACATAGGTACATTGAAGGAAAGTAACCTCAAGATTTCAAATTGAATCCACACTACCATAAAACCGTCCCAGATCACCTAGGTACTCGATCGTGTTGTAAGATGTTATCCTTATGTCAAATAATGAGAAAAAGAAATCCAATGATGATTCATTTCCATGTGTAGATGATTTTTCTATTTATTATATATTTGCATTTATAATTTTTCAGTATTCTTAGATAATAGTTAGAAAGAAGTGGATACATTCCCTTATTTTTAGGATTATTTTCTATATTATGAACTTTTCTACTCAAAACAAGGATTGGAAAATTTTGTATACATAACTAGATATTTCTATCATTCTAAAATACAATTTGTGTAGACCAAATTTTGATGAATAAAAGCTTGTGGAAGTGGATGATCATATAAGTTACATTTCGATGATTTATTATTTGTTTTTCATAGTTTTATGAGAATTTTTTTTCCATATCCTTACTCCGATTCATTGTTGTAACGGTAGAAATAAGGACATATTTGTTATTTGAGCGATTCCTGACTACAACAAATATTGTTTTATGCTTATATATTATATTAATATAATATTTAATTTCTTCTTCCTTGCTTCAATAATCAATCTTCTGATTCACAATTTAGGTTATGCTCCTAGTTGAGATGGATAGATTGTTAGATAGATAGATTATTTCAATTTCTTGTTTCTGATTATTTTTAGATATTTATTTAAATAATGAGTTAGATTTAATTTATTCCTTGTAGGAGGACTTGGAATTAAATTTCCATATATTTTAGGTGGATAATAGATCCCATATATCGGTAGGGAAATATAATACCAAACGAGAGCTAGTCTAATTGGGATTGATCATTAGGTGGTTTTCCATTAGTTGGTAGAGAAAATTTCCTACTTGTCAATAGAGTATTATAACTTGAATTAGCGGAGGGGTAAAAGGTTTTAGGTGGGTGCGATTCATCTACCCCTCATAGTGTGTTTTTTTGTGCTTATCCAACTTCACCACTCTTGGATTCCAAATTTCCATGACTAAGAAAGGTCCTAGTCAATGCATCTACAACTTGTTAGGGTGCCTAAGATACCTACTTTTGTAGAACAACTTAAAAATTCTTATGCCTGATATGGTAACCATGTCATTCCTTCTATTGCAACCCCTCTATGATTTGGTAGTAATATGCTCAGAAGAGATCTACCTCTAATTATATTAACCATGGAAGTTGATTATTGATTCTTTCTATGTCATTTTTATAGCTTCAACAATGAATAAAGTTAGTATAAAAAATTCCATAGGCGTTATAGACATTTTTGTGCCTTACAACTCTAAGCATGAAATGTCCATAAACCAAGGGATCCTAAGTCCCTAAGAGTGTTGTTCCTACCCCTAGAGGAACAAGGTCAACCAATTACAGCTTCTACCAGAAGTTCTCCACCAGAAACTGCTCAGAATCAGTCAAATCAGGATCATTTCAGCTGCTCCACTAGCTAGCTGCGTTGCATAGCACCCCAGTACACTAGCTAGGTGCGTTGCAATGCACCTAAATGCACTACCAGGGTGCACTGAGCGGGAAATGACAAACGGCAGTGTCATTCCGCGAGGTGGACAGACAATGGAAGCTTCCAGAATCTTCCCCAATGACACTTGCCTCACTGAGTTCGACCAAGGATGAGTAAGAGGCTCTCAGTCTCCAAGTGGAAGCAAGAACTAACAGAGAGAGGCCACTAGTCAAATCATAAGCTGACTCATCCTCTTTGCATACATCTATATATGAATCCCTCATCCCAGAGATCCAGAGGCTGGAATTTTGTACTTTGCAGAGAATTGCTGTTGGTTTTGAGATAGAGATCAGTGCATTGGGTGATTTATGCTTTGTTGGAGGTGAAGAGGGGATTCCTTTGCTGGGGGGTTGATGCTGGATCATGAATCATCGGTTGTAACTCCTCCTGGACCTTCTTGTTATATCAATAAAACTATTTGAGTTTCTCCTACATGCTTGTGTATCAATGATGTTTTGTTATATTTGCATGTTTAGCTTAAATATGATCCTAAGCTATTTATGAATGTAAATCCATGTCTTTGTGTAGTTTTCCTCTTCTGTGATCTTGCAGGAACTTGGTAAAGCTAGGCAAGTAAGGGAGCAGGTAGCTGGAAGCTATCAAAGAGGAGAGAGTTTGGATCAAAGGACTAGCGCAAGACACAGGTTGGTTCATCCTATTCCTCTTCATTTACAGTTCATAAAGAAGAATATGAAAGTAGTTTTCCTTGTTTGTTTCTAAGGTACTGTCACACCTTAGTGGGATAGGGGCGTTCTGAGTAGACACTTTTCCCGTTAACAAAATGGCGACTCCACTGGGGAACGTGTCTAGTTAGTTTGTTTGTGTTTCTCTTGTTGTTTGTTTCATAAACACAGAAGTAGCAATCGAACTGCATTTGCCATTATCAAATGCAAAGTAGACACCTGCTACTTCAGTCCACTCACTGGATTTGTTTATGATTTGAATAGCTGATTCACAAATGATCTGATTACCCTCTGTGATAGCTCTTAGACCTCCTTTAAATCCACCCTCTGATTGTGCATTACTGATTGCTTTTACTCGGCCAAAATCCATAGATTAAACTGCAAACCGTGACCCAAAACCCGGATAGAAGTCTCGTTTCTGCCCCAGCGCAGGCACTGTGAAGAGACTCTGCATTTCAACGCAGTTCCTGAGAGGGCTACCTGCGTTGCAATTCAGTTTCTCTGTGTAACAGGTGCGCTGATCAGCCTAGCCCTATGCAACTGAGGTTCTTTGCTTCATTTTTTCAATTTTGTCTCTGATTTTGCAGCCTTTGATCAGTGTGTATCTGTTTAAAAACCCCTTTTCTTTGCCTTAATTCCACCTCCTTTGTACAAAAAGACTGTAGATGTTCTTTGTGTGTTTGTTACATCATTTACAGTTCTCCATTGAAAGAGTAGAATAGTCATACTGTCGTCCTTGGATTTAGGTCTGTCGTAAGTGTCGATTTTGACCTTAGGAGAAAGTTTATTTGCTGTTGACAGTCGATTATGCTTTTACTTTTGTCTTTGGTTTGAATTTGTCACTTTCTAGTGTCGAAACGAGTGTTTATTTCAAAATCATAAAGTGTCGTAATCTTCTCTACCTTTTGATTTCGAAAAGAAGCTTATTTGTGTTTTTCACTTGAAAGAAAATTCAGATTTGTACATCAACTTTCTTTTTAGGCATCAGTATTAAGAAAGTGAAAACAAATACATGCATATGTGCATTTTCATATTGATAGTCTGTTTGGCTTGATTTAGGAAAAGTGCATTTACAGTGTGCTCTTTGCTCTTTGAGAAAAGATTGTGTCTTTCTTTTCCCCTTGTAGCTAGGATTTTCATTGCTGAAAAGAGATAAAAGCTTGCTTATCATCTTTAGATTGCATTTTAGGAATTACATCTACATCTCGTGGTGATCCCAAAAGGCAAACTTCTAAGAAAGATCAACTTAAAATAAATTGAATGAATCTAACAACGCTTTGGAACTTAACGTACAACATTTAGAGGTCTAGGCTAGAGACATATTCCGGCGTCGTAAACCCTGGTAACTGTTGTCCTCACTGATGGTTGGGTGATTCCTCCACTTTGAGACGATAAGTACCAGTATGGACTTGTTCTCCCACGTACCGTCGAGTATATATTGGGAGACCCCTATAGGCTTAAAACCTTTTATCCATAGGAAGCCGTGTCGGCCGCCCTACTGATCGCAATGCACCGAACACAGCATTCGGGAAGATTGATTGCCGTACCGTAAAAAGTATTCTGCAGTTTTGCGATTGGGTTGGTACTCTCTCTACCTAGATCTCCAGAGCAGTCCCTTTCGTTCCTTTTCAGACTCCTTAACGGAAAAGGTCCATCTGAGCACTTGTCACTTCAAGCTCATTAAAAATCGAATGATACTAGAGTCATCTTTTGTTTTTTCTCGACTCTTTAAAATTGAAAAAACAAGTTGTGTCAAAGCGTCTTAAAATTTATTTTAAACGGAATATTCACCCATTTTTCCTACGTTGATCTTAGGTTGAGAAAATGGAGTCTACCAACCAAGGAATTCCCCTTGGTGGAAATCCTAGTCCTTTCTCCTCTTGGGGAGATGTTGGTGCACCCCATATGGCCACATTGTCACTTCCAGGACTGACAATTGGCTTTCCAGTCTAGCTCTTCTCAACCAATGTTGTTCAGAACACCACTATTCCTGAACAATCGAATCAGCAATTAGACGAGTCCAGAGTTGCCCACTAACCTTCTACTTCCTCAAATTCTTCCTCTCCTCCTTCCTCTTCGCTTGATGGGGCTGGCAAAGCCAAAAGTCAAGTTCCTAAGGAGAAGAAGGAGAAGAAGAAGAAGAAGGAGCCAAAGGCGAATGGGGGAAAACGAGTGTCGTCTAACAAAAATCCACACACTGCATCGACCAGGCCTAAATCGCCATGTGTCATTTGCAGAGGAGACCACTTTCACAGAGATTGTCCTTGCATCCCCCGGATACTAAGGGACTGGTCTCCTCGTTTGCACAATCCGGTGTCATCAACCTCTGATGATCATGTTGAAAGCACACCTTCAACTAGTGAAAGTGAAGCCCCAGGACAAAAAGGGAAAGCTAGATTTCCTTGTAAACTATGCGAAGGCAATCATGCCGTCCACCGTTGTCCCTTCTTAGACGAAGCGAAAAGAGTTTTGGATGATCATCCGGTTTCACCTTTACGACTTCCTCCTGGATATAAAAAAATCTTGCCGAGTCCGTCGCTAGTTGAGAATCCAGCTGGCCCGCTCAAGTGGTCGGCTGAAGCGCCTATCATCGAAGATAAACCATCCGAATCCATACCAGACGAAAGTCAAAAGGTCGAGGCGGCAGTTGACCCGGTCTTGCCTTCAGAGGTTTTATCTTCGGATGATACAGTCACTAAAGAGAACAAGGATGGCACCGTCCAAATTCTCTTCATCAACACAGACTCCGACGAACATGGGGGCAATCTACCCATTCCCTTACCGCAGGAGGGAAGTTCGTCAGAGCCATACCCGGCCGTCTACTCGGTCCCACCTCCAAGCAACCTAGTTGTCTCCTTCGACTGGAATCAACTAGGCAGACCCCGATTACTAGCAAGCATACCATTCCGAATTATCGTTCAAATATATAGAATGGTCATGGCTGGTACCATCATAGATGAGGGGGCTTCTGTGAGTATCCTTTCCTCTATTGCTTGGAAAGCGCTTGGTTCGCCATTGCTGTTTCCTGAGATGAGAAATCTGACAGGCTTTGATAAAGGAACCAGTCGAACTTTAGGGATCCTTCCCAATGTGCCCATAACATTGAGAGGGAAGACAGTTCAAATGAACGTAATGGTAGTTCAAGGACCCTTGGATTATAACCTACTCCTTGGACGAGACTATATTTATTTCATGGGAGCCATCGTCTCCTCACTCTTTAGAGTAATGTGTTTTCTACACGAAGGAAGAGTGGTCAAGCTCGTGGACCAGCTTTCATTTCCCGGATCACGCATCGCAAATAGTCATATACCATCCCTAAATGGTCTCTTCATGCAAGAAATGTCTCAATCCCCAGTCCGTCCTCCCGATGAGCGCGAGTAATTCGGAGGGATATGACTGAAACCCAGGGGGCATGCATCCTGGTCTGCTTCGGCAGGAAAACATCGGGTATAGAGTAGGTTTCCGCGGGAGAATATGACTAGTCTGTACCCCGTCCGTGATTGGAAGAGGGGTTATTCTAGAATAAGATTCTTTTGTCAAAGTTATGTGAGTTGGCGGGCATCGTCGCTCACCTTTGTTTATCTCGGTAGACATCGCCGAAGAAGTGTTTTGTTTGCTGCGCGAACGGAACAATCTTTGGGTAACCTGTAAGAGGTAGTACCCTTCCTGATAAAACGAATGTTTTGTCAGCTTGAATAAAGGGTGACCCTTCCTGATAAAATGAATGTTTTATCAGCTCGAATAGAGGGAGACCTCGAAACTCTGTTTTATACCTGGGGGCATGCAAACCTTTTGGAGTGCGAGCGAGGGGCGGCTATTTATTTTTTAAATTTTTAGGACCTCTAACCCTTTAAACTCGTAGGATTAGTCGTCACCTAACTTGCATAAAGAAGGGATGTGGGGCAAAAATCTAAAAGTTGCCGTTTTATATGAGACATTCTTATCATATGACTGGATTAATCGCGCAGTTTTAGCACATAGCTCAAGCTCGTTAAAAAATAAACATAAGACATGAGCAAATGTTTCCACCCGCATTTAAGCTCATTAAAAAATGAACTATTCTCCGGTAAATAACCACCGTGAATGAAGCATCTCAGCCATTAAAGCCTTGGTCGTGTTTGCACCGTCACCTCCACTTTTCCATTGGCCGATCATTCACCTCCATTTGATTGTTTACCCATTTTGAGGAACAGCTGCGAAGAGTGATTTCACTAGCCATCCTTGTGACACTGCCGTGATTGGAAAATTACAACCCTTACCTAGAATTAGCTGCTACCCATTTTATCACTCGTTCCTCAAAAGACGAGTCTTCTTTAAGCTCTTTTCAACTGACTCGTAAAATATGAAAATATTGCCAGGTTTTGGCCTTCCAGCTCGTTAAAGCGACCGGAAGCGCTATCCCTCCTCTAGATTTTAATCTTTTTGGACCTGAGGGATTATTGCACAAAAAGATCGAGCGCTTGTTTTGTTCCGCTCGTTAAAACTATCGAAAATTCATCCCTTCTGTATTGTTTTATACTTTTTCGGACTTAAGGGATTAGATGATGAAAAAGGAATTTTGGAGTTACCTTTACGTACCTTTTCAAACTCTCTAAAAATGAAAAGGACCGAGTTATCTTTGTCGTTAAACTCATTAAAAAGATTAATAGCGACAAACTTGTCTTTAGACGAGAACGAGTTTCACTATCGCTAGGCTCGTTAAAACATAGCGATGGGTTTGCCCGAAGGGCAAATTATAGAACAAGCATACGTTATCCTCCTCAAGCTTGACAAAAATAAAGAGGTACTGGTCAGCAATGACTGGGGAAAAATTGGGAAGAAACTCAAAGAATCTTTATTGGTAGCAAGTCGCTCTTGAACATGAAACTTCCACTCCATGCCTAAGTTGGGTTGGGTTGTTTCATTCACCGGTCACATCACCATGGTCACGCCATACCATCCACATTTGGGGTAAATTCTACCAATCCATCACATAAGTGTCGCTGACATGTTCAAGAGAAGTCATCCAGAGAAGTCACCCATGTCCCATCCACTACCATACATTATACTTCATTCCTTCATGACCGCCATCCTGAACCATATATCATCAGATCGTTTTCACCTCCATCAAAATCATTTGCTTCGTTCCGTGTCATTGATGTGGGATTCATCAAGGCCCTCCTTTGACGGATCGCTTCTTGTCGACATCAGCTCATTATCCAAGAAGTTGATCTAGGAACACCCCATTCAGTACTTTGAAGCTTGCATGCTTCAATGGCAAGTTTCTCACTTCCGGCGACAGGTATACATCAATGACCTTCGACCGAAAGATTTTGCGTGGTGTTCGACGCCAAGTCCTTTATTCACACCACGTGAATTGTACTGCAGTACCTTGAGGGTCATCATCATTATCGGTGATTCCTCTCGCGCTTGTTAACAGTTTACATCATCGACTGGTAATCAAGCGATGTCTTTCCATGTTCGACTTCAAAACATTTTTCACATGGATCGACTTGTACTTCGAGTGAAGATCGGACGAGATTGAAGACCCCGGATCTAGTTTCATCCATCCGGGATACGATATATATTCAGGAAAAATAAAAACATTGGCATGTACAGCATTGCAGCACAGATAATCATCCTACCAAAAGGATGATGACTTCATCAGAATCATCAGTATACCATCAGACGATTGTCTGTCCTGTGTACATAAAAAATGAATTTATAAAGCTGAGCATGGGAATGCCCGCCTCAGCTAGATCATGAAAACAGTATGAAGATAATGTATTCTATTGTATCTTATTACAGGTCTCCTCCCAGCATTGAAAGAACTTCGGATCCTCCTAATAAAGCATTTCACCCGATAAACGGCCTCATACTTTAGGGGGCAACTGTTATAGACATTTTTGTGCCTTACAGCTCTAAGCATGAAATGTCCATAAACCAAGGGATCCTAAGTCCCTAAGAGTGTTGTTCCTACCCCTAGAGGAACAAGGTCAACCAATTACAGCTTCTCCCAGAAGTTCTCCACCAGAAACTGCTCAGAATCAGTCAAATCAGGATCATTTCAGCTACTCCACTAGCTAGGTGCGTTGCAACACACCTAAATGCACTACCAGGGTGTGCTGAGCGGGAAATGACAAATGGCAGTGTCATTCCACGAGGTGGACAGACAATGGAAGCTTCCAGAATCTTCCCCAATGACACTTGCCTCACTGAGTTCGACCAAGGATGAGTAAGAGGCTCTCAGTCTCCAAGTGGAAGCAAGAACTGACAGAGAGAAGCCACTAGTAAAATCATAAGCTGACTCATCCTCTTTGCATACATCTATATATGGATCCCTCATCCCAGAGATCCAGAGGCTGGAATTTTGTACTTTGCAGAGAATTGCTGTTGGTTTTGAGATAGAGATCAATGCATTGGGTGATTTATGCTTTGTTGGAGGTGAAGAGGGGATTCCTTTGCTGGGGGGTTGATGCTGGATCAGGAATCATCGGTTGTAACTCCTCCTGGACCTTCTTGTTATATCAATAAAACTATTTGAGTTTCTCCTACATGCTTGTGTATCAATGATGTTTTGTTATATTTGCATGTTTAGCTTAAATCTGATCCTAAGCTATTTATGAATGTAAATCCATGTCTTTGTGTAGTTTTCCTCTTCTGTGATCTTGCAGGAACTTGGTGAAGCTGGGCAAGTAAGGGAGCAGGTAGCTGGAAGCTGTCAAAGAGGAGAGAGTTTGGATCAAAGGACTAGCGCAAGACACAGGTTGGTTCATCCTATTCCTCTTCATTTACAGTTCATAAAGAAGAATACGAAAGTAGTTTTCCTTGTTTTTTTCTAAGGTACTGTCACACCTTAGTGGGATAGGGGCATTCTGAGTAGACACTTTTCCCATTAAGAATAGGTACTATTTCCTCTTTCATATAGACCAAATTGAAAGTATCATGCTTAATCAAGTGTTACAAACCTTTGTCAAGCATTATACAAATATCTTAATGAATGCATAAACTAACCCATTCTCTCATGGATGACGGGGTCTTCTAGCATGATGTTTTACTATAAATTCTTGAGTCAAGAGCTTAGAAGTGTTTCTCATGAAATGTTTACATTGAATAATTGTTAAGATTACGTGGCATCCAAACCTGTATATTATTTTTCAAAGATGACTTGTGCAGTAGTATGCTTACTATAGTCTCAGGTTGATGTCAACTATACCAATATGGTAACGTAATCTATCATGGTCTTAATGTACTTGACCTAGAGTGCCTAGTAGGAGGGTTCATTAGAGGAAATTTCAACCAAAAAGTAGCCTCCTGAGGAAAAATAATAAAATAAGAGTGATGAATTTTGGAGGGAAAAGAATAAAACTACTTTTTTATTGTATTTTTGGCTTACATCCTTGTAGGTTTACTCAAATTTTAAGTGTAGATACTCATTGGATACAAAATCAAATTCTGCAGCCAATGTGTTTCCATCATGCATAATTTTTAGAAGACCCACATTGATAAAAAATGAAGATACATTAAAGAAGCATGTTTCAACACACTTTTATAATGTATCTTCAATTTTTGTCAATGCGGGTATTCTCAAAAGTATGCATAATGGGTACTTGTTGGATGCATATTTAATTTCACATCTAATGAGTGTCTACACTTGAAATTTGAGTAAGCCTACAAAGAGATAAACAAGAGAATGCAATTAAAAAATTAGTTTTTTTTATATTCCCTCCAAATTTTTTACATGTACCTCTTTTTAAATTTAAAGGATTTTGATTGGTTTACATATTATGTACATGAAAATTTCATGGGCACTTTTAGGCTGAAATTCCCTCTAATCTATAGGTTTGTTAACGTCCACTTACCATTTTGCAAAGGATTGTAGAAAAAATATTAAGTATAATAGTATCTCATCCCTCTTTAAATGTCATTCCATCTGCTATAAAATGTCACAAGGATCAGAATATTCATTTTCGTCCTTGAATATTGTGGATAACCATAATCCTACTTTCAACTATTTTTGAGCTATGGAATCACGTCCACACTACTATACTACCATCTTGCTATGAATCTACCATAGATTGTCTCTAATTCATGGTTTATAATGCACTATATGAATATCCTATCTTTCCCAACTTGTATACTTAACTTACAACCAATTAATAGTTTACAACTCTTGTGACAAACTATTTATTTTGTAATGTGGAATGGATATTGCAAATGATATTTGAATACATTTATACAAATTGTAATCATTCTATTTATCCCAAAGAAAACACATTCATTAAAATTTCCTTCCATGTCAACCAATTCCAGGTACACATCATAAAAGGTGGTATGTAGAATCCATTTGAATCACTTATTGAACCATGGATTATCAATGGATTTGGGGAATTATGTTCCTTGTTCTAAGATTAGGATTGGGTTTTAGGAGCTATTAGTGCCTAGATTTACCTCCAGCTAAAAAGGTAAGATATAGGGCCAACATCAAACCACACTCAGCCTGGTAGCTAGCCCTACCAGGTCAGGAGAGGGCTCTCTCCGGGTCAATCTCAGCAAATTATGATCGATGAGGGCTTGAGATGATTGAAATATCTACTGATCTTAGGCTAGGTATATGTGCAAGAGAGTTTGATTTGATAAAATGGAGTTTTGTTGGCTCAGATGGAAAGACAAATTTTGGGTGCAGGGATTGAGGCTCAATCCTGCAGAGGTCTCAATGGGGCAAGGTAGGCAATCATTTTTTGTACTTATAATTGAATGAGATGGAAGGAATAGATAGGTCAGGTGTTGAAGAGGGCAAGAGCAACCATGGATCCTCCCCAAACAGCTGAAAACATGAAATAACTAAAGCAAACTTCAAGTAGAGCACTGCAATTTCAATGGATTCTACTTACACTCTTGTTTGTTTAGTTCAGAAGAAACAAGATAGAGAATGGAATATATAACACATAAGAAAATTCACAATTACAAAGAAAAGCACTGTACCAAGAAAAATTGCCACATGAATCCCAAAGAGTGCTGCAAATCCTGGTCTCGATTCCCTGGCCAAAATGAAAATATGAGTGTACAATGAAGTTCTTTTCTTTCTCAAGAGTCCAACCATGCTAATGACTGAAAAAACATAAGATATAGGCAAACAAAAACTCATACTAGCCTCTAGGGGTCGAGCTCACATGTTTAGGAGCTATTTCAACTAATTCTAAACTGAGAACTAGAAATTAGGCAACATAACAGCATGCCTCTAGAAACAAGGGAACTGATTCATTCAGTTTCAAACAACTTTTAAATTGATGAATCTACCTCTACAAGTGAAAATTTGACATATTTACATCATAATCCATCAATCTACGTTAAATTACATCACAAATTTGCCATTAAGAAAGTGAAAAAGTCAAACTGGCCAAAGCTGGGCGAAAAACAGAGCAATACTTGGTCAAACTGGCAATTTTTCCTCTATGCGCCGCACCTGATTCTCTATGTGTAGTGCCTGTTTGGACCCACTTTTGGAGGCCTTCCCGGTGTCCAAATGAGCTCTAGGTGTGCTTGTTGGAAAGGTATTCCTATCTACTTTCTAACCCAAGTGTAATTTTTCAATATTTCCTCCATTTTCCCCTCCAAAAGTCCATTATCCCAACACTGCTTCCTATGTGTCAAAATAGGGGCAATGAGGTCATTTTTTGAGTGTTTTTGACCTTTTTGAGGGCTCAAAACCTACCCAAATATCTTGGCCATAGGTAGGCAAGCATAATTTTTAATGCCAAATCCAAAAATGTTGAGTTTTTGTGATTTGGAGGCTCCTAGCAAAAGAAAGCGCCACGTGGCCCGACACATAGGGTAGAAAATCCTATTTTTGTGCCAAAAAATTTCCAAAATGCAAAAATTGCTCCAAATTTTTTGAAATTTGGGCTGAGTCTTCTCTATCAAGAGCTATGTTGGGCCAAGGAAGCCTCAGCCAATATATGAAGTCGATCATGCTCCTTTTGCCTCTTTGATGCCTTCTTCAATTTTGCTTTCAAATTCTTGATTCTCGCCTTGCAAACTTTGTTCCTCGCCATATAATGAACAACCATGTGTCTCAACAAGTTTTTTTCCTTGTTGGCCTTTTCTAGCTTCCTCTCCAAGTGGATATTGGCTCTTTCAAGCCATGAATCTCGATCGACATTGATCTCTTTCTCTAATGAAGTGAACTCCACCCTCATCCTTTGGGCAGCTTGGCAATTCTTCCGAATGTTTTGAAACTCCATAATCATCTACTAGTCCAAAAGCGGCTTATTCCTTTGCTCCAGGTACTGTATTGTCCATTAGGATCTATCCAAGTTGGTAGACAAGGCATCAATGTCCTCCTACTGCTCCTGAATGATTTCTCTAAGATTTGTACTTTGCGGGTCCATATCAGTATCATCACCCTCGATGAGAATGAAATCAGTCTCCCGCTCACCTGATGGTCCTTCCTCCTGTAGTGGCCTTTTGCCTCAGTCTTGAACCTGTTGTGCTGATGATGGAAGCGAGGTCCCTTCCACCCTGGGTGGAGATAACACTCGCTTGGCTGCTGCAAACAACCGTCTAGTGCCCTTCTGATAGGTGATGAACACTGGCATGCTAACGGTCTGTGTCTCATGGCCCTCCTGCTGATAAGAAGGTCCACCTGTCTCATGCCAAGCCTCTGAAGGTCCCAGTTGAGCTCTGAAAAACTCACGAGAGATGAAGTCCTCCCAAGTGATGCACTGTAATCCAAGCTGATGAATGACCACAATTTTGATGAGAGCAAAACGGTAAATATTGTTGAACTGCTACTGAGGAGTCTTGTGTTGCACTAGGGTGGTCATCTTCTCTATGTTTCGACACATGAAGTAAGGGATGTCCATTGTCCATCATCCATACCCAGGTAAAATGCATCAGCAGCCTAATATGATAAGCATATAAACGGGAGAATCGGCCCTCACAGCTGAAATACTTCATGATCATTTTCATTGAAGGAGCATATTCATCTTTGAGGTACCGAAAAGGAAACACTCTCTTGAGCTGTCTCAAAAATCTGGGCTTGATGTACGGTTCATAATGTTGCCAGTCAATTTTTTGCCTCTTGTTCCATTGCTCTCCAATGTTAGGAATACTGGTTTCTAGTGAAATGGATTATGGTGTTAATGTGAAAGTGACACCAGCTAGAGTGGCTGGATGACCATGTAAATGCAGTACAAACAAACGAGCCAACTCATGTTGAAATTGAATGATAGCAACCTTCTCACAAAATTCATAACATGACTGATGTTGGAAACAAGAGATGGCAAGAGGGCAGGCCTGTAATTCAGCAAGAGTGGTTGGTTCTTCTCTAATGTGTTTGCCACCTCTATGAGGCCTCTTGGGTGCATGTCCCTCTGTAGGTGAGTCACTGTGGGTCTCCTCTTCATAATCATATGAAGGATCAAATGCCATGTCTGCTGGTGGATAAACTGTCTTGAACTATCTTTGATGATGTGTTTGACCTCTACCACCAAGGGAAAACAGTGAAATGAGGGACTGTGGAGGGGTAATTTAGGGAAATAGGGAATTAGGGACTGTTGGGGTAGGGTTATTTAAGGGAACAGGGAATTAGAGTGTAGTTTGGGAGTTTTAAGTATGAGACTAGGGTTTGGTGCATTTGGGATTTTGGGATAGGGAATTGGGGTATGGGATTAGTGAATTTAGGGGTATGTGAATTTGGGGAATAGGGAAAGCAAGGAAAATATGAAATAAGGGAGTAATGAGGTAAGGGGATACTTGGTAGCAAAACAGCCAATACAAAACCCTAGCAGTAATCTCCTTTGAAAATTTTGAAGAGATAGGGTTTGTTTTCCTTTAAACATTCACCATGCAACAAACACCATCAAACAACCATCAAATTTGGACAAAAAGAAATGACAAAGGGTCAACCTACTTGGACAAGTGACAATCCATGTGTTTTGGGTGAATGGAGGAAGTTATGGCAGTTTTCAGGCTCTTCAACTGTGTGCACCATGCATCCAACCCAATGCGCCGCGCCCAATGCACCCACACCTAGTAAGTGCACCGTGCCTCCTGCCTAGTGCACTTCGCCCAGTGACTTGGAGCGATTTTCACCCAAATTTCTCACTTGCTCACCATAATCACTTTGCCTTGCTTCCTCTTTGCTCTTGGAGTGCAAATGAGCTTTAAACATTTAGAGACATGATTTATACATGGAGCTTTTAAATTTTAATTTTGCAAAACCCACTTTCATAATGTTCTGAAAATGACTTTATTTTCAAACTTTGTTTTTTGGACTTTTTCACTTCATTTGAGCTTTGTGATGAATTAAATGACCTGAAATTTGCTTGTTTTGTAGGTGTTGGAACTATTGGAGCTAAGGAAAGAAACCAAGGTTGCAGATGGAGTGATATACAATGAAGAAAACAAAATTTCATGATTTTTGTACAATAAAAGCAAAAATACTTTGTTAAACACATTTTCGAACACTTGGTGATGAAATTTATTGATGCTGAAACCTCCTCATGGCTTGTTGGTTGTTATTGGACATTTTGAAACCCTTTTTAACGAATCCCTAATGAAACCCTAGACCTAATGACAATGAAACCCTAAAAAGACTTTTGCAATCTTAAAGACAAAAAGTGATTGTATACAATTTTGATGAATAAAAATGGGCCAGCAGGTAAAGGGCATGAGGAAAAATGTACAACAAGCCACTACCATCAGATGATTCATGCTCCTAATGGAATTCAGCTAACTGAGCGAGACACCTAATATGCAATGCAACAAGAGGATTTGATCTCTGAGGGAGGGATGAAGATACCGACATTAACATTGGCTCCAATGGGGATGGTAGCTCCTTGGAGGTGCCAAGAACTACAGATCTCTGGGAAAGTAGGCAGTGCCTTCGTCCATTGGGCTATGGAGTCAATAAATTCAAAACACCCAAAAACCAATTACTACAAAACTTTGACTCAAGACTCATAGTTGAACTAACTAATCCAAAACTGAAACAAGACTCTCAAAAGCTGAAACTAGACACTTAGATGAAACTACCTTTAAACTGATTGAAACAAAAAATGATTCAAGACTGACTTAACTGAAACAATTACTTACAAATATTTCAAATGGTAGTAGACCATCGAGATTTGAGGGCTTTAAATCATGATGACAACCACTTGCCTACTGATGAAATATGTACAATCATGTGAAGCGAGCCTTCCAATGTAACCAATCCAGTAGATGGCTACATACTGAAATTCTGCTCTCACTTGTCCTGAGCAGGTAGAACGATGTAAATGTAGGAAACTCACAATAAGAACTGAAACCAAGTCTTATGCTAATGAACCAGGCAACACTCATCTTCTCTAGTGCTTGCAAAAGAATGTCAAAAGGATCTTGAAAGTCCTGAAGCACTAGCTTGGCTTGAGATCCAGCAGCAAAAATGCAAGTACTCCCTTCATTCTGATCTGAAAGAACAACTGGTTGCCGAGTGATAGGAAGGCACAGAGAGGTATAAGCTTCTTCCATATGAGTGTTAGCTATAAATTCCTTGACCATGAGAAATTCTAGCATATTGTCTCTCTCAAGCTCATATTCCTCAACTTCATGGTCTAGGTCATTCTTAAATAGAAAATAATCTTCAAGATTATCAAACATGACAGCCTTATCATCTTCATGAAAGAAAATATTATCTGTTTACTGATCTATAAAGCTAATTTCAAGACTATCATTATTTTCAAAAGTGGGAGAAGTTTCACCAAAACTTTCTTGACCATGTGCACACTGCAGACCTGCATTAGTTTGGGCTGTAACCCGACCTTTCATAAGTAGAGCTATCTCATCTTCAGACAAAGGAGATAATACTTTTTGTTTTCTTTTTCTCAAGAAATTATTGTCTTCTTGAAATAACATTTCAAAACATGAAAAACATGATTGGAAATCCTCATTTCCCTGATCCTCTGAAATTTGAAAACATTGTTGATCATCTTCATATGACATGGAAATCAACTTATCATTTACCACTGAGTTATCAAAAGAGGATTTTTCACTTACTTGAACAAAGATCTCATCTTGTTTTTCATGAACTGACTGGATTACCTCCTCATGAAGGCTTTGTTCTAACGAAATGAGAACTCTTGGGTCAATAACTCTATCTTCTTCTTTCCAGATGATCTCAACAGCAGAGTTCTCCTTAATGGAATTCAGACCAAGGTATTCTTGATCATCACAATCTGAATCTAGATCTGAAATAGCTAACTTGACTTTATCACATTCTGAAATTGAAACTTGACTTCCCTACATATTGTCTTCTTCTATGGACAGATCTGAAATAAAACCTTCTCTTTCATCATTTTCCATTGTGTGAAGATCTTGATCTTGCTACAAAGTTTCTTGAGCATCTTGATGAGTATCTTCTAAGCTCTTTTTATGTTGCTGAAATGGATTTTCATATAGGGCCTCCATGATCTCATCATCCATGAAGTCATCATCTTCATAAAATTTCTCAAGATGTTCAATAAAACTATAAACATGTTTGCAGCAGTTCTAAACTAAATTTAATGATGGATAAGATTCTTTATACCTCGCAAAGAACATGGTATGAAAATCCTTCAACAGTAAGTACAAGCAGACGGTAAACTTTCATACCAAGATCGGGCTTCACCTTCCAGAGTGGCCATGAATATCTTCATAAAGCAATCTTCAGGAAAATCAACCTTCAACTTGCGAATATGTATGTGAAATCTAACTAGATGTAAAGCAACATCATTCCTGTTATCATCTTTAAACATAAGCAAATTCCTTTGCCAATTTACCTTCGGAATTTTATTTGGAAAACCTAGAATTTGATCTCAGCTCATGGGAGAATACCGTCGAGCAAGAAAATCCATTTTGATAACAATGAATTGACCAAGAAATTCTTCAGGCTACTGATTCTTGAAGCGTAGAGCCGCCATAAAAATTCAGAACCTTGGGATTCTTTGACACTGGAGTGGCCAGGTGAATGATTTCAGCCTTGCAGTGTCTGATCATTGTCCACCATCAACAATCAGATCTGAACTTGATTACATTTTACTGAAGAAATTTCCAAGTTAGATGTTTCCATTTATAAGACTAGACTAGATATTGACTGAAGCAGCTTTTATCTACTTTCACTAATGCAAAGCAAGAATGTTTTGAAGGCTACCTGGCTAACTTCAGGCTCTGTCTGTAGTCTATAAAACAAAGAACACTAACAGAAAAAAAACTTTTCTTCCCCAGTATGGTCGCCACTATGTTAGTGCCTAGATTTACCTTAGGCTGAAAAGGTAGGATCTAGGGCCAACATCAAACCACGCTTGGCCTGGTAGCTAGCCCTACCAGGTTAGGAGAGGGCTCTCTCTGGGTCAATCTCAGCAAATTATGATCGATGAGGGTTTGATATAACTGAAATATCTACTGAACTTAGGCTAGGTATATGTGCAAGAGAGTTTGATTTGATAAAATGGAGTTTTGTTGGCTCAGATGGAAAGACAAATTTTGGGTGTGGGGATTGAGGCTCAGTCATGCAGAGGTCTCAATGGGGCAAGGTAGGCAATCATTTTTGGCACTTAAAATTGAATGATATGGAAGGAATAGACAGGTGAGGTGTTGAAGAGGGCAAGAGAAACCATGGATCCTCCCCAAACAGCTGAAAACATCAAATAACTAAAGCAAACTTCAAGTAGAGCACTGCAATTTCAATGGATTCTACTTACACTCTTGTTTGTTTAGTTCAGAAGAAACAAGATAGAGAATGGCATACATAACACATAAGAAAATTCAAAATTAAAAATAAAAGCACTGTACCAAGACAAATTGCCACATGAATCCCAAAGAGTGCTGCAAATCCTAGTCTCAATTCCTTAGCCAAAATGAAAATATGAGTGTACAATGAAGTTCTTTTCTTTCTCAAGAGTCCAACCATGCTAATGACTGAAAAAACATAAGATATAGGCAAACAACAACTCATCCTAGCGTCTAGGGGTCGGGCTCACATGTTTAGGAGCTGTTTCAACTAATTCTAAACTGAGAACTAGAAATTAGGCAACAAAACAGCATGCCTCTAGAAACAAGGGAACTGATTCATTCAGTTTCAAACAACTTTTAAACTGATGAATCTACCTCTACAAGTGAAAATTTGAAATATTTAGATCATGATCCATCAATGTACATTAAATTACATCACAAATTTTCCATTAAGAAAGTGAAAAAGTCAAACTGGCCAAAGCTAGGCGAAAAACAGAGCAATACTTGGTCAAACTGGCAACTTTTCCTTTATGCGCCGCGCGTGATTCTCTATGTGTAGCACCTGTTTGAACCCACTTTTGGAGGCCTTCCCGGTATCCAAATGAGCTCGAGGTGTTCTTGTTGGAAAGGTCTGCCTGTCTACTTTCTAACCCAAGT
The DNA here is from genome assembly GCA_031772625.1 of Pinus tabuliformis. Classification (NCBI taxonomy): domain Eukaryota; kingdom Viridiplantae; phylum Streptophyta; class Pinopsida; order Pinales; family Pinaceae; genus Pinus; species Pinus tabuliformis. The sequence continues at coordinate 711,517,574 of CM062820.1, forward strand.
GGAATTTTTCAATATTGCCTCCATTTGCCACTCCAAAAGTCCATTCTCACAACATTGCTTCCTGTGTGTCAAAATAGGGGCAGTGAGGTCATTTTTTGAGTGTTTTTGACCTTTTTGGGGGCTCAAAACCTACCCAAATTTCTTGGCCATAGGTAGGAAAGCATATTTTTTCATGCCAAATCCAAAAATGCTGAGTTTTTGTGATTTGGAGGCTCCTAGCAAAAGCGAGAGCCATGTGGCGCCGCGCATAGGGCAGAAAATCCTATTTTTGTGCCAAAAAATTTCCAAAATGCAAGAATTGCTCCAAATTTTTTGAAATTTGGGCTGATTCGTCTCTATCAAGAGCTATGTTGGGCCAAGGAAGCCTCTGCCAATATCTGAAGTCGATCATGCTCCTTTTTCCTCTTTGATGCCTTCTTCAATTTTGCTTTCAAATTCTTGATTCTCACCTTGCAAACTTTGTTCCTCACCATGTAATGAACAACCATGTGTCTCAACAAGTTTTCTCCTTGTTGGCCTTTTCTAGCTTCCTCTCCAAGTGGATATTGGCTCTTTCAAGCCATGACTCTCGATCGACATTGATCTCTTGCTCTAATGAAGTGAATTCCACCCTCCTCCTTTGGGAGCTTGGTGATTCTCCCAAATGTTTTGAAACTCCATAATCACCTGTTGGTCCTCAAGCTGCTTATTCCTTTGCTCCAGGTACTATATTGTCCATTGAGCTCTATCCAAGTTGGTAGACAAGGCATCAATGTCCGCCTGCTACTCCTGAATGATTTCTCTAAGATTTGTGCTTTGCGGGTCCATATCAGTATCATCACCCTCAATGAGAATGAAATCAGTCTCCCGCTCACCTGATGGTCCTTCCTCCTGTAGTGGCCTCTTGCCTCGGTCCTGAACCTGTTGTGCTAATGATGGAAGTGAGGCCGCTTCCACCCCGGGTGGAGATAACACTCGCTTGGCTGCTGCAAACAACCGTCTAGTGCCCTTTTGATAGGTGATGAACACCGGCATGCTAGCGGTCTGTGTCTCATGGCCCTCATGCTCATAAGAAGGTCCACCTGTCTCATGCCAAGCCTCTGAAGGTCCCTGTTGAGCTCTGAAAAACTCACGAGAGATGAAGTCCTTCCAAGTGATGCACTGTAAGCCAAGCTGATGAATGAACACAATTTTGATGAGAGAAAAATGGTAAATACTATTGAACTGCTGCTGAGGAGTCTTGTGCTGCACTAGGGTGGTCATCTTCTCTATGTTTTGGCACATGAAGTAAGGGATGTTCATCATTCGTACCCGGGTAAAATGCATCAGTAGCCTGATATGATAAGCATATAAACGGGAGAACCGGCCCTCACAGCCGAAATACTTCATGATCAGTTTCATTAAAGGAGCATATTCATCTTTGAGGTACCAAAAAGGAAACACTCTCTTGAGCTGTCTCAAAAAGCTGGACTTGATGTACGGTTCATTATGCTGCTAGTCAATTTTTTGCCTCTTGTTCCATTGCTCTCCAATGTTGGGAATACTGGTTGCTAGTGAAATAGATTCTAGTGTTAATGTGAAAGTGACACCAGCTAGAGTGGCTTGATCACCATGTAAATGCAGTATAAAGAAACGAGCCAACTCATGATGAAACTGGATGCTAGCAACCTTCTCACAAAATTCATAACATGACTGATGTTGGAAACAAGAGATGGAAAGAGGGCAGGCCTGTAATTCAGCAAGAGTGGTTGGTTCTTCTCTAATGTGTTTGCCACGTATATGAGGCCTCCTGGGTGCATGTCCCTCTATAGGTGAGTCACTTTGGATCTCCTCTTCATAATCATATGAAGGATCAGATGCCATGTCTACTGGTGGATAAACTATCCTGGAGTTGTAGGTGTTGATGTGTTAAATTGTCTTGAACTGTCTTTGATGATGTGTTTGACCTCTACCACCAAGGGAAAACAGTGAAATGAGGGACTGTGGAGGGGTAATTTAGTGAAACAGGGAATTAGGGACTGTTGGGGTAGGGTTAGTTAAGGGAACAGGGAATTAGAGTGTAGGTTGGGAGTTTTAAGTATGAGACTAGGGTTTGGTGCATTTGGGATTTTGGGATAGGGAATTGGGGTATGGGATTAGTGAATTTAGGGGTATGTGAATTTGGGGAATAGGGAAAGCAAGGAAAATATGAAATAAGGGAGTGATGAGGTGAGGGGATACTTGGTAGCAAAACAGCCAATACAAAACCCTAGCAGCAATCTCCTTTGAAAATTTTGAAGAGATAGGATTTGTTTTCCTTTAAACATTCACCATGCAACAAACACCATCAAACAACCATCAAATTTGGACAAAGAGAAATGACAAAGGGTCAACCTACTTGGACAAGTGACAATCCATGCGTTTGGGCGTTTGGAGCAAGTTCTGGAAATTTTTGGGCTATCCGGCTGTGTGTACACGCATCCAACCCAATGCGCCACGCCCGTGTCTTTTTGCACTGAGAAATGTGGCCTAATGCACCGTGCCTGGTAAGTGCGCCACGCCCAGCGACTTGGAGCGATTTTCACCCAAATTTCTCACTTGCTCACCAAAATCACTTTTGCTTGCTTCCTCTTTGCTCTTGGAGTGCAAATGAGCTTTAAAAATTTAGAGACATGATTTATACATGGAGCTTTTAAATTTTAATTTTGCAAAACCCACTTTCATAATGTTCTGAAAATGACTTTATTTTCAAACTCTATTTTTTGGACTTTTTCACTTCATTTGAGCTTTGTGATGAATTAAATGACCTGAGCTTTGCTTGTTTTGCAGGTGTTGGAACTATTGGAGCTAAGGAAAGAAACCAAGGTTTAGATGGAGTGATATACAATGAAGAAAACAAAATTTCATGATTTTTGTACAATAAAAGCAAAAATACTCTGTTTTTTCCTCAAAACAGAGTTTTGAGGAAAAACGCATTTTCAAAACCTCTTCATGGCCTGCTGGTTGTTATTGGACATTCTGAAACCCTTTTTAATGAAACCCTAATGAAACCCTAGACTTAATGACAATGAAACCCTAAAAAGAATTTTGTAATCTTAAAGACAAAAAGTGATTGTATACAATTTTGATGAATAAAAATGGGCCAGTAGGTAAAGGGCATGAGGAAAAATGTACAACAAGCCACTACTGTCAGATGATCCATGCTCCTAATGGAATGCAGATGACTGAGCAAGACACCTAATATGCAATGCAACAAGAGGATTTGATCTCTGACGGAGGGATGAAGATACTGACACTAACAAGAGCTTCAGCATTAGCATTAGCATAATGGCCTCCAAAAAAACCTATCATTATAAAATTTTCATCTACTTATGTATTTGAAAGGATTTTCATAGAAAACACCATATATTTTTAGCTATTGTTACAATGAAGTAAATGAAGTCTAAGTTGCAAGGAATGATTGGATTATAAATGGAGAATCAAAGTTAAACATGTTGACGGTGTTGGATCCCGCCAACATATAGAGGATCTCCCTAATATGAAGTCCCGATTAGACCATGCACTGTTTGGTATAGGAATCCCATCCAAATTATGGCTCAAACTCCATTTACTTAAATATTTTCCTTGGCTTGAGAAATTAGCATAATAGAGTAGCGTGCATGTAATTTTGAATGAGAAAGAAGGCATGCCTTGTGTAATGTTCAATTTCAAGTGTATAAAGGTTCTTTCATTGCAAGGAAACAAAGTGAGTCTCTAAAAGAAAAGTAGTTGTAGGGTAAAAGCATGTTAATGTGTCTCATTATGTGGCAAAAGCAAAAAAGTACTCAAATGAAAAAAGATAAAAAAATAATAATATAAAAATATCAATTAAATGAGTTGAGTTTCATATTTGTTAATTATAAAAAATAAATGCTAAATTTGTAACAAAGCTAACTCACAATAAATTTTGGTAAAAGCTATAGTGAACCTATTTATTGGGTTTAAAAAATATAAATAATGTTATAAAAAGTAAATACTAAATTTGCAAATAAGTCAACTGATAGTAAATATTGGTAAAAGCTATGGTTAATCACTCACAAAATATAAATAACTTTATGTAAAGTTAAATGAAATGCTAAAACTCTTTAAAAATATATATAAAAATAGAAGTAGAATTTCTAAACAAATAATTTTCTATATTATATTTTGAATAATATAAAATACGTTATTATAATCATAATTAAAAATTTTATTATAAAAAATATAAAATATATTTTAAAATTTTTCAAAAAATAATTTTAACATTTTGTATATGTTATTTTCAAATTTCTATTAAAAAAAATTGATTTTATAAACTTGAAAGGGTAGTTTCTTGGGTCGTGGTTTTATATATACGAAAATATGATCATTTTTACTAGTAGTTTAATAATAATTAAAAAATATGCTTATTTTTTATTTTTAAATTTGTTTAGCAATCTTTAGAATGTTTACAACACATCTCTTAAAGAAATTGGAATTAAAAAACATAAATCAATAGAGAAATGGGGGGTCGCGGTTTTGTCACTCCTTAAAAATTTGTGTAAAATATTAATGATACCTTTTAAAGAAAATGAATAAATTAGATAAAAATTATATATTAAATTTTAGAAAAAATATGACATGAAATTGAATTTAAATTGACATGTTTTGTCTTCTTTTACCACCACCTAGTTTTTGATGATTTTGTCATTTTAAGAGTAAACATTCCAACTCCATTTATTTTTATAAAACTTCTTTGCCACAAAAAGGGAAAAAGTGATACACATTAACATGCTTTTACCCTGTACTGTTTTAGTAAAGACACACACATAAATGAGGAAGAATCTTTAATCATCAAGCGAAATAATTCACATAGATGCAACGCTCATTATAACCATCACAACACACTTTCAATAAGATAAGCACCAAATTTACCGAATTAGTTCAGTTTCTCTAATGCATAAGGATGCCAACATAAACGTTAAAAATTCAAAGAATAGTCTTGAAACATCCACTATCTATGCATGGAAATGTGTTGGCTAAATAGGCTTCAAGTATTAAGAAAAAGTTATAAGATACATGAGTACAATGAACACCACTTTCTCCAAATAGTGGAGTGTTAGAGCCATCCCTTTCTCTCCAAAATAACTATCTCCTTCTCGCTAATGTCATGTGGGACAAACCAAGTGAAAATTCCTCTCTTTGATTAATGAGGCTTCTTTTATAACTAGAGGCATGTCTCTTCATATCCCCATGACTCTCGAGCTTCCCATATGAGTTTCAAATTATAATGACCTTTTGACTTCTAAATAACATTTTTTTATGCAACCAACTCACAAATAGGTAGATCAACGACTAAAAATCATCCTCTTCGAGGGGGAAGCTGTAGGGACTAATCCTATAATTTTTTTTATTTTTTTTTTAATGCTAAAAAATACAACCATAAGGAAAATAGCTTTGGGAACCAAAAAATTATTTAAGCAGTATATAAAACTTTCCTGAATTTCACTTCATTGAACATATCATCTAATCTACATACATTTAACTAAAACCATAAATAAGTAATAAAAGAATATAATACAACATAGGTACCATTCACTAGAAGACGAGATTCAAACTTGACTTGCCTTTACTTGTCTTCCTTTGTTGTTGGTCGCCTTCGAGTGTGAATGTCGATGTGCTTGATCCGAATGCAATGACCCACCGATTGACCTCCCAGCCTACTCCTTGGGTACTCTCCTTCCCCATGGACCCCCGAGCTGCAATGGGGTTGTACAATAGAGGAATGTATTAGCTGGTAGAGGAGAGCACTCCTTGGCTCAAGAGTCCCCTCTCTAAAGTCCTCTACCTCACCAAACTCACTATAGCTCGTAGTCACTAATCTAACATAGTCTCATCCATCCAACAATAGGGTAAAGAAAAGGTCCCTTCTCCCATGGCTTGCCCCTTCTTTTATAGGAGTCCTCATAGGTGACACTTGGAATTTCATGCATAATTAATTATTTTTGATAATTCAATAGTTTGATTATTCACCCACCCATGTGTCACTCTCTTATCAAGGACCTCCAAAATTTTTACTTAAATTTTAATTTAAAAATAATATTTTTCCTCACCTCAAAAAGATTCCTATTTCTTCTCCTAGTTGTCTCTTGATCCCCCTTTTTACTCCTTAATTTGTGTTCATTACTAAAGTCAATTAATGTGTCAAGATTTGATCCCCTATCTACTCCCTAATTTAGCTCAAGTTGTCTCTTAGATGGATATTCTTATGTTGGTTGTTGCCACATGGAGGTTCTCTACATTTCTCTAAAATTTAATTTATTAATCTTATTTTTATTCACCATCCTCTTCTCTTAATTAGGTTTAACTATTTTAGGATTAATCTTTATCCTTACATTTATGTCCCTCTTTCCCCTTTTTACCTAATTAAACTACATAATATACCTAATATTTTCCAACATGGGGAGGGTAGAGTTTTTAAGATAAAATATTTTATTTCTTCCTATGATTCTCTTAACTCAAGTTTTATTCTTGATTTAATTACCTCGGTTTATAACATCATTTACCCTTGATGTAAATTTACCTAGTTTTCATTTCTTGATTATATTTATTAATTTATTTATTTTTAATGATTCCAAGGGTGCCAAGTTTGATTGTGCCCTTCAAGAACTTCCCTTGAAGTTCCAAGGGTGCAACGCCTAACAATTTATTTGTGATGCCAAGGGTGCCAAGTTTGGTCGTGCCCTTCAAGAACTTCACTTGAAGTTCCAAGGGTGCCATGCCTAACAATTTAATTGTGACGCCAAGGGTGCCATGTTGGTCGTGCCCTTCAAAAAGTTCCCTTGAAGTTCCAAGGGTGCCATGCCAGTTTCCCTTCAAGAATTCAGTGGCTATGAGGGGAAAGTATAGGTGAAACAACAGAGACCACTATCATCTCTTATGTTTCCTGCTATAGTGAGACTAATGGTGTTGGAGATCAAGGAATCTGCCTTGATGCGCACCCCCTAGTAAAATCCTCATGAGCGACCCAACTTTGGGACCTGCCCTCATGATATCATGATCTTCAAGGCGAAGATGTTTCGACCTTTCTAGCCCAAGTCACAGCGAGAGTGCTAGTGGGTGAGATCAGGGACACTGCCCCACCCCTCCCATGTAGTTCCATCCAATTGTACAACCCCATCACCAATATGTGAGTAATTTGACCAAGCAACTAATATGTGCCTGCAACCACTAACATATCATCAGAAAACATATATAGTAGGTTACTTAGAATTTCAAAGATAAAATAATATAAATTTTCATCAAACCAAGTGTCGTCAACTCATCATATGTGAGCGCCTCTGGTGGTTTCCTACCATACTCAATAATCATCAGTAACGAGGTTTCTTAGTGTTAGTCATTGTCATAATAGCATCATTAACATCGCTTAGTCATTCACATCATAGTTCATAATGAGCCAGAACTATTGCAAGTAGGTAACATAGGGGACACCTCCATCATGGCTATCATCATCATAATATCAATGGGAACATACATATCCTTCAAAGCTATCAACATTGTAACCTCAATAGAAAACATACCTATCCATCAAAGCTATCATCATCATGATATCAATACAGAGCATACATATCCTTTACTGCTATCATCATCATAAATTCAATAGAGACCAAACATAACCATTTAGGCTACAATCATCATAATATCAATAGAGAACATGCATAACCATTAATGCTGCAATCATCATAATACCAATAGATAACATACATAAACAACACAACCACTAATAATAGAGTCATGTGTCTGGATCCTCAACCTAAGATCCTCAAAGAATAAAGTGTGGGCCTTAGGGTTAAATAAATGTTAATGTCATATCACTGTCAGTCGACTAGAGTGGGGTACTACATACACCCCCTCTTAATACTAGACTTCGTCTCGAAGTCCTTGGAATAAGTAAACAAAACGGTGACGCATCTCCTCGGTGTCCTCCCAAGTAGTTGAACTAGGAATGTAATTGTCCCACTAGACCTTAACCATAGTTTTTCCATAGTTCTCCCTTTAATGTTTTATTTTTCTTACCTAGTATTCTATGATAAACTTGTAAACTCTTTTCCGACTCCTTTTATATTTGACAATACTATGTTTTCCATTTTTTCTTATCAATACATCATTTGAATTGGAAAGTTGGTTATTCTAGGGTTTTAGTCTCATGGATATGGTAGCCATCCTTAGTTTCTCTTTCATTCTTACATCTTTAATCCAACTTCATTTCCTCGTGCAACGATAATTATTTTAAGAGAACTTCATTTTAAAAATAAGATGATCCTTTCAACTGAACTTTGCCATAGATGGTGAAGCCTCTCACTAGAACTTCTAATAGCATGGTTTTTAATAACACTATCTATTAAAAGAAATATGCAATTTCAAAATGTTAAAAGAAATAGGTTGATAAGTAAAAAAAGTAAGGAAAGTACAGAATTTCACATACCTGCAATTCAAACATCTTTTTTCTATTTCAATTTCCAAACTAAGCCATAGTGGCTTATCCGTTGTGCATAGATCTTGTCTAGAAATACGTTGTGCCAATTCCCTAACTTGATTTTGCATTATAATTTTTGAACTACGCTGGTGTAATATTGGTGGCAGCCTTAAATGCCTTCCTGCATTTAAAATTTCAATTTCCTTTTGAGATTCCACATCGTTGTTGAAGTCTAGAAGGCATTTTTTATGGAGACTTTTGATGCAGTCCCAACCATCATTATGATAATCTAATCCCTCTAATACTCGAACTTCTAGTTCCACGTCTTCTCCCACGAAGAAAAAACCCACGTCCAAAAGCATCTCCTGTTGTTCCATCTCCATAGCTTTGTAACTCCATTTTAGTGAATTAATTACAGTGTCTGCTTCCATGAGTGGTTGTCCTTTAGAGAATTTTTCCAACTGCCGCTTCCAATACGTTTGGTCAAGTTTGCCAGCAAGTTGTTCCCCAAAAACTTTTAAGCATAGAGGCAATCCCCCGCAAATTTTCAAAAACCCCTCTACCGATTCTTCGTATCCTTCAAATGGATTTGATTTATGGAAAACATGATGACATAACAACTCTTGGGCATGGTTCTGGCTCAATGGATTTACATCATACAACAAAGCGTTTTTAAATGAGCACCTCAGTATATATTTATCACAAGATGTTATGAAGATTAGACTACCAGCCTCTACCGCATTCATATCCAGTAAACATTTTATTTTCTCGCTGTCATCCACCCCATCCAAAACAATCAAAATTTTTAATCCTTTTAGACTATTTCGTAAAATAGTCCTAATAATATCATTATTTGGAATGTCCATATCTTTTCCTAGCAATCACGAAAGAGTTGCCGCTACAAATATGTTAAATTAACTTTTTCTCTAACATTAAATAAATAAGAATCCTTGCTAAACTTTGAACGTCTCAAGTTTAACATATGTTTCGCCAAAGTTGAGTTCCCCATTCCACTTACTCCAACAATCCCTAGCACTTTTTTGGAGCGTTGTTTTTAAATGTGATCATCCAAATCCTTTAATGACTAATTGAGTCCAACTGGGTGAGTAGCGACCTCTAAAGGGTTCTATTTTACCTGTTTTGTTACAACATTTTCAATTTCCCTCACAAACTCTGAAACCCTTAGAATGTGAAATGACAAATCAAACTCCATAAACTCAGTGTCCTGACATCAAAATTCTAAAATAAAATAAATAAATGCTCGCTAGATTTTGCCCCCATCGAGCAAGCAAAAAATAAACTTCAAAGCAAAATCGACAAGTGTTTCTAAACTATAGAAAATGCTCGGCAAGTTCTACACCCATGGAGTAAGCGAAAAATAATCCTCAAAGAAAAATCCATAGACATCTCTCTCTTATACCTAGCCTCAAATCGAAATCTACACACGTTTATCTCTTATAACCTAGCCTCAAACCAAAATCCACACGCACTTCTCTCCTAAAACCTCTGAACGATGAAGGAGACAAAATATTTGACGTTTTTCATCAAATATTTTAAGTATGTAAGTTAAAACTAAAAGTCTTTTGAAAACTAGTCAATTTAAGTTTAAAAATATTCGCAGTGCAGGGAACAAAAAAATGAAATTTATCTTATATATATATATATATATATATATATATATATATATATATATATAAATTATATTAATTTTTTTATCTGTATTTCATAGAATATAGACAAATTAATAAATTAAAGTATAGTATACACTCGTTTTAGATGATCGTTCCTCTAAGCTCCATGATGATAACTCCTTGGAAGATACAACGGTGAGTTTACACTCCGAGTGGCGAAGAAATAGTATAACCAACGCAACTGGATGTGCAAGTACAGATTAAAAAGTGAAGTCGACTTTTCTGAAGATTCGTTAAGGTTTTAGTTCCATTTATTTAACCACTAAATGTCAGAGCATTACTAATGGAATGTCGTGGAAGTGATTTAATTGATCAAATGTACATGATCATAAAGACTCAAACTCACTAAGCATAGCTTGACATATAACACGCACATTACTAACACTTGTAAACCCTTCTCAAATGCACTTCTATTTTTTTTATTTTTATTTTTCTCAGAAATGAGCTTGGGGAAAACACAAACACTCTTTAGCTTCTTCCAAATAACCCTGAATCTCATAATGTTATGGGTTTTTTAGTTTTTATGGTTATGCCTATCCTAGAACACAAGGATTGTCAACCAGTAAGGAAGGTTAAAAATGAAAAAAAATTATTTGGCTTATGGTCGTAATGATTTCCAAGTCACTCTCTAAAACAACATGTTATTTGAGGCTTACCAGCCTCCTTTCTGTTTTGTGGACATATATCTATGAAGGGGATAATCTGAAAATCCACAATTTTGGATATTAGTCAATATTACCCTTCCAGGTGGCCATATAAATAGTTTTTCTAGCTATATATACACATGCATATAGTTCCTGAACAAAATTTCAGGCTTTTTTGGTTTTATCATTTTCAAGGAAACAATTTACTTGAGTCTGAAACTCCCTAATAAACCCAAGATGACTGGATGCCTAGAAAAGGAAGTTGATTGAGAATTAAAGTCATAGAATTTAGAAAATGCATCACGCATTTGAGACACGAAAAAAATATATATAGATAATTGAAAATGAAGAGTAGTAACCTTGGCCTTGGATATGATCTTAACGGTGATAGACTGGCCCTTCAACTCTCCTTTCAGGGACTTTGCAAAGCAAGTGTGCCCAAAATGTCCATGCTCAATGTCGTAGTCAAGATCGTACTTTGACGAGAAATTATTGTTGAAGCCAAAACTTTTATGTAGAATGACTCCTTCGCTCTCGCTCCCTTCAGGAATCACAACTTCATTGGGCTTTACAGCTCCTTTTTGTCTCACAAGAGCAACCTTGATATGTTTTGCAGGGGACGGAGGAGCAAACAACCACTTGAAGAAACACCGAGGAGTCGAATTTGCTAGCGAATTGCGGAAATTATTGTTTGCAGGGCTAGGGCTATAGAATGGAAACGGAGAGGGTTTGTTGATTCTTTCAATAGAAGGGGATTTATCAATCCTACATTTTTCATCCTCATTAGAAGTGCCTCCATTGTTTTCCTGTTCTTGTGGTTGCGGTATAGGAACTTTCGGTACCGCCACTTTCCATTAGCAGATTCGCATGACAGGTAGATGGGAAAATCAACAAGAAACAAGGCCAACTATTTCAAGAAAATTCTACTATCACCAATGGCTTGAAGCACTCAATAATATTTGAACAAAGTGAAACAGAACCAAAAGATATACATGGTCTTAATGAAGATGCACATCTCAATACTCAAAGCTTTGCCAAAAATGCCACTGCAATTTTCCCAGTTTCTAGAAAATAAAAAAAGGAACCACAAATCCTCAATTTTTTCAGAAAAAAATCTTTGAATATCAAAATATGGGGTTCAAAAGACGCGACCATGAAATCCTCTCTTCTTCGCCCAAGAAAATGCCACTATGAATATTGGGCAAAAGGCTTTCTTTTTTCCTACTAAATTAATGAAGGCGCAGATCTACTGAGCCAACAATTCAACACCCAGAAAAAATGACGTGTGATACCCTTCTTCTCCTGCAAGTATTAACTCAAACTAATAACTCATCTTAAATCATGCATGCAGGTAGTTATCTCCCTATTCCATTCTGTTAACAATGACAACCAATTTAAATGGAAGCGGAGTTACAAATAGACCCCACAGGTCGAGGTATATAAAATGAACAAAAAAAAATGAAAATAAACAACAAGAACTCAACTATCTATTGAGTTCCAATGTCACTGCTCCTTGTCATGCTTCACACAAATGGTGAGTGGATTTGGAGAGAGAATCTAGAAATTTTATACATTTGTTAATTGATCTTAGGTTCATATGCACAACACATTGGCAAAATCGATATAGGCCACTGATTTGGCTTTATGCAGGGTGGATTAATGTTGCTTTGTCCTCTTATTAGCATTATTATTATTATTTCCAGATCTGACTGTTTCTCCATTTTCGGGCCTCAAATTCAATTCACTGGAATCAGAAACTGCAAACAATTTAATTTGTGCTTGATCCAAATGTTTGTACGGAATATGAATTTCCTTAGAGGTCATGCTTATCTATATATACAATTATTTATCTAATTTTCTTCAACTATGTAAACCTGTGTTGCATCCACAGAGATCTAGGCATATGTGTAGACTTATATTCAATTCAAAACAATACGTTACAGTCATTCTAGGATAGTTTCTTTCTCTCATATTCCTATGTATTGTGGTAAAAATAGACGACTGTGTCAAGTTTGTCTTTGTCCTAAGTTTTTTTTTTCCAAACACAATCTTTACTAGTTTGAATTAGATTGGAGTCCCATTTCACTATACAAAGAACTTGAAACAAAAGCGAAAGGTTACAGATCTACCAGAGAGGAGATTCACATTAAATCCATGAACTTGCCCACAGAACATATATTAATTGAGAATGGACCTTATAATATATTATACAAGAAAGCAAGGATAATGCATAATTCTGATTGTAATTCCCCCAATTTGGACTTGTCAACATCAAGTACCTCTGACGTTGGATCAAAGAATGGTGACAATAGTTGGGATGATGCCTTCAGGTTGTATCAATTTTCTAGAACATGTATTCTATATTTCTTGTACATTGCGTAGAATGAAGTCAAAATTTTAACTCTGAATGGTTCTTTAATTAATGCCATGTCTGATTTGCAGTGATAAATAATGCTCATCCAACATGCGAAATATTCCTTGGCCTAAAGTTCCTCTTGGTTTGTAAAAATATTTAGTCTTTGTTCTTAAATTCATGATTTTTCTACAATTCTTGTCTCTCTTCTGTACAAGTTCATAATAATTTCACGCTGTTTGGAGACAGAAAAGGAGAGATGGAAAGAAGACCCCAATTTCCATGCAAATGCCAAAAAATGGGAGTAGCTGTCAATCTTGACGAGTTTGAGATTTGTAATTCTAAGGCTTTGTCAGGAGACTCCCAAACAAGTCCTTATCTAGAAGAGCTTTCTCCAATGCAAGAAAAATCAGATTTCATGGCTTGCAAATCAACCATAATCAATACGCAAGCTATTGATTCATTAACTGCACAATTTGTTTAAGAGTGATAAAAGAATCCCTATGTTTAGGATGAGCTTTGATGCAACTTTTGAACCGAACTTTGCTACCCCCTCAGAGGCTCTACCCAAATCCAAGTTGAGTTTGTTAGGAAATCTCGAGTCGGAAGATGAAAGCATGTCCTCTCCCATAGCTTATTTTGAAGGGAAGGAAGGGGTAAAATATTTGACAATCCCATAGAAATTCACTCTTCAGAACGATTCTATACACAAACAAGACAATAATCTCAAAATAAATAGATTCCATAACAATACTAAAGTAGATCAAGTTTCCAAATCAATGGATCAACTTAAAGTCATGATCCATGAACATATAGATGCTCAAAGATCAAGAACACAACGTGATAAACGAAGTTCAGTCTACCCTCCTAAACACCAGACAAGTTTAAAGTTGGAATCTTCCTTAATACCCAGAAACAATCAAGATGACATCTAGTTTACAAAATCCCAAAATAATAGACGTAATGTCCATCATATAGAAACTAAAACGAAAGAATGTTCTTCAATTTCATATGCAGAAAGATTGGATGCCCCTATATCCGATGAAAATAAAAAAAGTGGTCGCATCTGCTGGAAAGCTCAACATCAAACTCGAGGGAGCATGAGATCATGAAGCTGCATAAGTTCACCCAGCACACTATATGGGGATCAATGCCCTTATTTTGATGGTAGCATGCCTTTTTTTGTGCACTTTAGTTTTCAATCCTTTTCTTTAGTAGTTCCAGTAATTTACCTAAATCTGGGATTCAATTAGATCCATTATTTTAATTGAACTTATGGTTGCTTTTGGTCAAGGAAACTTCATTAACTCATTATCTATTATATATCATTTTTTATTTTGTTTGTTCCCTGTTGCTAGATATTTTACGGAAAATCATCTTCCTAGACTGTCTCTGATTGATCTGTCAGGTTTGTGGCATCAATTCTCTCTATTGAAAATTTTCTGCTATTTTATAGGAGTGTTCACATGAATTGTAAAACCTTGCTTTTAAAATTTTAATGCCCTAAGGTTCTGAAAGTTCAGACTTGGCTCATATACGAGAATGTAGTAGATATTTAACAACACTAGTCATGCAGGCATGGGCCCATAGGCCTCAAAGGGTTCAACATATGCTCTGATACCAAGTGTAAGGATTATATGAGTGCCTCTGGTGGTTTCCTGCCATACTCAATAATCATCAGTAACAAGGTTTCTCAGTGTTAGTCATTGTCATAATAGCATCATTAACATCACTTAGTCATCTGCATCATAGTTCATAGTGAACCAGAGGCTATCATAGTGAAGTAGGTAACATAGGGGACACATCCAACATGGCTATCATCATCATAACATCAATGGGAACATACATATCCATCAAAGCTATCAACATCATAACCTCAATAGAAAACATACCTAACCATAAAAGCTATCATCATCATGATATCAATACATAACATACATATCCTTTACTGCTATCATCATCATAAATTCAATAGAGACCAAACATAACCATTTATGCTACAATCATTATAGTATCAATAGAGAACATGCATTACCATTAAAGCTACAATCATCATAATACCAATAGATAACATACATAAACATCACAACCACTAATATCACAACCACTAAAGATAGAGTCATGTGTCTAGATCCTCAACCTGAGGTCCTCAAGGAATAAAGTGTGGGCCTTAGGGTTAAATAAATGTTAATGTCATATCACTGTCAGTCGACTAGAGCGGAGCACTATAGAAGCCTCCTTTAAATTACATAAATGAATAATTCTTGGATGATACAAATAACAAGACCTCCATTTTATATATAGGATTCTAAGGGCTCACAATATAATCAGAGCCTACATAACAATAATAATGCAAGGGCACAATAATAACAATAGTGGGCTTGTATGGGGTGCAACAATAACAATATGGGGGCCACATGGACACAATAATAACAATAAGGGGGGTACAATAGTATTATAGGGACCTAACATGCCCCTCTCCTTTAAAAAAAAAAATTCCTCAACACTTGAGTAGTTATGGATGCTTCTGCATAAAATTCTCATCCTCCCATGTGGAATCGTCAGTAGGTAAGTTCTTCCACTTAATGAGATCTTCTGAAATTAATCGATTCCGTAGTTATCAGGTTCTTGATTATGTGACTACTTTAGGCTCAAATATGATTTTATCTTCTTTGTCAAGTTCTGGACACACTGTTTGAACTGGAATTTTTTCATTGATAACCTTCTTTAAGCATGAAACATGAAAAACTGGGTGTATTCAGGAAGATGCAGGCAACTCCAATTTGTATGTCATAGTACCAATCTTTTGCAACACCTTTTAAAGGATGTAGGACTTGGGTGATAATTTATTATCCTTCTTATCTTGTTTGAGAGACATTTTTTTATATGGTTGTAGCCGTAAAAATACCCAATCACCTACATCAAAATTTCTTTCACTACGATGTTGATATGCTTGTTGTTTCATTTGATTCTGCACTAGAGTGAGGTTATCCTTTAAGAGTTGGAGAACTTGTTTTTGATGCTCGATGTGATTTTCCATTGCTTGAACCTTAGAATTTTCTCTTAAATATGATGTAATGGATGGTGGATGATATCTATAAAGTGCCATAAATGGGGTCATTTTTTATGTAGTATGGAAGGAAGTGTTATACCACCATTCAGCTAGAGGTAACCACTTGAACCATTGTGTTTGTTTCTCAGATACAAAGCAACGAAGATATCCTTCCAAAAATTTGTTCACTATCTCAATTTTCCCATCAGATTGAGGATGATATGATGAGCTATGAGATAATTGAGTACCAAGACAAGAAAATAATTTTGTCCAAAAATTTCCGATGAAAATGGGATCTCTATCACTCAGTATAATCTTTGGATTTCCATGAATATTTTGAATTGTTTCCACAAATGTAGTAAAAATTGTATTGGTTTTAAAAAGTTGAGATAATGCACAAAAGTGTGCATACTTGGTAATTCTATCAACTACCACCATGATGACATTCTTTCCTTCATACTTGGATAAACCTATGATAAAATCCATTGATACCTCCTCCCAACATTGACTAGAAATGACTAAAGGTTGTAGCAGACTCGGGGTCTTAATTCTCTCAACTTTATTTTGTTGGCAAACCAAACATTCTGCCACAAAATTCTGAATATCAGATCTAAGGTCATCCCCAAAAAAATCCTTTTTGACCCTATGGTATGCTTTTAAAAATCTTGAGTGACCTCCTAATGGAGAGGTGTGCAATTCCAAAATAAACTTTTGTTTGAGTTGAGAATTCTCACAAAGATATAAGATTTATGTACCATAATGAATCATTTTTCCAGCTAAATGTATCATATGCATTGGGATAGTGCTACAAATTTTGAATCAGTGACCACACCTCTTCATCATTATTCCATTCATCCCTTGCTTTAGTTATCCACTCAGGTTGGATAATATAAATGGCACAAAGAAATGCTTATACATTCTCATCCTTTCTTGTGTGCATCTGCAACAACATTTTGCTTCCCTTTTTTGTAGATGATTTCAAATTCATAACCCAACATATTTGTCACCCATTTTTGCTACTCTTCTGATGATAATATTTGTTCCAAAAAGTATTTAAGGCTATCATGATCTATTTTTACCTTGAAATGTCTTCCCATTAGGTAAGGTTGCCATTGCTTTAGTGAATGTGGTATTTCCAACATTTCCTTCTCATAAATAGGTTTATGTAAATACTTTCCTTTGATTGGATGAATTTCAAAAGCAATGGGTCTTCCTTATTGCATTAAAACAACACCAATTCCATTTCTTGAAGCATAATATTCCACAATAAAAGTTTTTGTGAAGTTTGGCTTACCTAAGATCAATGCTTGGAACATTGCCTCTTTAAGATGTTCACAGGCCTTCATTTCTTCTAGAGTCCAATTAAATGAATCTTATTTAGTAATGATGTTAGAGGTGCCACTATTCTCCCATAATTCTTAACAAACGTTCGATAATACCCTATCAACCTGAGAAATCATCAAATATGTTTTATGGTTGTGGGGAGCTTCCATTCCTTAATGGTTTTAATTTTGATAGGGTCTACCTTAAGACCCTCATGAGATAAAATATGACCCAAATATTCCACCTCTTGTACTCTAAAGAAACATTTGGATTTTCTTGCATATAATTGTTTCTCCTCCAATAGTTTGAGCACCCTGTCAACATGTTCAACATGATCCTTTCAAGGCTTGTTGTAGATTAGTATATCATCAAAAAATAATAACACAATTTTTCTAAGGAAGGGTTTGAAAATGGAGTTCATTAAACCTTGAAATGTGGAAGGTGAATTAGTAAGGCCAAAAGGCATGACCAAAAATTCATAATGACCTTCATGAGTTTTGAATGTTGTTTTCAGAATGTCTTTAGTCTTCATTATAATTTGATGATATCCTGAATGAAGATCCAACTTGGTGAAGTAAATTACTCCTAGTAATTCATCCAACGAATCATCAATTACAGGAATGGGAAATTCATCTTTAATAGTGAGCTTGTTTACCTCCCTCTAATATAGACATATACGCCATTATCCATCCTTCTTATGCACCAATACTATTGGAGAAGAGAAATGACTTGGACTATGTTGAATTATACCATCCTCTAGCATTTCTATAACCATACGTTCAATTTCACTCTTTTTGGCATAAGGATATCTGAAAGGCTTGATGTTTGGAGGAACACTTCCTGGAATCAAGTGAATAACATGATCCTGATCACGAATAGGTGGGAGGCATTTGGGAGTCTCAAACACCTTGGAATGTTTGTCCAATACTTTTTGAAGATCTAAAGAAATAGATGATTTCGATGTTTGAACCTCTAGTGAGCATAATTGTGCAATTATGCCCTGTTATTATTTATTCAAAAGCTTTGTCATTCCATTAGAGTTGATTATATTTCCTGTTTTCCCTAGATACACCTTAATTGAAGTTCCTTTCCTTCCCAAAAATATTTCAAGAAACGTTCTTGAAAATTGAAAGCTCTCATCCCCAAATATTGTAACCATTGGACTCCTAGTACAACTTCGGCACAACCCATTGGAATTGAAAGCATTGGAGTATTCAATACATAATTCCCCATGGTTAGCTTGATATTATGGAACTTTCTAGAGAAATTTATAGTTCCTCCATTTTCAACCATCACTTGACAATCTGGTGTTGGAATAGGAAGAGATTCAATTCCTTGATTATCTTACAATGAATAAACTTATGGGTACTACCCAAATCAATCAACATTATTACAGTTTTCGTCTTGATATATCCTTCTATCATGAGATTTTGAGGAGTGTTAATTTCTGCCAATGCATTACAAGATATGGTCAGGTTCATTTCGTCTTTCTCTAATGTCGTTTCCTAGTGTATATCCTCCTCTTTTGATGTTTCTTGTTTCTTTTCTTCCTCCTCTTCACAATCTATGTAGAATAATTTCTTCTCAGCACACTTATGACCTTTAGTGTATTTTCTATCACAACTGTAACAAAGCCATTTTTCTCTTTTTTCCTCCAATTTTTGTGGTATCAACCTTGTAGGTTGTAGTAGACTAAGAGCAACAATGTTTCCATCTTTATAGTTGTGAGTGGTAGACTTCCTTGTTGCCATAATTTTGCTTTCAACTTTTCTTGCCACTCTGAATGCCTTTTCTAATGAATTATATTCCCAAAGGTAAAACTCGTGTTGGATGCTATCTTTTAACGTCCCTATGAAGACATAAATCATATTCTCCTCTGGAATACCGGTTGCCATAATATTGAATTTTTGGAAGTCTTTAATGTGCTCCAAATTGAACCTTTTTGTTTAATATTTATCAATTGACTAAAGAAGGTGTTGCTCTTTGTATCTTCATAATGTGCTATCATTTGCTCCGTAAACATTAATTAGGTGACAAGTGGTTTACGATAACAAATACATCTATACCATATAAACTTATTTGGTTCTAAATATAAAGATGGAATATGTACCTTTTGTGAGGGTTAAACATCCTGTAGATCAAAATATAGCTCCATCTGTAGTATCCATGTTATCGGATCCTTACCATCAAATTTCCTCATATCTATATTTGGAATGTGGTGGTTCCTAGACCCCACATTGGAGTCTCTAGAATCGTAATTCATATTACTTTTGTCCTCATCATGATTTTCAGGGATTACCTTGTCACCACTAGGAAACCTTTCTTGTAACAACTTTGTCAACCCTTCCTTCAAACCTTCCATGTCTACTTTTAAACCATTCATGACGCCTTTTAAACCATCTATGTCATCTTCTAAACCATCCATGTCACCTTTTATTTTTTATTTTAAACCATCCATGCCCCCTTTTAGTTCATCTTTGGTTTCTCTTTGTGAGAGTGAAATTTGTTGCACTTAGTCCCGTAATTTTGATATATCATGTTGCAATTGTTGCTCTTCATGCGTCATAGTAGAGATTTTTGAGGGATTAATGGGTGTAGAATTATTTTTCTTTTGTGGAATTTTAGAACCCAATACTGATATCTATGCTTCAATGTGCCCCTGGAATCACTTCAAACTAGTTTTTCAAACAAAAGTTATGCAATTTTTTAAAAAAATACACACCTTTTTCTTGCTTTTACGAGCTCGATCTTGAAATGGTTTTATCTCTATAATTTTGGATCTCCAAGTTATGAAATTTGGTCCTATGGTATCCCTATGAATCTTATTTCTTATTCCATAAGTCATAGCAATATTGGATTCTTTAATATATAGTTATGCCATATCTCCCACGATGACCTGATTATAGACTAGTTTAGTAGAGAAAAGTTGTACGGGATGTTGTGTGTTACTGTTTCAACATTCGGCCCTAAAATTTCTACAGATGAAACTATATTCTATTTTGTTTTTCCCATGTTTTATAGAATTTAATTTTGATTCCCGAAACGAAACTTATGATGATTTTCCCTTGGTCACGTTTTTTAGACTGAATTCTAGAGCATGAAGAAACCCTAACTTCTTCAGATTATATCTCAAAAAATATAGTGAACTAAGATCTAAAAGTTTGGCACGAAGTTCACCAAGATTCATCTCCACGTGATTGTAATTTAGATTCTAAAGCTTCGTAGAAAAAACGTTATACCTATTTGAAGCAGCGAAACCTTAGAATCCAAAGCTTTGATTCCAAATGTTATGCAACCAACTCACAAATAGATAGATCAACGACTTAAAAAATATCCTCTTCAAGGAGGAAGCCTCCTTTACATTACATAAATGAGAAATTCTTGGATGATAAAAATGACAAGACCTCCTTTGTATATATAGAAGTCTAAGGGGTCACAATATAATTAGAGCCTACATAACAATAATAATGTGAGGGCACAACAATAACAATAGTGGGCTTCTATGGGGCACAAGAATAACAATATGGAGGCTACATGGGCACAAAAACAACAATAATGGGGATACACTAGTATTATAGGGACCTAACACCCTTGTTCTTCCAAATGACGTTTAAACTTCAACATAACTTTTGGACTCCTTTGTGTCTTTTGGAATTCTACATGTGACCTTTAAACTTCTCTATGTGGCTCTTTTGTCCATACACGACTCTTGGACTTCCACATATTTACAATATAATAATTACATCATGATGTGGTGAAAATAAGAAGAGCCACTAACATTAATGGCCTATACCCATAGTGACTTGTAACATGGACTTTCTTGCGAGATGGAAATGCTACCACCTATGTTTTCAACTCTTGAAGAATATTTCTCATTTTTGTTTCTATATACCCTCCAAAGGGTCTTGAGATATATGGAGTCTTTATGGATCACTTTGGTCACCAAAATTTGATGTTCTTTCACTTGTCAAAATCATGTGTTCTTTTTTATTTGAATGCTTCTTTATGATGCTTCCTTTGACATATCTTCTCATGTTTCCTTTCCATGTTGTTCTTGTAACACTTGCAAGTAGGATCACTCATGGAAAGAAAACATTAGCTTGAAAAATCCCCTACTCTATCATGTTTCATACAAATTTTCAAATTGTGAGTCAACAATGTGCATGAGAAGGAAAGGAGAAGCTTTCTATATGTAGGGCGCAATGTCAAGAGACAATGTCTGTGTGTTGAGAAGTAAGAGCGAATTTTACGCTCTGTTGGAAGAGAAGGATTGACGAAGGGTGATTGGTGCAGTATCAAGGGATAAGGAGGATCAATGATGTTTTTTGATGTACCTTACACTCAACTGAGGAGGATAAAGTCACAAAGAGGGTGTAGGGTGCAGTGTCAGGGCTTAAGTTAGGCTTGATGTTCACTATTAATGTGACATGTGCTGAGTTGAGGGTACAATGTGTAGTGTCAAGGCTTAAGAAAGTCCTAATAACCATTTTCATGCATTATGCACTCAGTTGGCTGAAAAAGCTTAAAAGAGAGCGTAGTTTGGAAATCCAAGGAGATCTTCTAGAGTGAGAGTGTGTTGTGCACCCAAGAGAGAGGGAAGGCTTAGTCTGGGTGCAGGGCGCATCTTCAACAGAAAAGGGAGGGATTCCACTGAGTCTTGGGAGTGTGCTATGCACTCTTCATTTCCTAGTGTAATGGCTTGTAGAAACTAAAATTTGTATAAGTCTAGAAGATGAGACATGGGAAACACACAATGAATTAGGATTAAAACTAGGTGCGACACATGCAAACTCATTAGTAAATCTTTAGTTAGGACCCAATACTGAGAAATATACATCAAAATTCCAATTTACAAACATTCTCGGAGTATAACGGACAAAGTATATGCAACTGTGACCAAAAGTGTCATTTTGTGAATAAAAGTGTACTAAGACTGTGAAGTACCTCATGGTATTCTAAATGGTGCGATGACACTTAGGAAAGGAAAAGGACACTTAAAAAACATGGAATGACATAAAATGACACTTGGTGACCAAAAGAGACACTTGATATGACAAGTGATAGGCTCCAAAATTCGAATGTAGAATACTTTTGGAGGGTGTTATAGCAGCGACAACACTTGGCGACACACTCGAAGAATTTTAGCTTCTCTGTCTAGGAATAGATTTCAGAAATGTTTCAACCCTTTGGGATGTATTGATTCATTAATTACATTACCTTGGATTCCCTATTCAACCTGGATATAGATATAATATCCACCATTCCTCTCCTTTGCTTCACACACAAAGATTATGCCATATCACAATTGTATCAATTCGGTAAAGGGTAATATTTTATTGTGAGTTTAATATATTAAAATTACGAGTTTCATATTTGGTGTTGCTTCGATTTCAGCAGGCCTAGACAGTACCCCGATAGATTCATTATAGTAGCATAAGGATTTCTTCACTACCAACAAGCCTGAACAATACCCTGGTGAAATTACTTGCTTCACCTATCTATGTAGGAAGCCTTTCTCTTATTTCACCATTTATTTATTTATATAGTAGAACTGTCCTTTGGTACTTATTATTTCAATGGGGTGGAAGAGGGATCATGACTTATTGAGAGTAGAAGAGTTTTCTCCTTCAGAAAAGTATATATATAACCTCTGATATAGGTTTGCTTGTCATAGATTTTACCCTTATCCCGTCTCTACTATATTTGATGAGAATGTAACAAACCAAGTAGATTTAATGCCAAGTTTGAGGAAAAAGGATGCTATTATAGATATAGGTAGCATAGGTTCACTCAAGTTTTTCTTCTTGAATGCATTTTTCTTCTTGAATGTATCATATTTTCTGTTTGGACTTTACTTAACCTAAGACATCTTCCCAAACAAAGAACAAGAATTAACAAGTAGCCAAGTGTTTCCATTGCCACATCCCTTATGTATATTACCACATAGCCCTTTAAATCCATGCACACACTTTCACACAAGGTCTTATTATCTACAATTACCAAAGAAAAGAGAAACAAGACAAGATGTAATAGGATATGAAGAACAAAATAATAGACAACAAACAACAAAATTTACCAGGAACATAGCTTGAGATGCTAGTGAAAATAGTGTTTGAGATCTCGGCCATTAATAGGAAGAGGTTCAGTCCTCCCATCCAAATATTTAAATTTAATAGAAATATGATCAATCTTTTTTTCAATAGTATAGGGGTCAATCCACAGAGATTGAAACTTCATGTGTTTTCCTTTCTCTTTGTGGGCTTTATCCCACTTCAATAGTAGGTCACCCACCTCAAAATTCTTGGTCCCTGTGAATTTCTTATTGAACCAATGCTTGATGCAGTTTTGGTGTATGACAAATATTTCGTTGGCTTTAAGTCTTTATTCCTCAAGTTTAAGCAAGGTATATATCCTACTTTGAACCAAAATGCATGGTTTGCCTTGGGAGCCTTGGGAGAGTTGCAAGATTGGGAGATACATATTGGGTGGCAGGATAGCTTCTTTATAATATACAACGAATTATGGGGAGGTTTTTAAAGAGGGCTTGGGAGTTACATGGTCATCCCATAACACATTCACCAAAGCATTATGCTAGTTCCTTTGTTCAGAGAAAATAATTTTCTTGATTACACAAATAAGATTTTCATTTGTTGATTTTGTTGAACCGTTCCCCGGTGGGTAATAATTGGATGGATGCTTCAAATAAATACCATTTTCTAATGCAAAATCATAAAGTTTTAATGAGGAAAAATAAGTTTCATCATCAAATACAAGCAATATTGGGATGCCAAACCTGGTTCTGATGTTTTGTTTCAAAAATTGGATGACTTATAGGTCATTGAATTGTCTTAAAGGAACTTCTTAATGCCACTGAGTAAAATAATTTATTGCTGTTAAAATGTGCTAGTGTTGCTTCGATGAATGTGGATATATATCACCAATAACATCTAGTCTCCACTGTTGGAAAGGTTCCCCGACTGCTATTTGTAGCAGTGGGGTAGTGTTGACATTGTTGGAAATCCAACAAACAAGGGGGTCTCCGTGATGTGAAGTCCCAATTATGCCTCACATTGTTTCGGTTAGGAACCCAATCTCAAATATCGTCCCAGTTTCCACGTATTATTATATATTTTCTTTGGCTCTAACTATCAGCAAGAGAGGAACATGTGGTGCCTTAGAAAAGAAAGAAGGTGTGCCTGGTGAGTGTTTGTTTGTAGGTGTGTCAAACTTCTTCTACCATGGAGGTAAATAGTAAAGTCATCCTCTAAGAGAGAGGTAATAGTACCACCCAAGAAGAGACACACAAAAATAAGAGAGATTCATCTAACATCCAGCAAAATAGTCCACAAAATATGCAATGGTCATTACACCTAATTGATGAGAAATATCTATTTGGTATCCTGCACAATAGTACACAAGGATGGGACAACAATAACAACCATTACAACACATTCTGAACAAGATAAGCACTAAAATAACTGAAATAGTTCAACTACTTTAGCACAGATGAAAGCAAACATAAAATACAAACATCCACAGAATAGTCGAACAAATATTCATAGTCCATGCATGAAGAACGTGTTGGCCATGAAGGCTTCTGTTATTAAGTAAAAATTCCAAGACAAATGTATACAATGAAAATCACTAGCTTAAATAGTGGAGCGTTGGATTCACTCCTTGCTCCTCAAAAGAATTGATATGTCTCTCTAATTCCTTGCGGGAGGATCCAAGGTGAAAAGTCCTTTGCCAATACAATGAGGATGTATATATAACCAAGGGGTGATGCTTCACCCTCCTTATGACTCTTTGACTACCCTTATGACTATTCGACTTCCTATGACTTTTTGACTTACATGACTCTTCATATTCCATGTGTGTCCTTTGGACTTCCATTGCTTCGAATAGGTAATTACATAATCCACAATAATGATGTGGTATATGATGACTTATGATAGGACATGACATGAAATTGATGACATGGACTGAATGATGATGTGACAGTGCCAAGTTGTCCTTCTTGTTGCTTCTTTCTTTGTTTCTTCTTGAACGGATGGTACATGTTCTTCTTCTTCTTCCTCCTTATGACTTGAAGACGAGGATTCTTCTATGTGATCTTAATCTTCATCTTCTGTTAGAGTTTGATGTTCCTCCGCCTTCTCACCTGCTGATCATCTTATCTTTTCAGATCCATATCTGTCATCTAGCATGTTCTCCTTTTCCATCCCCTTGTTCATATTATTGCCATAGAATGATAGAGTTAATGTATCTGCAATTCACTCATGACAAGATGACATTAGTCCGATAAACCCCTAGTATAAGATGGTGCACATTGATCCACAGACTAAGCCAGAACTAGGTGACGGGCTGGGAAAGAGGCTTAGTAACTGTGCAATTTCAGAACTTAGGTAGTGATGGGTAAAGCTTGAGCCTTGAGACTATGCAATGTGTAGTTCAAGATGGTCTTAGGAAGAAAACTGCATAGTCTGGGAGCTCAGGATGATAGGCTAGGGGGATAGGCACTGGATCAGACTATTTCGTAGTTCTGGAGGACATATGAGCCTAGCTGATTGTGAAATTTCACAGTTCAAGAGCTCATGGATGAGCCTTGAGACTGAGCAGTGTGCAGTTTAGGCTAGACTGAGGGAGAAAACTGCGTAGTTTTGGGAGCCAGAGAGGCAAGCTGAGGGGATGGACACTGAGTGAACACACTACAAAATTTCGGGAGACAAGGGAGGTTAAGCTATTATGCAGCTACACATTTCAGAAACTCAGGGAATGAACTCATGGCTTGTGGTTTCGTAGTGTACAGTTAGGGTCAGGTTGTGAGAAAGGATTGTGAAATTCTAGAGGTCAAGGTCAGAGTTTGAGCACAAAAACTACGTAGTGTAGCAGTTCTGGGAGGCAGGAACTACACATTTCATAGTTCCAAGGGGGAAGGTCAAAACTAGAGGACTAAAATTGTGCAGTGCGTAGTTTAGGGAGGCGAGGTGAAGCTAGGTTGCTTGGTCAGAAAGCCTTTCTAGAATTGGCTAAGTGTAGGATCGACGCGACTAATGTGAATAGTGATAAAAATTTTATTGTGATCACAAACTTAGAATACTTGATGACACAACAACATAGATCATCCATGAAACATGAAAAATTCATTTCCCTTTGTGTGACAACTTTACGATAAGTTACGATAAGTGCGGCACTTAAGATACACTTTACGATGACCGTGATGACACTTGTGCGACAATTCTTAAAACTTTGGGAATCAGTGTGACTAATATTTACATGGTTATGCCAACTTATTCACACAGATATAACCCCTTAAAACCACCAGAACAGACATCCATACATCTTGCGATAACTAACATGCAAAAAAGACAACAATTTCTAAAGTGCGAACGACTCTTGCGATATGTGAATGATAGTGAAAGTAACACATGCAAGAGAAAAGATAAAATGAAAATGAAATTACTTAGAGTGAAAGTAAGTAAAAGTGACAGTTGAAAACATGAAAGAAACACTCATGAAAACAAATGTGCGTGGAAGTGACAGTTTACAAAACTCACCGAAATAGAAGTACAATCACAGCTATAATATGAGAAACTGTTGTTGTTGGTGCATAATGACTATCAACATGAATTGGATTTTTCACAGGCATAGTCTTGATGGGATGTGCTATGCTTGTCCAAGCTTTCGTAAAAGAATGAGCTCATGAACTTGTTGTGGAATGAGCATGTGTGAGAAAGTAACTTTAACACTTTTGATCTGAAAAGGGAGCTCAAAAGCATTGACTGACCAAGAAGTGGCTATGGAATGATCGATTGTAAGATCCATAGTAGGCCACAAAATTTGAGTGTATGAAAAATTTTGGAGGGTGTTTATCACAACGACAATAGGAAGTTAGCTTCTGATCTTGACCTACACATGTCTGACATATTGAGCACTTTTGGGCATAAGCATGAGAATCCTTAACTAAAGTGGTCCAATAATAACCAACCCTCATTACTTTATGCATAGTTGTGTCACCCATGAATTTTTCACCTGTTGGACCATCATGCAAATATTTTAATACCCTTTTTGTATCATGAGGCTCTAGGCATCTTAGTAGGACATTGTTGTGGTGCTTTTGGAAATGTTAGAAAATTAGAAAGGAAGAAATATTTCCTTATATAGACAATTACTTATGATTATTTTATCTTTACGTTCTTATTTTATCTCTTTGTTCATCAAGCAATTACCAAAACAATAACATAAGGAAAAAAAATGTAGGTGGACATCCAGGGAAAATCCCCTATCTAGGGGAAAACCCAGTCAACAATTCTTCCTTCAATAGTTTCAGATAATCCAAGACTCTAGACCTAGAAAGAGACTTCCTCCACACCAAATTAGCCTTCAATCCTTCTTTCAAATGATATTCCTTCCAAAGCAACTTCAACCTAGCAACATCAACAACAACTTCGAGCCAGCAGCAACTTCGACCAAACTAGAAAAACTTCGATCTCCCTTGATACACCTCAAAACAGAGTGATATTTGTCCCAAAATTTTGATCGTGAGGCCTTCTATCTCCTTCCATAAACTCGAACTTCTTTCCATCTCCTTTTCTAGCACTTTTCCAACTTCACACGTTTCCAGCTTCCAGCTTCATAAATCAAACTATGTGTGAGAGAGTGAGATACTCCAAAAGAATTCGAACTACCTTGTATATATATCCTTCTAGGGATGTCGAACTACTCTTCTTAAGGATGACTTGATCTTCTTGAGGCTAACTTGGTGTGGAGGAGACTAAAAATATTTTTCACTCAAAAATAATTCTTTTTACATGATTCGAAAGCCCGAGAAGGGCATATTTCAATGTACAATGACTCTAATGACTTAGAATAAATCCTAGAATTCCTCAATGGGGAATTTGACCTAAAACATGATGACCCAAGCATGAAACTCATGCTTTAATAAGTCATAATAATAATAATAGACTTTTTTTTTTTGATAAGTTCATTTCAAATACATTTATGAATATCAAACCTAGTTACAAATTTCAACACTCCCTCTTAACTAGGGAGGTATTCATCAGTAAGCATAGGGAAGATCTCATGGCACATGAACCATGAAGAATGTTTAGGTACCGCAATACCATGGACTATATTCCTGACTAGGGAAATCTATCCAAGATCCTCCAATAGTTTAGGCACTGCAATGCCATGGACTAGATTCTTGGCCAGGGAAATCTATCTAGGTGGGAATAAGACGAAATAAAGATTTCAGCCTCTTTAGGTATCATCAATTTTGCTTACTAACCATCAACCCATGGATCTAGGTGCATATCTGAGGTCAGAGATCCATGACCAAAGCCACCCTCCCTACTTCGGGAACTAGACATCTACACAAAGTTCCAGCCAGATGTCCTCCCAGGAAATGTCTCACAGAAAGCCTCAACTTCCCAATTATTCCAATCAGTAACAAATCCTCCCCGATTAAACATATCAACAACAAATATCTCCAATCAAACTGATCAACAACCTAAGAAATGTTATATAACCTTCAAGATATTTACTTGTTCAAACACAACCCTATTTAGTAATAAACTTTCAAATGTACATAAATAGATACAAACCTCTGAGGTCTTCCAGACAACTTGATGTTGATTCTCAACTTTTCATAGTAGGACTTAGATCTTTCCCAATGAATCTTGACAGAGGGTTCCTCAACCATACAACTTCCTTTCCTACTTATGCAACAACATATTCCACAAATCGATCTAGCCTTTCTTATCTCAACATCCATTTAAAATAAATTCTCCAATTTCTTTTATCAAGGTTTCCATCATGACTATGATATGACCTCCCTCTCAACAGGGGAGATACCTTGCATTCATCCTCCCTCTTAACCTAGGGAGATTTCATCCAAGCTCCCTCTTAACTTAGGGAGTTCTACTTATTTTCTATGAAATCATAGAATCTTTCATCACATCCATCCTTTTCATCAAAGTTATCATGACCACCATCATTCACATCATGCTTATCATATCAACTTTACTTTACGAACATCTTCACCCTCTTGAAGATAATGTACCTGCACAACTTAGATAGCAAGTACAACCAAATATATATAAGCATGAAGTTAAAAATATCAAAATCATGGAAGAATTCAACTTTATACATGAAATTACTCAAAATTAATTACGCACAAGAGACACATACACTCCAACTTCTTACTAGGGTTTTTGTCATAAACCCTAGACTACTTCATCAAGAATTTGAGCATTTCATAACAACTTTCATTACATCTAGGGTTTCAATGTTTCTTCCAAAGGTATGACATACCATACTAAATCATATTGCAAACCCTAGAAACAATTCAGACACATATAGATATAAAATGTATCTTAACAACTTCAGAATTCATATGTTAGACTTATTACTTAGATTTAGTGCGAGATCCTACATTCCATACATGAGCTTTTAACAACCAGAACCAAGCATAGCTCATTGCAAAGTAACAACATGACTAGCTTCCACTAGGCTTTGTTGTAAACCCTAGATGTTCTCAAACAATCAAACATAACTAAAAATCATATTTCAACAATCTTACACAAATCTCAAATTATTGCATAGTCATCGTATATCATAGATTTTGACTTCTACCAAGGTTTGTTTACAAAACCCTAAAATTCACAAATAATGTCATCCTAGAGAATCAAACTTCAACTATGGCTTAGTTCCAAACCCTAGGACTCATTACCATCAATAATTAGGTCAACTCATATAATATCTATGATTCCATCATCATTCACAAGCATATCATGACATGTGTTAATCAAACGCAACTACAAAAACATCAATAAGAGTTACACATATAACAAACTTGTTCGGACTAGGGTTTGATTAGACAAACACATACATGTCAAGTATTTCATTTCTAGGACATTATAAGGGTATTGCTTATACACCCTACCAAACCCTAATTATCTAGGGTTTAAATACAAAACATAGCAAACCCTAAATTATCAATACTTCAAAGGTTTGGGATTTCAAACATCACTATTCAAGCCTAACAAGTTAGGGTTTCCATAACCATACCAAAACCCCAAACATGACTTCATCAAAAAATCAAACATTATCTTTCAATAATAACCCTAAATAGGTTAGTGTTTCACACACAATCATCGATATACCCTTAAGTTATGGTTTTAACAATGAACCTTTCCAGGGTTCCACAAGAGTAATCAAAGATATGAGGAGGGTAGGTTTATCTAATGATGAATCATCCAATCAAGAATCTTTAAGATTCATGAAATCTAGACAAAAAAATGTTAGTAATAGTTTATCAAGAATCAATATGGATAGAGAAAAACTTGTAATTCAAAACATACCTCTTGTTTCTTAACAAACCTTGTAATTCCAATTCTTTATTTTGTGAGGCCTTCTTCCTTGAGTCTTCGGAAAGTTTTTCTAAACAATGAAAATAAGAGGATAAATGTGATTAGTATTTAATGTAAACAAAATTAGATAAGTAAGGAAAACTAAAAATAAAAATGGTAATATAATACTTATCTTTTGAGGTTGATGAGGGCTCCTTCCAAACATGAGGGATACCTATAACCTTAAGAACAAATAAAAATGTTTTTCCAAAATATGTTAAACCTAAAAACTAGAAATAAAAACATAAAATAAGTAAATCTTAGGTCAAAGGACTTAGTAGTGTAAGTCCCTTATATCCAGTTCTTCGAGCTTAGTCTTCTTTTTAAATCCTTCTTCAACAACATTAGCTTGATCTCTACTTCTTTTCTCATTCTTCGGATTGTCAGGATAGTCACTTCTATAGTGACTCATCTTGTGGCATTGGTAGCATTCTATCTTGGACATATTAACTTTCCTTCTTGGCCCTCTTGATTTCAGGGAGTGTCATTTCTTGTGAGAAGAGGAGTATGCATTCGACACCTTTTCTTCTTTGTTGTTGGATACCAAAGAAATTCTCATTTCTTCTTGAGTGCAAGCATTCCACAATTGTTCAAAGGTAGGAACGTATGTCCAACTATTGAGACTTGAAGCAAAAGAACTCCAAGTGAGTGGTAATCCCAATAGTGCAGTGATTACTAGCTCCTTCTCCAGTACAATTTCATCTATGGCTTGAATTTCATCTCTAATTCTTGATATCCTCACGAAGAAGGAAGCCACAATATCATCCTTTGTCATCTTAGTAGTCCTTAACGCATTCTTCAAGCTTTCTATTTGACCAATATTTTTGATAGTGAATAATTTTGATAATGCTTCATACATTTCTTGAGCATAGTCTATGTTGGAAATGTATGGGACAATATTTTCCTTTATGTTTTCTGCCATTAGTTTCATAGCCAATATATCCAATTCTCTATACGTCACCTTGTCTTCATCAATGGATTCTTCGGTAGGTTTCTTCATTTTTCCTTTGACCACATCCAAGACCTTGTTCGAGGTCAATGCTCTTCTTCCAAGACCTGTAGTTTGATGCTCCTTCTAATTTGTTCCCACTCTTTATTGTGTTTGACATTGTCCTTGAATGTAGTGAACTTCTTCTCTTATAAGAGCTCCTTATATGGTCCCTAGATCTATCCTTTAGATTCCTTATAGTAGATACTCAAGACTACCTCTCTTTTCCTCCTTCATCTTAACTCTGATAGCATGTTAGAAAATAAAAAAGGAATAAATATTTTCTTATATAGATAATTACTTGTGATTATTTTATCTTTATGTTCTTATTTTACCTTTTATTTCACCAAGAATTTACCAAAACAATAAAACAAGTACAACAGATGTAGGTGGACAACCAGGGGAAAACTGCTATCTAGGGGAAAACCCAGTCAATAATTATTCCTTCAATAGTTTCTTGAGATAATCCAAGACTCTTGACCCAGACAGAGACTTACTCCACACCAAGTCAGCCCTCAATACTTCTTGCAAACGATAGTACTTCCAAAGAAACTTCAACCTAGTAACTTCAACCCAGTAGCAGCTTCGACCCAAAAACAATAGCATGAACAAATTCAACCAAACTAGAAAAAAATTTATCTCCCTTGATACAACTCAGAACTGAGTGATAGTTCTCTAAAAATTTCTATCTTGAGGTATTCTATCTCCTTCCAAAAACTTGCACTTCTTTCCAGCTCCTTTTCTATCCCTTTTCCAACTTCGTTCTTTTCCAGATTCCAGCTTCAGAAATTGAACTATGTGTGAGAGAGAGATATATTCCTTAAGAATTCGAACTACCTTCTATATATAGCCTTCCAGGGAGGTTGAATTACTCTTATAGAGGCTGACTTGGTGTGGAGGAGACTAAATATATTTTTGACTGAAAAATAATTCTTTTTACATGACTCGAAAGCCTAAGAAGGGTTTATTTTAATCTACAATGACTTTAATGACTTAGAATAAATCATAGAAGTCCTCAATGGGGACTTTGACCTAAAACATGACGACCCAAGCATGAAACTCGTGCTTTAATAAGTCATAAAATTAATAATAAATTATTTTCTTCATTCTGTTGGTAAGTATGTTTCAAATACATTTATGAAGAACGAACCTAGTTACAAATTTCAACAAAAAAAGCATCCCATGTATGAGCTAGTAGGATAGATCCTTAAGGCGAATTTCCTTTTTCTTCTTATTTGATAAATACATGGGTAAGGAGCCATGCTTTACATATTATTGTATATCTGAATACCAAAGTGTGGTTGATCTTGTTGGAGGAACTTGTTCAAGGTGATATATTTATATTTCTTGTTCCCATCTTAAAGGATATTCTTGCGTAAAATCTCTTGCTTATGTTGCGAGTTGATATAGGTCATGGCCCTTAACATTATGAACTAGCTTGAACTCTAGATCATATTCTTGTAAACAGGTCATCAAGTTCCCTCTTTTCTCACGCAGCTCTTATTTCACAAAGAGCATTTTGACCATTGGATGAGGCACATATATAATCATGTGATATTTGAGGATATAGGGCCTAAAATGCTTAACCACTTTATATACTACATAGGCTTATTTATCAATAATAGCGTAGTTCAACTCTAACCCATGTAAACCAGCACTCATAAAAGATATAGGTCGTTCATTTCCTTCATTGTCCTTTTTCGTTAATACAACTGCCATAGATGAATCAAAAGAAAAGGTATATAATAGGAAGTATTTTCCATAATATGGACTATATAGTGTAGGAGGATCGGTCATATATTGCTTAATACGAGCAAAATAATTCTTCTCCCTTTTATCCCATTTGTATATTGCATCTTTCTTAATCATCTCTTGCAATGGCTTAACAATATGAGCATAATCATGGATGGACTTACACAGGAAATTAATCTTCCCCAAGAAAGATTGCTTGGCTTTCATGTTCATTGTAAAAGGGATTTGATCTATATTCTATATCCTTTTTGGATCAACCTTGATTTCACTTTTAGCAATGATGTGCCCTAAGAGAGTACCTCTTGACACACCAAAGACACTCTTTTTGGGATTTAAAGAAACCCCATACTTATGACATCGATCAAATATCTATTTCAAATGACACGTATGGTCTGATCTTTTCTTTGAAAATATGGTTACATCATCCAAATAAAATACTATTATTTTTCCAATTAAGACACATAACATAATTTTCACAGACCTTTGAAAAGTAGCACCAACATTAATAAGCTCAAACGACATGTTCTTAAATTCAGAAGTTCCCCACTTTGTTCTAAAGGTGGTCTTTAGACGATCTAGCTCTACTACTAGAACCTAATTAAATCTTGAGAACCTATCTAGCAGCGAGAACATTTCTGACCTAGATATTATTTTACAGTATCTATTCCATAGATGCCACTCAGTGATTATCCTTATCTGATGCCCGGTTGGGGTTACAAAAATTGACATAGAGGCCTATCTAACTGGATTTTTTCCTTATGGGGACCAAGTTGGAAATCCAAGTAACATGTCTTACTTTGAAGATGATTCAACATCCAACAACTTCCTTAAATCCTTTTGGATCAGGGGCTCAAGCATTGGATGAATTTTCCTTGGCCTTTGTTGAAACTAATTTTCCCCTTATTTAATGGGAATGATGTGTTGGATAATACACGTATCATATGTCTTTAAATCATGGTATTTCCATGCAAATACATCATGGTACCACTTGAAAAGATGAATAAATATCTATCATTCTTGCGGAAAACAACATGTACCAAGGTTTACATATTTCATATTGTTGTGGGTTTCCAGGTTGACTTGTTCATATGATAACTTTGAGCTTTGATTCCTAGTGTTAATTGGCCCTCTAAAATGGTTTTGCAGGTCATATAAATTTTCCAGAGACACCACACCCTTAGGCATATTATTTCCTTTCAATGCCTAAACTACTCGCTGTAGAGCCTTATCGTGCTCATCTTCATTGATGGCCACATCTTGAAACATGTTTGTTTTTTCCATAAAATGTAGTATTTTTTGGTCCTCATTAGAAACACAAAATTTATTCACATTATCAGGCATAGATGGCTTATAAATAATCTTTATAGAAAAAACATCTCTTAGACGTGATATCCTAGCAGTAGCATTAACTAACATATATGTGGCAGCATTTCTAATTCTAGGAACGTAAATGATATTAAATGACTTAAAATGACACATACTTCGCCATACCTTTTGTTGGTATTTTTTCAATTTTGGTGATACACGGTGGATAATGTTTCATACCTTATAGGTGACAATCTCTGAATCACTAGTTACCTTAAGTTCCTCCACATTGAGGTTAATGGATTTCTTTAATCCCAACACGAGTGCTTCATATTCAAAAATATTATTGGTGCACTCGAAATCCAAGTGGCATGATAAAAGATAATACCTTTTGTTATGTGGGTTTATAAGATCACAACTAGATCTGGAGCCATCCTGAGTCTTAGATCCATCAAAATACAAAGTCCAAAAATCAGTAGCTACTAAGCTAGCCCCTACATTGCTACTACTATATACATATATATTACAAGATTCATTTTCACCAGTTGGACTGCAAGGAAGAAGATCTAATTGTGTATTTGGTGGAATGGATGATGGTTTCACTTGGTAACACCCGTGATCAATCTCTAAAAATAAATTTCAAAAAATAAGGTCAGTGAATCCAACTAGCTCATTGTGTCCTTCAAGCGATGTCACAATATTCTTAATGTAAGGTTCACTTTGCTACTCGAATGTGGTTGTTTTGGCCCTTGTATGGAATCCATAAATGTGTCCATTCTATAGATAAATATCCTTGTATCTTATTGGACCAATCTCTACTTAAAAGTAGACCATATGCTTTAAGAATGTCCACAATGACAATATTGATGCATTGGTGTCCTCTATGGTCTGATGACAAGTGAACGATAACATTGTTGAGTTCACCAATTGCCTAGACCAATGATCTATCCAATTGTATGATATGTGCATCATTTTTATCCCATTTATCATTAATTTTCTTGGCTACAGATAGAGGCATTACATTTTCAGATGCACCAAAATCAACCAAACAATTATGGACATTATAATTAAATATTTTGAACCTTAAGAGGAAAGGGGGGAAAGTGTGTTAGTATTTAAATTTACAACATTAACTACATATTCAAGAATACCAAGAGACTTACCAGATACAACTTGAGAAGAAGATACTTTGTCACATGACAGAGGTTGTGATGAGAATGCTTGAACAATCAGCTCATGTTGGTCTACTATATTAGTGAGCTCAAAAATTGAAATGTTGGCATGAGCTCTCTTCATATATTCAATGATGTTATAGTCAATATTTCATTTATAACAGGAAGTGTTGAAGTATATAGAGGTGTAACTTTGTCAACAATTTCTGGAGTGGTAGACTTGTTCTTATTTCTTGTGTAAGAATTTTTAGAAGTTGGAGCACTCCTAGACTTGTTTTTTGTATTCTAATTAAGTTGATTTGGTCATAGAATATTCCTTAATAATTGTTTCTTAATATCCTTCTTTGATATTGGTCTTTTTCTCCTCAAGTTATATCAACCAGTTGTGGACTAAGGAGGATCTTCACTTACTGGTGGTTCTTCAACACCTTTCTTATCAACATTGAATATGACATCAAATGCATTAACTGAGTGTCCCAAACTTATACTTTCCTCAATCGTGGTAGGTTCATTTTTTTCTTTAATCTACTCATACTTCTCGTCTACTATCATGGTATCAACAATGTGTGCTTCCATAGCATTCATGTTGTGATTCTAGTGTGGGAATGTATTGTTTGGATGCCTCTCCTGATGGGAGGTGTAATAGTTATCCATGCCTAAACTTTCAACATTAAACACAACATTTGAGCTCTGTGCAGATTTGGTCGGTTGATTATTATTATTTCTCTTAAGTAAAAATGACTTGGAAGTCTTGTTGTTGGTATATTCCTTGCTTTAATTTCTCTTTAAATTAGGTACCTCATTAGTAAGTAGCTTTAAAAACTTGGTCAACCTTTCCATGTCGAAGGAATTTTCTTCCTTATTTTGGTCGAAGAGGCTTGAGTCTTATTACCCAAATCCTTGGAGTCTTTAGAATCATCAAAGTCTATAGTGACTCCAATAGAATTCATATCCTTTTCAACAGCAAGGGATTTTTC
This sequence comes from Pinus tabuliformis, assembly GCA_031772625.1. Classification (NCBI taxonomy): domain Eukaryota; kingdom Viridiplantae; phylum Streptophyta; class Pinopsida; order Pinales; family Pinaceae; genus Pinus; species Pinus tabuliformis. The sequence goes on from CM062820.1 coordinate 711,554,671, forward strand.
AAAATTTAAATTCAATGTCTCCTTTGCAGCTCTCTTGACAAAAGCATAGATATTGGTAGGAAAGACAACTGTATAGTAATATTTAGTAATGTCATAATGTGGTTTCACATCTGCGGGTACATTATTCAATATGCTAGTAAACCTTTGATTTAAATCCTTTACTTTCTCGTTGTCTCCAATTTTGATGTTCCCGAGTTATTTTAACATCATAGTGGGATTCTTATCATCCACAAAATTTTGTAAAAAATAATTTCTTAAACTCCATCCAATTGTGAATGGAATTGGGTGGAAGACTGTGATACCATACATACTCTCTACCTTATAAAGCGTGTGAAAATATTTGATAAGAAACATCATCAAATCATACCTCAAGCATTCATAGATGCATGTAGAAGTCATCAATATGGTCTTGAGTTTTTGTCTTCTTGTCAAGATCAAACTTTGATAACAATTTTTTCAGATGTTTAGGCATGCGGTGAAGATTGCCTAGAAGAGAAAGTGGCCCTTGGGCCACCCAATCCAAGTCATGATCATCCATGTCTTCTTCTCTTCCTTCCTCCTCCTTTTTTGAATGTGAAGGCTCTTCTCCTTCTCCATTCAAATATTCGCTGTAATCAAGTTTCTCTTCATATCTTGGTTGTTCTTCGACAAAAAATTGAAAATCTCCATCGACACCTTCATCGGTTGGTAGAAGATCCCATTGTTGAACTCTCTCCTTTGAAGGTTTTGCTAACTCTTCAAGGGTGGAAATTACCAAATACTCCATTGAAGAAACCGATGCACCTGTACAAGTTGTCGCCTTCTTTCTTGGATTATGAGGAAGGTCATAATCAACATGAAGTAATCCAAGAGCTCTTGCAAATGATGAGTAATTATCCTAATTTTCTGGAATTGATTATAGTCAACTTCAAAAGTTTTTTTTGGAACAAGATGAGAATATTCTCCAACCTTAGGAATGGGATTTGGAATAGAACTCAGACCGTTACTGCCTTGCAAAGATTCTTCGTTGTTGGGGTGAGGTAAATTATCACCCACAAAAAGTTGGTTTCCCTCCTTCTGGTGCCAGAATGTTAATGGAGCTAGATCCTTCCAACATACAGGGGATCTCCATGATATGAATTCCCAATTAGACCTCATATCATTTGGTATGTAGAAATTGCGAGAAACTTGCTATTGCTAATGAAATCAAACTAGAATAAAGAGACACAAATTTCTTCTACTATTATGCGGAAAGGAAAGCACACAATAGAAACACAAGAGATAAAATGCAACCATTAAAACACAAGGAACACAATGATTTTATACGAGAACCCAACTAGGAAACAACCCCTCCGTTGCTTTGGATTAATTCATAGGAGAATATGGATCAATTACAATGTCTTTCTTTAATCCTAAAGCACAACATGCATTGCAATTCTAATCTCATGCTCACTGACTTTCTCTTACCAAAACTTATCCAATACAAGACTCAGCCTTCCTCCTATTTCCTTGCACAATCCTTGAGGAAATTATCCCCAAAAAAATAGGAGAATTCCTTATTTCCTTGCGCAAATCCTAAAGGAATTGATCACCTGATCCATACAATAATTGTACACTCAAATAGTATAACATTTATAATTACAATGATGTCTTTTCCTCCACTCAAACTATGCAATTCAAATTACATGCATGAATGGGAATATTTTTAGTAAATTGATCAGTTAATTGAGAGATCAATGAGTTAATAACTATTATAACTACTCAACTGAACTCCTACTAACTCTACTAATGACTAGAGCTTAGATAATTGAATTTAACTAACAATAAATCCACTAGATTGCTAAATTTTAGAAATCAATGCATGAATAAATCTAGTTAAAGCCTATAACTTGAATGTATTGACTTAACTAGGAGACAAAGCCATGCCACTCTAGCTAACTGCAAACCAAGTCATTCCGCTAATGTGGAAAATCGAATTTCTCCATTTGACTAAGGCACAAGTCAAATGAAGACTTTTTTTCTACATTTTAACACTCCCTCTTAGCAAGAAAAATAGTTATGTATAATCCTAATCCTTCTCCAATGGAATGTACTATAACACAACTAAGACTCCCTCTCACTTTTGTTGTTGCTACTGTAACAACTACATCTAAGAGGAATCCAAAATATTGAATCAATTGTGTCTCTGAGCTGCAAATGCCTCCCGAGTCTCTAACTGCTACCAACCTACAATTATCACTCAATATTTAACTGCATAAAATGATAATTATCCTTATACTACTGAATATTTCAGGCCCCTGTAGTAAGGGTAATGATGCACGAGAAGAGTATATTGCAATTGGTACTTCTCTCCTATGGATCCTGCCTAAATATTTACAACTCTAAGACTAAGGCTCTACATTGACCAACCTCACTCCTAGAGGTATAGTTGCTTGCATGGTGAAATATACCTATAGCTTGTAGATATTTTAACTGGAACACCAATTTGTTTTATTTTCCAGTAGTAACATGCTTCAAATAAGCTTTCCCCTTACTAAATAACACATCATATCCATGGTCTTCAAGTACAACTACATAATTTTTCTTCAGACTAGGCACATACATTACATCCTTTAGGAGAATATGAGAGTCTGACTCCCTCTTAAAGGTGATAGTATCCATAACTTGGGTACTATACCTTCCATCATCTCCAAGCTCGATGTGTAATTTTAGGTCCTTGTCCTCTAGGATGCTAAAGAAATCCTTACTTTCAGTCATATGGTATGAGGAACATGAGTCTAGGTACCACTCACTCCATCCTACTGTACTTTCCATGCAAGCAATGAGGGTGAAATCCAACTTGAATTTTGATGCAAGAGCATCTCCTCCTGGTTTCTTGTGTGGACACTTGGTTTCATAGTGTCCATACTCATGGCAATGAAAGCATTTAATTTTACTGAGGTCTTTCTTCATGCCATGGTTTTGGCTAGATTTTTCCTTGCCTTGGGCCTTCTTTCCTTTACCAACTAGAGTAAAATATTCTTCCTCATCATATCTAGATGTGACACCATATCTGGTGTTTCTTCTAATCTCCTCCTACACCAAATCATAGCAAAGTCTTTCCCAATCTGCTAGCTTGTCTCTTCCATTAACTAAATCCTAATAATTATGCCGGGACTTCAAAAGGCCAAGGACTACTAAGATCACAAGTTCATATGAGGCCACATTTTCTCTTGCTCCTCCAATTTCATCTCGAACCTAAGTGAATCTGGATAAATATTGAGGAATGGTTTCATTTTTTTTGCATATGAATGTTCCTAAGCTTGTCTCTCAATTCCAATTTCCATGCATCGTTGTTGCTCTAGAATAGATATGTGAGAGTTTTCCACATTGAAAAAGGAGTCCTATTTCCATGCAAGTTTGAAACCACATGATCTTTGATACCCTTCTAGATAATCCTTGTGGCTTTTTTTTGTGCCTTTCTTCCACTGAGAAAGTGCTTGTGCATCTGATGCTTCTAGTTTTGGAATATCAGTTTGTGTGCACTCCAATACTCCATTGTCATCCAACATAATTTCCATCATGTATTCCAAGTAATGGAATTTGAAGTGCCCCCAAATGCATACTTTTTGACGTTGTTGGACTCACCAACATGTCAAGGGATCTCCTCGTAAGAAGTTCCAACTAGACCTCAGACTGTTTGGAGTAGGAGTCCCAGAAGTGGGTAATAAAGTAGTGCCTTGACCACAGTAGCATGCAAAGGTAAGTATGATAACTTTGTCGGAAGAATGTGTGTGACCTTGCAGTGAGTCAAGTGAGATTTGTGGGGGTTCTAACACACACAGGGGGAAGGGAAGTGTGTCCCTTAGAAGCCTGTAATAGTATGCAACCTGAAAGGAACACATGAGAAGAATGACATCACGGACTAGAAGAGGAATAGTCCACAATCCAAAGTGACGGGTTAATACAACAACACGTCTTCAACAAGATTCATACAATTGCATACAAAATAGTTCATACACAAATGCGTAAGTTAAATAACATACATTGCTAAAGTAACTAGAATAGTCGAACTACAATAACAACATATGCATGAAAATGTGTTGGCTAAGTTTATTAAGTGAAAGTTCCATCCATACATACACCATTGACAACCACTAGCCCCAATAGTGGAACATTATAGTCAACACCACCTTCTCCTCTAAAGATATGTACTCGCTGTACATTGTGGAGAAGCCAAGGCTCATCAAAATACTCTCCAAGCCTTCTCTAAGCACATTCCTAGCCAAAATCTTGGCTCCCAAAAGCCCCTACTATGAATTATGAGGTTCTATATATAACAAAGGGTGGGTGACCCTTGACATTCCCCTTTGTGATCTTTGACTACCCTCATGACTCTTCAACTTCTTTAAAAATAACTATTTACATTACATAGTGATTGTTAAACATTCCATTAATGACACTTGGAATTTCACTTACAACATATTTACAAATAACATACATTTTCCACATGTATCCATGTGAGACAAAATAGGATAGAAACAAACTAACAAGACTCAACACTATGACTCTGAAGTTTGGGGAAAGACAAAATCGGCAACCTCCACTTGATGATTCTTGGTCACGTAATGAATACAAGCTTGGTACTATGCTATGATGCCCCCAAACTGCTTGATGGTGTCTTCCTAATAGCAGAATCTTGCCTCCATAGCATCCAGGTATATGGTATTGGAACTTGAGTCCAACTTGTCTTGAAGCATGTGCAACATGGTGTTGACCATAACTGGACCACTGATGTACTTTGTATGTTTTGTGCGCTGAGTTCCAATTCATCCCTGGTGGTCTCTCACCTTAGCTGCTCCATGTACCTGTCGACCTACAACCAGACTTGGTTCTTGTGCTTAGCTTTAGTGAGGGAACTTGAATCTATTCACTATCTTCCTCAGTCGTTGGCTTATCTAGCTCATCAATCTGTATTGGTGTTGTTTTCTATGTCATTGCACCTTTCCTTTGTTATTCTTCTTGTTTCTTCTTCCTTTCTTGTTCTTTCCTCCTCAGCTCCCTCCTTCCATAAGTTGTTGTTCCACTTGTTGCGATCTCATTTCTACTACTTGCAAGATCTACTTTTCTCTCTTCCTCTTCTCTAATGTCTGTCATCTGCTTCCTTTTTCTTTTGTTGTCAAAGTTTCCTACATGAAGATTGCATCCACTTTTACCTTGCAACTTTGTTCTCTCGTTATTGTGTTAGCAATTTCCTCTTTCCCTGATCTTATGCTGGATTGCTACTTTCTACCACTACTTCTGGTTTTTCTACCATGTTAGTGTTGATTCCTTTTCTGTAAATAGTTGGGAATCTACATATATTGATAAGTAAATTGGCGCTTGCTAAAATTCTTCAACATTACTTCTTTTAGTGATGTCTCTTTAAGCAACTCTCTTTGGTGCCATGGTACAATGACTGTTGGAGAGAAGTGCGTCATGAGTGTGGTACTTGTGGTACAGAAAGCACACTCATGGCACGAAAACATTAGCTCTTACAAATCTAAATTCACAGCATGATCAAGCAACACCTAGGGAATCTAATTAGAGGAATTGTACAATTTTGACTAACAGGGGTGACTGACTGACTATGGGAATTGTGCACTGTGCAGTCCCAATAGTTAATGTGGAAGCTTGATGACTGGAACTACAAAATGTGTAGTTCAGTCTGTGTCAGGGCCTAGGAGATACTACACATTGTGCAGTCTCAATGACCTAGCAAGTTGACTGGCTCTTGGAACTCTGTAGTGCATAGTTGGAACCAGCCCAAGACAAACTCTGTGCAAATCTAGAAGCCAAGGCAGAGGCCTTGAGCTCCCATATTACACAGTGCATGCAGTGAAGTGTGAGATCTAGGCAAGGGGTAGCCAGATCTGTCCATGGGGAGTGTGAAAACAATCATATATGAAAGATGATGTAAGAATGAGTGAAAATATGACTAATTGTAGATGTATACATGTAAAACAAGTGCAACAATGGATCAAATGGAAGGAACAGGATGCATGTTAAGGGAGTCATTGCATGGCGACCATTGGTGCAAAAATAGGAAAATTCATTCAACGCTTGGGGAAGACAATGTATAACTTGAAACAAAACTTGTACAAGATGAAACAAGTTAAAAATGCCAGTGTTAATTTAAAAAAATGAGTGAAACAACATTCTCACAAGCTAAACAAACAAAAGTGATAGAAAAAGCAACAAAAGGCGATAAGAGAAAAACTCACCCCGAAAAGCAATGACAATGCACCGAAGGCTCCTTGTTCTCCTAGGGAAGCTGGAGCTTAATGATCAAATGTATAAGTGAGCTCTAGAGGAGTCCATTACATAGATTTGATCAAAAGGGAGTTCATGATGTGTACGCTTGAGATCAAGGACAACAGCGACACTTGGCAAAAACGTTTAAAGATGGCAATGTGTCACCTTCAGGAAACTAATAATAGATCCCTACTTCCTAGGGATGATTTTACTCTTATCTTCTTGATTTTTGCGAAAACTACCATGGACTTCCTGAAAAGATTGTACAATTCTAGGAAGGATCAAGCAACTATTTGGTTCATGCACTGAGTAGTTTCTAAGCATAGTAGGTTCTGCGCAATTTATGGGCTTAGTGGCTCTGAGCTACCTCTTATGCTTTACGTAATTTCCCAGCCGAAGGGAGGTTGTCAGCTGGCTTTGCACAATTCTAGAGCTGAGTGGCTTTAGATGCCTCTCATGATCTATGCAATTTCCCAGTCGAAGACAAACTTCCAGCTGGGTCTGCACAATTATGGAATCGAAGCTCATTATTGGCTTGAACTGCGCATTTCCTAAGAGCAAGGTTGGTTGCCCTCTACGATTGTTCATATCATCAAGGCAGTGCTAAAACCAGATTGAAACCAAGTGAAGAGGTCAGCTTGTGGTTAGACAACAAAGCAAGTAATTGACCACAAGCTATAAAGGAAAAACATAAAACTCAATGAAAGCACAAGTACCTAGGTCAGTGTAATATGAGTTGTTGTGATTTGATGAAGGAGACTCCAAAACGAAGCATAGGAAAATTTTTGGAGGGTGGTTGTAGCTGCTACAACAATATTCAATCCTCATCCATAGAAGGAAATTGCCCCTACACTAAAGAAAATTCATGCACCGCAGATCTACTATTCAAAATTTCTTTGAGAGAAGATTAGGAACTTGGTTTCTATGTAGTTTTCAATAGCTTTGATACCATGTAGAAATTGCATGAAATTTGCTACTGCTAATGAAATCGAACTGAAATAAAGAGACACAAATTTCTTCTACTACTTTACCGAAAGGAAAACACACAATAGAAACAAATGCAATAACATGAAACCATTAAAACAAAAGGAACACAATTATTTTACAAGGGAAACCAAATGGGAAAAACACCTCCACTGATTTACATTAATTCATATGAGAATATGGATCAATTACAATGCCTTGCTTCAATCCTAAAGCGCACCTTGCACTATAATTCTGATCTCATGCTCACTGACCTACTCTAACCAACACTTAGCCAATTGAAGACTCAACTTGCATAAACCTTAAGGAAATTAGCCCTTAAAAAATAGGAGAATTCTCTATTTCCTTGCAAAAATCTTGAAGGAATTGATCACCTGATCCATACAATAACTATACACTCAAATAATATATAATTACAATGATGCCTTTTACTCCACTTAAACTAGGAAATTTGAATTCAATGAATACTATGACTATTTTTAGTAAATTTATGAGTTAACATAGAGACCAGTGAGTTAACAACTACAATAAATTTTCAATTGAACTCCTACTGACTCTACTAATGACTAGAGCTTGGATAATTGAGTTTAACTAACAATAACTCTGCTAGATTCCTAAATTTTAGCAATCAACCCATGCACAACTCTACTTCAATCCCATAACTCGAATTTACTGACTTAACTAGGAGATAAATCCATGTCACTCCAACTAACTGTAATCCAAGTCATCTTGATGATGTGAAAAATTAAATTTCTCCATTTGACTAAGGCATAAGTCAAATGAAGACTTTTCTTGCTACATTTTAATATTGCCTCTTAGCAAGAAAAAAGTTCTACACAATCCAAATCCTGCTCCAGTGGAATGTACTATAAGACAACTAACACTCCCTTTCACTGTTGTTGTTTCTACTGCAACAACTACAACCGAGAAGCATCCAAAATACTGAATCAACTGTCTCTAAGCTAAAACTTCCTCCTGAGTCTCTTACTACTACCAACCTGCAATTGTTGCTCAAGATCTGACTGCATCAACTGACACTAATCCTTCTGCTACTGAATATTGTGGGCCCCTACAGCAAGGGTAATGATCCAAGAGAAGAGTATACTGCAATTTCTATTGCTCTCCTATGGATCCTGCCCAAACCTTTGCAACTTTAGGACTAAGGCTCTACATCATCACACCTCACTCCTAGAGGTATAGTTGCATGTATGGTGAAATATACCTCTAGCTTGTAGATATTGTTAACTCGAACACCAATTTTTTTTATTTTTCCAGTAGAAACATGCTTCAAACAAGCTTTCCCCTTATTGAGAAACACATCATATCCATGATATTCAAGTACAACTACAAAAAATATTTATTTATTTATTTTTATTTTTATTTTTATTTTATTTTATTTTATTTATTTTTATTTTTATTTTTATTTTTATTTTTATTTTTATTTATTTATCTATTTTTATTTATTTTATTTATTTTTATTTATTTACTTATTTATTATATATATATATATTTTTCTTAAAGGTGATAGTGCCAATCCCTTTGGTATTATAGCTTCCATCATCTCCAAGATATATGTGTAACTTTAGGTCCTTCTCCTCTAGGTTGTTGAAGAAATCCTTACTTCTTGTCATATAATATGAGGCACCAGAGTCTAGGTACCACTCACTCCCTCTTATTGTGCTTTCCATGCAAGTAATGAGGGTGAAATCCAACTCGAACTGTGATGTAAGAGCATCTCCTCCTACTCCTTCTTTAGGACCCTTACAATATTTCTTGTGTGGAAACTTGGTTGCATAGTTTCCATACTCATTATAGTGAAAGCATTTAATTTTATTGAGATATTTCTTCTTGCCATGCTTTTGGATGGATTATGCCTCGCCTTGGGCCTTCTTTCCTTTGGCATTGTTTCCTTTGCTAACTAGGGAACAATCTTCTTCCTCATCGTTTCTAGATGTGACACCATCTCTAGTGTTTCTTATAATCTCCTCCTACACCAAATCAGGCTAAAGTCTTTCCTAATCTAATAACTTGTCTCTTCCATTAACTAAATCCTGATAGTTTTGCCAAGATTTTTGATCCAGGAGGATCTCGTCAGATCAATTGCACAGTTCATCGTTAGTGTTCCGTGTCATCGTCAGCATTCAGATCAGTTTTGACGGTGTTGTTTATGGATTAGGTTGTTCAAGTAATATCGTTTTTCATGGCGTTCAGTTCAAATGGTTTAGCACTTGGTTGTCGACATGAGTTTGTTGTCAGTTCCGCCAGGATATGGTTGTCGACATGTGTTTGTCATTCGCCTCACAGGATTTGGGTTTGTCGTCCACTCGCAGGTTGATCAACGACATGGGTGTGTCATCCATTGTAGAGGTTCAATATGTTGTTAAGGGTTGTCATCGCAACTGTAGATTGTGTCGATGATATGAATTTGGTTTTGTCACATTGTGACAATATGTTGTACATGGGTTCTTAAAAACAAAATGTAACCCTAAAACCTAATACCCATAATCCTAACCTACCAAATGCCTTAAAAACCTATCAAACCTATCACCTAAGTCCTAAAAATCAATGGTTACCAAACTATGTATCTAAACCTATAAAACCTAAGTTCTAACCTATCGCATTCAAACCATGTATTAAAAGCCTAACCATGTTTAACTCTCAGCCTTGTTTTAACATTTCAAAACAATGCAAATAACATAAACAGGCCCTAACCGTCACCCTAACCGCAACGGAACTGCGAAGGGGACAGGGTGGATGTGAACATGCTATATTGTAAACCATCAGGTTAGCATTTAGTCGCCAGCACCCAACCACATAGCGTCCTAACCGCGGAGTTTGCATGTGAATGGAGATAAGGTTAGCGGAGTTAGCAATTAGAAGTTTAGCCGCAGCAGGAACCGTCACCAGAAACTGTAACATGTGAATGCTGTGTTGATAAGCCATCAGGGTTAGAGCTCCATAGGTTTGGTGGGCAGATATGGTTAGGCGGGTGGCAGCACTATGTGAGAGCCGGGATAACCGCCACCGCCAACCGTCATGGTGAACGGTCAGTGAAACTACCGGAGCCCAAACCGTAGTTATGGCCAGTCACATGAAATGGTTCCAACCTCTGCTCGATTTGCTGACAGCAAATCGTTTTGGGCTTATCATAATTCTTATTTTGGGTTTGTTGTTACATTTTGTTACAAACTAATTCGAGGACCTTGTAACTAACCTACCTATGTGTCCTTTCACAACAAGACCGAGACAAACCACCCCTGAATGCAGCAAATTCATGCCATGATTAGCCAAATGAGGTTTTGATGCACCTGCAGGCCTATAAGAGGCGGTTTTTCTTCATTGATAAGGAGGAGAGTGGTTTTGGTTTTTGTATGCAGATTCTGGAGGTCATAGGCAGTTTTGTTTTCAGTGTAACAGGAGCATCTGGAGTCGGAATTGGGAACCGTGATATGCGTTGGAAAGATGGTTTAGAGAGCTATCTATTGATAGTAATCAGAAGTGCATGTGTGCACATTAATTATGGTATATTTTCTATGTAATCGAACTCCTTGGTTTCAATCCTAATAAAGCGGTCACCCATCTTGAAAGCAGACCCGGAGACGTAGTCCATCAGGGATGAACTCCGTAATCAAATTTGTTGTCTGGTATCACTATGTTTTTACTATTTTCACTTCTGTTATGCATCTTTCTTGTGTTTAATCAACTGCTGTAAAGTCTTCTTCTCAAGAAGTTTTCCTCGATTTCCGCACTTTTAGCTAACATTAAATTCATTAATGGTTACTCAATTCTACATTAGTTTTAGTCTATGATCATTTGAGATCATATAATTTGGTATAAGAGCAGGTTTCGTTTATAGAATTATCCATTAAATGTTAACGAGGTCAAAGTCGCAACAAGGAGAAAGAATCCTTGGGAAGATCGATCTAGAGATTGGAAAGCGACGAGTCCTTCATGAGTCAACCATGACAGGATCTGATGCAAGTGAAAAAACTAAAACTAATATGAGTGATGAATAGTTTTAGCAAGAATTCTTGGCTATGCAGCAGATGTTGGGAGAACTGTACGAGGATAAGAAGGTGAGAGATGCAGCTTCTTCTTCAAAGACATCAAAGAAGGAAAAAGGTAAAGGCAATGTTGATAAACCACCTTCACCTCCATCATCTCCATCATCATCATCATCTTCTTCTTCTTCCAGTGCAGAATCAGAAAAAAAAAAGAAACCTAAGAAAACATCTCTTTTGAAACTTGATGTGAAATTTTAGTTACCTATTTATGATGGCGAAATGAATCTTGAAAAGCTAGATAACTGCGTTAAGCAGTTAGAAGTGTATTGTCGTATTCAAAACATTTCTAATGATAAAACGAAAATTCAGTAAGCTACACTTAGAATGGGGGGAACAACTTTAATCTGGTGGGAAAGTAAAACTCAGATAGATGTAAAGCGTAAAGGAAACATCATCTCTTCATGGTCTAAGTTTATAAAAGCTCTTAGGAAACAATTCTATCTTTTAGGATACATGCAGAAATTTGTTATTGATTGGTAGCATTTGAGGCAAGGTAAAGGGAAAAGTCTTCAGGAGTTTACTCAGGAGTTCAGAAAGAAAGCATTGGCACTTGGTATTTCATTGGATACACATGAAGCATTATTAAAATACATCGGCAATTTACATTCATATTTGCAGCATACGTTATTGATGTTTAATCCTGATGATTTTGATGAAGTGTGTGTTCAGGCCATACATGTTGAAACGGGTGGCAGACCATTCAAGTTTTCATCGTAGTCATCCAAAGAGTTGGAAATCAAAGATTCCAATGATAGGAAAGGGAAGAACAATTCAAAGAGAAATAAATTAGTGATAGTTCAAAAGGAAAGACCTACTTGTTCTCATTGCTAGAGAATCGATCATGATGAATCTAAGTGTTGGAAAATTCATCCAAAACTTAAGCCCAAAAAGTTCCTTAAGGAGAAGGATGAAGAGAAGGCCATTGCAACAGTCCAGCAAGATCTAGGTTCAGATTCAGGTGATGAAAGGAGGATAACTGCTATGGTTACGATAGGTAAAACTTCTGACACTAGTTCAAGTTCGAAAACTATTGCATCTTCATCAAACGTAAATCCTTCAAATGAGGATAAAAGATTTGAATTGTTTAACATAAGGATAACTTCTAAGCATACAAATATAGATACAATGTTTGACAGTGGATCACAGGCGAATTTAATATCTAAATATTTAGTTAAAAGTTTGGGTTTGGAAACACGGAATCATCCAAGACCTTACTCATTAGGATGGCTAAATAAATCAACTCAGATTAAAGTCACCAAACAGTGTCGATTAAGATTTTCCATTACAGCTAATTACATTGATGAAGTGAAATTAGATGTGGTTCTAGTAGACATATGTGGAGTTGTCTTAGGAAGTTCTTATCTTTATGTTCATGATGTCGTATTTTATAGGAGAGAGCATAAATATCACCTTAAGAAAGATGGGGTTGAATTTATTGTCAGGGCACATCAAAACAAAAATCACATGAATTTAGTTGTTTCTAATACAATGAAGTGATTAATAAGTTCAAATAAAAGATTTGTAATCATGTGTGTGAAGGAACACCATAACAATCAACATGATGTTTGTTCAAGTTATGAGTCCCAATTTAAAGATGGTTTGATTCAAGAGATAGAAACTATTCTAGTTCTATGTAAAACCAAACATATTACTCATAAGCAAGGAATACAACATGAATTATAGATTGTGCCTAAAGCTCCTCTTCCTAATGTTAGAATGAATCAATTCAGTCCAAGTTTGGAAATTAATAGTTACAAGGATACAGGTCAGTATTGGGGAAAGTCAGTGTTCAATTTCTCTTGTATTGTGTGATGCAGGAGCATCTAGGCCTAGCCAACAATGTGATGGAGTGGTCACATGTTGTGGTTAATGCAAGTTTGGAGGAAGACTTGGTTGTTTAATTTGTATTAATTTCAAAATAAATGTAAGTAGTTAATTATTTCCTAATTCTGAACTGAATTGGGAATAAATGGCAAAGTGATCCTCCCTATGTGGAGATCAAGCCAAGCAGTTATAATGATTAGTTAGAGTAGGATTTGATTTCTTAAAATATAGTGAATTCCTTCATTTGTGGAAGGAAATTGTTAGATCAAGCATATATGTGGTTCCTTTCTTTTTTGAAAGGGGATGCGAGACAAAGAGGAGAAGATCGAGAGTATTGTAAGCCTACGGGCAACATAGGAGAAAGAGGCCATTAATTAGAAGAATTAGTCCAGAGAAGGACAGAGAGCCTCAAAATGTAGTCTTGGATTTATGTTTGTATATAGAGAATTGATTTTGAGTGTAGTTCTGTGTATTTTTGCTGTCTTTGAGTTCTATTGTATTTATATGTGTAGATAGTTGAAATCCCATTTGCAGGCATATCAATCAACCCTCGATCACTATAGGATCAATGGTGATCTATTGGTTAGTTGAGTGACTGTTATAGGTGAACATCGTGTTTAAAAAATCAAGTTGGATAGGAATGCGTTTTAACGCAAAAATCCATCCATAGCGAATGAAACGAGGTTAAAGAAGAAAAGGTAGAAATGATGCACAGGCACTGTTGGATTTCATAGATCGATGGTTCAGATCAAATAGAGGCAGGGCATTGATATATCGCATCGGTGGAGTATTTTTACAAAGTTGTGGTCGTAGAAGAGAAAATCCCATTTTACACTAAAAATGAGCGTAAAACGTAGCCGGATTTGGAATTCGGACTTGAACCATTTATAAACAAGGAACTATACCCTTATCGAGTCTAGAAGGCATATTTGGTTGGCACGTTGAACTGATCGGAATGGGCCTTTGTAATAGAGAGACAGCGATATGCGATTAAATCACAACTGTCCGATCGGAAGTTAGATAGACGGTGCGGATCCAATCGCAATTCACAATCGGGGAATTCAAGAGATAGTGGGAAGTGTGATAAAATGCTAATGACTGACAAGAAATATGGCGATATCACCAATAAATTGATCGGGAATTGGAAATCGGGCCGATTGGAGGTTTGAGGAGTAAAGCTTAAAGAGGTGGACTCGACAATCTATAGATTTGGGCTCATAAGATTTGAATTCTGGTGTTAAGTATTTTGACACTTGTTCTTATGTTTTCCGGTGTATTCTCGTGTTATTCGATATATGTGTCACACAAGATTTTTAATGTAAAAACACTACATGAATGCTCCCAATGGTGTAAGAGCTTCCGATAAGTATAAGTGGCCCAGTTATTAAAGGAAAATTTGATATGTTATATGGTCCGATCTTAAAGACTAAAACCCATATTAACACTTTCGATATGCATATGTGTGGGCATGAAACTTTAAAGGGCCATTAAGGGGAAATGAGTCCCAATAAAGTATAACATGTTGTAGCAGCCTTAAGGTTGCATCATTTTGGTATCAGAGTAGGGAAAAGGAAGAAAATGTCCTGCAAGAAGGTGATTTATATAGAAGGTATGAAAGTAGGAACAATTGAATGAATGGTAGTGTTGGGCACAAGAATACAGTAGTGAGACTGTAGAAGAAAGTTTTTGGAAGTTCTTAAAGATTGTTTGGGAATAGATAAGGAAAGAGGAGTCCTTAAGAGAAGTGAGTGTAGCAACCAGAGAGAGAGAGCAAGAGTGCTCAGTGCAAAGTTCTAAGGAAAGAGGACTTGGAGACCAGGTAGAGGAGAAGCTTGGTGAGAAGATCAACTTAGAAGGAAGTTTTGGTTGTAGGTGTAGAGCTCACACAGAAGAAAATATGGCTATGGAAAGTCATATGGAAGATTCAGAAGAAGGCTACAAGATAGAGGAGAAGGGTGCTCAAACAATCCATAGGAAACAGATGAGTCAAGCAGAGATTGACAAGGAAATGGCTGAGATAAGAGAAGAACTTGATGTGTTAGTAATGTTGTTAGAGGAGAACCAAACACAAGGTTGGTTCTTGAAGAGGAAGCCAGTGAAGTGGCATAGGTTGCAAAGAAGGATGCAACAAGAACAGGTAAAGTGGTTAACAAAAAACCTCATAGAAGCAGAGGTAGAAATGGAAGTTTCCATTTGTAGACTAGAATAGTGTGAAATGTTGGGTGAAGAGGATAATGAGAGATCAGTTGAAGATCTCATGGACTATTAGTATAGTTCAAAACAATTTGAAGATATGATGACAATGGAAGTAGATGAGGCAATGGAGCCTTGTGATTTTAATTCTCATAGTTTGTGTATGTTTGCAGGATATGCAGAGGATGATGGACAGCCTGGTGAAACTGTCACAAACAGGAATAAAGCTCTTGAGGTGAAGTATGATGGAGAATGTCTTTTAGAGGAAGAAAGTGTTGATTTATTGTAGTAGAAAGAGTTCATAGATGAAATTTTGTTTGGTGTAAGACAGTCAGAAGAAGTTGATATGGACCAGAAGTCTAATGAAAATGCCATAGTGGTATTCCAAGAAGGTAAACAAATGAATTTGTTTAATGAAATTGATGAAAGAAGCTTGCAATATGATAGTGCGGAAAACAAGATAACTCAGGAGGATTGCTAGAAAAAGAATGAAGCTGAGAATGGAGGTTGTGATGAACTAATGGAGAGATTTCATATGGAATTAGAATTCTTGGAAAGATTGCTCAAATAACCTGAAGGAGAAATTAATCTTTTAGAACCTGATAAAAAAAGGAAATGGTTACTATGCAAGATAAGGATGAACTATCTCTAACATTTATAGAATTAAGTAAATGTTTAGACTCTTCAGTTAATGATGTGACTGTAGGTATGGAAGATATCATTAATAAATATGATGCTGAAATCATAGAAATTGAGCAGAGGTTATTTGGAGGTGAGATGAAAGATCGGGAACATCAAGGAAGCTATGTTCCCAGAGACGTGAAGGAGACAGAAGTATTAATCCAGCAGGATAGAGATGGAAGGAACCAACAATTTAAAAGAGATGATTAGCAACAAGAGAATGAATTTTAGGAAGGCATTAGATTGCAGAAGTATAACAACCGGCAGCAGAATGAAGAACAAGAGATTAGTCTAGCAGTACAAAAGAAGATAGATAGAGACCAAATATATAGATGGAAAACGAAGAAAAGGGTCAAGTGGAAGCTATTGCAACAAAGGTGGAATGGGAAATTGATGAACGAGTTCAGGGAACTTGAACAAATTCATATTGATTTGTTAGAGGAGAGACTCAAAGGAATGGAGTCATAGCAAGAAGAATATACTGAAATTCAGAAGATCTATGATGGAGGATGGGTGCTTGAAGCATCAAAAGAGGATCGGAGGTATTGTGTTTTTAAAATTTATGATCGTTTTATGTTTTCAGGTCATGTAGACTTGAGGAAAGACAAGAAGTTAATGGAAACTGTTATATTAACAGGTGAAGATATGACTACTCACAGTCATATGAAGAATAAAGAGAAAAGTTACAATTAAGTTAAGGAAGATGTCCAGTCAGATGAAATCCAAAGGATAAGACAAAAGGAGGATGACAAAATAATTATTGAGATCAAAGGAATGTTTGGAAATGAAGAGATCCATTCATGGGAACATAGAAAAAAGAGTTTTCCCAAGAAAATTGATGAAGCTAATACAAAGCAAATGGAGAATCTTATTGTGTTTCAGAAGTTAGAGGAAGTAAATTCACATAATCTTGTGATGCAGAGGAAAGGGCAGCTATTAAACATAGCTGTAGTGAATTATGCAGATATTGAACAACTATTGAAGACTGAAGCCAAAGGAGAGAAACTACTGAAAGTTCATATAGAAGACTTTGTAGGTGTTAAACAATTATTGAATATCATTGACCTTGAAGAAAGCCAGAGTAAAGAAGGATTAGAGACAGATATTGCAGACAATGTAGTTAGTAAACATCGTGCAGAGCTCTTGGGAGAAATTCTAAATGAGATGAAAGATTTGTGGCATGAGTCAAGTCTTTTGGAAAAGAGGCAAGGAAACCAAAAGATAAGTGATCAAATTGTACAACCATAACTAAATGAGAACGAAGAAGTTGTCATGGATAACAAATATGAGAAAGAAGTTGTCAGAAGTGTTGGCATAATGAGGAACTAAGGTAAAGTATTTTTGTTTAATGAATTGATTAATTCTGATGAAGATTTATATGTAGGAACAAGGCAATGTGAAGTCAATCTGAACCAAGGAATTAATTCTGAAGATCAGATCAAATTAATGAAGAGTGAGAACAGAATGTCTCAAGAATATGAAATGGTGTTGAATCTATAGTATGGGAGTGTTGAACTAGACATGAATTCAAGAGATGATAGTAATAGAATTACTATTATACTACAGGGATTTATTGATGAAGAAGAGGCTGAAGATGACATATCAGAACCAG
The DNA here is from genome assembly GCA_031772625.1 of Pinus tabuliformis. NCBI lineage: Eukaryota > Viridiplantae > Streptophyta > Pinopsida > Pinales > Pinaceae > Pinus > Pinus tabuliformis. The sequence goes on from CM062820.1 coordinate 711,572,281, forward strand.
AAAAGTATGATGCCATAATCCTTAAGAGTGCAGAAATGAAGTTACTAGAAGAAGAAATATTCCAATTACCTAACCAAGCAGGAAAAATTCTGAGTTTTCAAGAAATTTGTAGAATTGCAGGTATACTGGAAATTGAAGTAAGAAATGATGAATCCATGAATGAGAAACCAGAAGAAGGAACTGTAATTGTTGCAAAAGATCAATGGAGAAGGTATGGGCACAAAGATTATGATGTTGTTATTCAAGAACATAATCAGTTGCAGGAGAATAGTATTTAACATATGAGAAGTGAAGTGGACAAAGAATTGGATGAGTTATGGAAACTCATATAGCAACATTCCAATAAAACAAATAAAGGACAAAAGAAGAAAGGAAGATTGGCAGGAAAGAATGGTACAGATGAAGGAAATGGAAAACTGCAAATTAAGATGTGGGAGCCTGTCATAAACTGTAATGATGAGAAAACAACAATAAGATATATGAAAAGGACAACATCAGACAATGCGAGCATAGCTAATGGGGCAATGCAGCATAAAGTATGGAGACCGGGAGAACAACAAACAAGATCAGTAATCGAGGACAGACTAGCAAACAAAATATGGGATCCAGGAGGACACAGATTAGAAGCACATGATCAAGAGATCATGATTATTTTTAACCTTGGAAGTCTGATGCAGGAGCATGTAGGCCTAGCTAGAAATGTGATGGAGTGGTCACATGTTGTGGCTAATGCAAGTTTGGAGGAAGCTTTGGTTGTTTAATTTGTATTAATTTCAAAATAAATGTAAGTAGTTAATTATTGCCTAATTCTGAACTGAATTGGGAATAAATGGCAAAGTGATCCTCCCTGTGTGGAGATCAAGACAAGTAGTCAAAATGATTAGTTAGAGTAGGATTTGATTTCTTAAAATATAGTGAATTCCTTCATTTGTGGAACTTGGAAATTGTTAAATTGAGCATATATGTGGTTCCTTTCTTTTCTGAAAGGGGATGCGAGAAAGAGAGGAGAAGATCGAGAGTATTGTAAGCCTACGGGCAGCATAGGAGAAAGAGGCCATTAATTAGAAGAATTAATCCAGAGAAGGATAAAGAGCCTCAAAATGTAGTTTTGTATTTACGTTTGTATACAGAGAATTGATTTTGAGTGTGGGTCTGTGTATTTATGTCGTCTTTGAGTTTTGTTGTATTTACATGTGCAGACAGTTGAAATCCCATTTGCATGCATATCAATCAACCATCGATCACTATAGGATCGATGGTGATCTATTGGTTAGTTGAATGACTGTTATAGGTGAACATCATGTTTAAAAACCTGAGTTGGATAGACGAATGCATTTTAATGCAAAAATCCATCCATAGCGAATGAAACGAGGTTAAAGAAGAAAAGGCAAAAATGACGCACAGGAGCTGTTGTATTTCATAGATTGATAGTTCAGATCAAACAGAGGTAGGGAATTGATATATCACATCGGTGGAGTCTTTTTACAGAGTTGTGGTCTTACAAGAGAAAAACTCATTTTACACTAAAAATGAGCGTAAAACGTAGTCGGATTTGGAATCCGGACTTGAACCATTTATAAATGAGGAACTATACCCTTATCGGGTTCGGAAGGCATATAGGGTCGGCGTGTTGAACTGATTGGAATGGGCATTTGTAATAGAGCGACAGTGATATGTGATTAAATCACAACTATCTGATTGGAAGTCAGATCGACGATGCAGATCCAATCGCAATTCGCAATCAAGGAATTCAAGAGATAGAGGGAAGTGTGATGAAACATCAATGACCAATGAGCGATATGGCGATATCGCCAATAAACCAATTGGCGATTGGAAATCGAGCCGATCAGAGGTCTGAGGAGTAAAGCTTAAAGAGGCAGACCTGACAATATATAGATTCAGGCTCATAAGATTTGAAGTCCGGTGTTAAGGATTTCGATGCTTGTTCCTATGTTTTCCAGTGTATTCCCGTGTTATTCGATATATGTGTTACATGGGATTTTTAATGTAAAAACACTATATGAATGCTCCCAATGGTGTAAGAGCTTCCGATAAGTATAAGTGGCCCAGTTATTAAAGGAAAATTTGATATGTTATATGGTTTGATCTTAAAGACTAAAACCCATATTAACACTTCCAATATGCATATGTGTCGGCATGAAACTTTAAAAGGCCATTAAGGGGAAATGAGTCCCAATAAAGTATAACATGTTGTAGCAGCCTTAAGGATGCATCATTGTGTCGCCATTTCATGTTTTGAACAGTTTGGAAACCTATTTTCAAGTGGAGAGGAAACCTATTTGTTTTCATATCAAAGCCTTTTCTAAAGCAGTGTCAAAGTATCTAAGGGAAACTTATGCATCAGGGGAAAGTACTAATCAATGGAAACATCATTTAATGAATAAGGAAAAAGTGATTCAAACAAATCAACAACTAATTCAATACTTTCTAAGACAAAGTAAGTTGCAACAATTTTCACCTTACAGTTTGATGGGTTCACGGCAACAAGTTCACTTAGTAATCAGGAATCAGGAAAGTATGTTAAATCAATTAGCTGAGTTGATGTCAAGAATATCTTTGATTGTCTCTGTCATTCCACAATATAGATTGTTAATACATGTCAAAAATATTAAACAATGTCTAGTAGAGACTATTTTCAAAGATGATTATGAATCACTAACTCATGGTTCTTCATGGAAAGAATTCAATTTCCATGTTCATAACAAGTTGTTTGCCCATCTTCGCAAGTTGTTCATACTGTAGGTGGATGGAACAGGTCACCGAATCAAAAAAGTGCCATGGTAAGCATCATTAGGGTCATCACTTGTAGGTGATTGATCGAATGTATTGGTACATCATCAGGTCAAGGTGGAAAGTGAGGGAGCTCTACCCTAATCGACTATATTTTTAGTCAAACTTTTGTGGTCCAAAAGCTTTCAAGTGGAGAGGATTGATCCAAGAGGATCTCATCAGATCAATTACACAGTTCATCGTCAGTGTTTTGTGTCATCGTCAGCATTCAGTTCAGTTTTGACGGTGTTGGTTATGGATCAGGTTGTTCAGGTAATATGGCTTTTCATGGCGTTCAGTTGAGATGGTTTAGCACCTGGTTGTCAACATGAGTTTGTCATCAGTTCCGCTAGGATATGGTCATCAACATGTGTTTGTCGTTCACCTTGTAGGATTTAGGTTTTTCGTCCACTAGCAGGTTGATCATCAACATGGGTGTGTCGTCCGTTGCAGAGGTTCGATATGTCGTGAAGGTTTGTCGTTGCAACTGTAGATTGTGTCAACGATATGCATTTGGTTTTGTCATGTTGTGACAATATGCTGTACATGGGTTTGTAAAAACAAAATGTAACCCTAAAATCTAATACCCATAATCCTAACCTACCAAATGCATTAAAAACCTATCAAACCTATCACCTAAGTCCTAAACATCAATGGTTACCAAACTATGTATCTAAACCATCTAAAACCTAAGTTCTAACCTATTGCATTCAAACCATGTATTAAAAACCTAACAATGTTTAACTCTCGGCCTTGTTTTAACATTGTAAAACAATGCAAATATTAACATAAAAATGCCCTAACCGCAGCAGAACCACGAAGGGGACAGGGTGCATGTGAACATGCTGTATTGTAAACCGTCGAGTTAGCTTTAAGCTGCCAACACCCAATCATGCGAGGTCCTAACTGCGAAGTTTGCATGTAAACAGAGACAGGGTTAGCAGAGTCAGTAGTCACGATTTTAGCTGCAGCAGTAATCGTCATCGGAAACTGTAACATGTGAACACTGCGTTGATAAGCCGTCATGGTTAAAGCTCCGTGGGTTTGGTAGGCAGTTACGGTTAGGCGGGTGGCAGCGCTATGTGAGTGTCAGGATAACCGCCACCGCCAACCATCACGATGAATGGTTAGTGGAACTGTCGGAGCCTAAATTGAAGTTATGGCCAGTCACATGAAATGGTTCCAACCTCCACCTGGTTAGCTAACTGCAAACGGTTTTGGGCTTATCATAATGTTTATTTTGGGTTTGTTGTTAATTTTTGTTACAAACTAATTCGAGGACCTTGTAACCAACCTACGTGTGTCTCCTTTCACAACAAGATCGAGACAAACTACCCCTAAATGCAACAAATTCATGCCATGGTTAGCTAAATAAGGTTTTGATGCACCTGCAGGCCTATAAGAGGCAGTTTTTCTTCATTGATTAGGAGGAGAGTGGTTTTTGTTTTTGTATGAAGATTCTGGAGGTCATAGGAAGATTTGTTTTTAGTGTAACAGGAGCATCCAGAGTCGGAATTGGGAACCGTGATAGGCATTGGAAATATGGTTCAAAGAGCTATCTATTGACAATGATCAGAAGTGCATGCGTACACATTCAGTCTGGTTTATTTCCTGTGTAATCTAACTCCTTGGTTTCAATCCTAATAAAATGGTCGCCCATCATGAAAGCGGACCCGAAGACATAGTCCATCAGGGACGAACTCCGTAATCAACTTTTTTGTCTGATATCACTGTGTTTTTACTATTTTCACTATTTTTATGCATATTTCTTGTGTTTAATCAACTAGCGTAAAGTCTTCTTCTCAAGCAGTTTTCCTCGATTTCCGCACTTTCAGCTAACATTCAATTCATTAATGGTTAATCAATTCTACATCAGTTTTAGTCTATGATCATTTCAGATCAATCTTAGAAGGCCAAAGAGTGCTAAGCTCACAAGTTCATATGAGGCCACATTTTCTCCTACTCCTCGAAGTTCATTGTGAATCGAGTGAATCTGGATATATATTAAGGAATGGCTTCATTTTTCTACATGCAAATGTTCCTACGCTTATCTCTCAAAGCTAATTTCTTGGCATCACTGCTACTTTGGAATAGATCTGTGAGAGTTTTCCACATTGTAAAAAGAGTCTCCTTTTCATGTAAGTTTGAAACCACATGATCTTTGACACTCTCCAAGATAATCCTCTTATCTTTTGTTATGTCTTTCTTCTACTGAGCAAGTTCTTGTGAATCTGATGTTGTTGTTTTTGGAATTTCAGTTTGTGTGTACTCCAATACTCCATTTCCATCTAGAAAAAAATCCATCATGCCTTTCCAAGCAATGAAATTCAAGGTTCCCTCCAATGCATACTCGAGCTTCAATCCATAGAAGGACATTGTTTCTGCATTGAAGAAAATTAATGCACCAAAAAAGTGTTATTCTAAATTTATCTGAGAGAAGATTAGGAATTTGGTTGCTATGTAGTTTTCAATATCTCTCATACCATCTAGAAATTGCAATAAATTTTCTACTGCTAATGAAATCGAACTGAAATCAAGAGACACAAATTTCTTATACTATTATGAAGAAAGGAAAACATGCAATAGAAACACATGAAATAACATGAAACCATTAAAACACAAGGAACACAATGATTTTACAATTGAACCCAGTTTGGAAAAAACCTCCTGATGTAGGAGCATCTAACCCTTTTCTAATTTAAAGAGGAATCCAAGAGGAGCGATGAATACGTGGACAGTCAAGCTGGAAAACAGGAGGAAAATCTGCTCTACAACAGATTTAAAGAGGATTTGATGGATTGTTATCTACGCGCATGTATTTTGGAGAACTTCGTTAGAGGAAAATTAGGAAAGGATCGGATCGATCCTTCCGATCTAACACTTCTTGTATAAATGTAATGTGATAGAGCATGGGAGAGGCATGGGTGAGAAGAGTAAAATGTAGCGAACGCGATCTTGTTTCTAAGGCTGAAATGCCTTAGTCTGTACTGTTCTATATAATATTTGATAATATGTTTTAGTGTTGTGTACGCCTGTGTAGATATATAACTGAGTAAATTTCTATATTGTGAGCTTGTTAATCGACCATCGATCACTTCAGGATCAATGGCGATCTGAAATCCCATGTAACTGTTATATATAGAGGTCGATTATAACTTTGTGTGTGTAATGCAGATTGGGTTTATGTGGATTGGTTGCCATAGTGGAAATTTGTGAGAATTTGTAAATATGAGAGAAATTAGTTTCTAGATTATTTAGAATTAATGATGGAGCCTAAGTTAGAATTAGTTTCTAAGTCTTAGGGATAAGAATCTATCTTTTAGGGATGTTGGGAGATTTAGGGGTTTGTTGAGGAATTGAAGAGATAAAGCATTTAATTAGATCATTTTAAAAATTGTATAAATTCAGCAAAGCCTCAAAGGAAATTGGCATACAGAGACAGTTAAGCAAAGAGGAATATGAGAGGGAGAAGGATGAGATAGTAGTTCAGCTTGAGGTGTTAATGGAGATGTTGCAAAGAAATGCGGAAGACCAGAAGCATGGTTATGTCATGAGAAAGAAGCTGAAGTGGTAGAGGCTACAAGAGAAGAGGAATCATCAAGTGAATATGCAGTTGATAAAGGAACTAAGGGAACTTGAACAGGTTATTGATGCCAGACATAGGATAGAGAAGCTCGAAAGAGTTGAGCTACAGCAAAATGAAGATGTTGAAGAAGATGTTGAAGTTTCGATATGTTACCCAGAGAGTGGACCATTACTTTTTGAAAGTGATGAAGAGCTAGAGGAGTTGAATCATATGAATGATTTGAAGCAGCCCGAAGACTTGATGACTGAAGCATCAAATAAGACCGTAAGGTCTTGTGATTTTAAAACTAATGATTTGTGTGTGATTGCAGGTTTGGAAGAAGATAGGCAGTCTTTTGAAGTTGTCAAAGATGTGAAAGAATACCTTCCAGAAAATGAAAGTTTTGAAGCAGAATATGATAAAGAGGCTGGGAAAGAATCAGTTCACTACAATGGACAAATGTTGGAAGACATCATTGAAATAGCTGATGAGAAGGGGAGACTAGCTGACAGTCTCAAGAGTTCTTTGAGTTTGGGTCAGCAAACTGATATGCTGACAGAAGAAGAGAAATCAACACAACATACTGAAGTTTTGCTAAAGGGAAAAGTGGTATCAGAGTGGGGAAAAGGATTTCCTTCGAGAAGGGAGAAGAGTGCAAATAGAAGGAGCAGAGGTACAGTTGTTGAAGACTGGAGAGTTTATGGTCTTACTGTCGTGCAGAGAGCGGCATCGAAAGGTGAGAAGATTTGCAGCAATCTAGGGCAAGGTGTGCTCAATTGGTTCCAGAGAGAGAACCAGAAGGATGCCAAAAGACCGAGTGCGGAGGGCTTGGTGAGGTATCATGTAACAGAGGAGATTGTTACTGCAGAGGTTGTTTGCAGCTCACAGAAGATCATGAAAGCAGTTCTACTAAAGAAATGCAGTGGGTAGAATTGCTAAGGACCAGGAGAAGTATATCACTAGGAGGTCATAAATTTTTTTTACCTCGGGAGTCTGATGTAGGAGCATCTGACCCTTTTCTAATTTAAAGAGGAATCCAAGAGGAGCGATGAAGACGTGGACAGTCAAGCTGGAAAACAGGAGGAAAATCTGCTCTAAAACAGATTTAAAGAGGACTTGATGGATTGTTATCTATGTGCATGTATTTTGGAGAACTTAGTTAGAGGAAAATCAGGAAAGGATCGAATCGATCCTTCCGATCTAACACTTCTTGTATAAATGTAATGTGATAGAGCGTGGGAGAGGCATGGGTGAGAAGAGTAAAATGTAGCGAGCGCGATCTTGTTTCTAAGGCTGAAATGCCTTAGTTTGTATTGTTCTGTATAATATTTGATAATATGTTTTAGTGTTGTGTATGCCTGTGTAGATATATAACTGAGTAAATTTCTGTATTGTGAGCTTGTTAATTGACCATCGATCACTTCAGGATCGATGGCGATCTGAAATCTCATGTAACTGTTATATATAGAGGTCGATTATAACTTTGTGTGTGTAATGCGGATTGGGTTTATGTGGATTGATTGCCATAGTGGAAATTTGTGAGCAGAGGTGTAAATACTGAAACAAAGCCTGAGTAAAACGAAAGGACTGTGGTGCAGAAGGATTCAATTTATGATCACGCAATCAATTTGAAAAGGAAGAGCAAGAGCATTGATGCAATTGACGGATTTGTAAGTGAAAGGTCGTATGGTTCCAACGTTCTTATATAATCGTGAAATGCAGATTGGCTCTGTTGATTAAATACAGTCGAAGGTTCTTGAAAGCGAGATGCCGGATTGAACCGAGAGATGTTCGTAACGCAATAGATCGCGGGCATGAGATGTTATAAGCTTTATTGTTTAACGTTGAAGAATCAAACCAGCAGATCGACCAGCGTTATGAATCTGGTGATGGGCAGCGTTATGGTATCCAATACTGCGTTTTATATGTTTGAATGTTTATTAAGTTGTAGGAAGAAATCGATTCTTATAAGCGCTGGAGGAATTGTGTTTAGTGACATATAATTGCAGAGGTGCCAATATAGATCCACGGTTATAATTCAAAAGGCTTAAAAGCCTAAAATGCTTCCGACGAGACTTAATGGGTCATAACCCACAGGCCCAGGGACGAAATTTATACATGAAAGGAGATTTTGGCAATACCCCAAGATTTCTTTTCATCACCTCCACTTCTTTGCATTAGTTTAGATGATAATATGGATCAATTACAATGTCTTGCTTCAATCCTGAAGCAAACCTTGCACTACAATTCTTATCTCCTGCTCACTAAACTTCTCTGACCAAAACTTATCCAATTCAAGTCTCAACCTTCCTCCTATTTCCTTGTGTAATCCTTGACGAAATTAGCCCCTAAAAATAGGATAATTCCTTATTTTATTGCACAAATAGTGAAGGAATTGATCACTTGATCCATACAATAATTGTACGCTCAACTAGTATACAATTTATAATTATAATGATGCATTTTCCTCCACTCAAACTAGGAAATTTGAATTCCATGCATGAATAGGAATTTTTTTAGTAAATTTATCAGTTAAATTAGAGATCAATGAGTTAACAACTATTATTACTACTCAACTAAATTCCTACTAACTCTTCTAATTATTAGAGCACATATAACTGAGTTTAACTAACAATAACTCCACTATATTTCTAAATTTTAGCAATCAACCCATGCACAACTCTACTTCTAGCCTATAACTTGAATTTACTAATTTAACTAGGAGATAAACCCATGTCACTCTAGCTAACTACAATCTAAGTCATCATGTTGATGTGGAAAACTGAATCTGTCCATTTGACTAAGGCACAAGTCAAATGAAAACTTTTTTTGCTACATTTTAACATGGTATATAAGTCCCATATGGATTATGGCCTGACCACCATTTACTTAAATATTTTCCTTGGCTTGAGAAATTAGCATAAAGGAGTAGCGTGCATGTACTTTTGAATGAGAAAGAAGGTATGCCTTATGTCATGTTCAGTTGAAAATGTATCAAGGTTCCTTCACTGCAAGGAAACAAAGTGAGTCTCTAAAAGAAAAGAGTTGGCATTATTTCTAATGTGTTGTCCTTGATGGCAACATACTTGATAAATCTGTCAACATAATGGTTATGAAAATGCTACAGGTGAGATGGACAAAGGAATATTAGTTCAGAGACAGAAATATGATAAAGGTGAAGTTTAGGAAAGTATATGTGGGTCCTATGAAGATAAGTCACGTACATATGTAGGTAGGATGAAGATAAGTTGCCTACAGTTTCCGCACTATGGTATTATGAATACCAGCTTTCTTTCCCATGGTATTGGCCCATAGTAATGAGCACGACAATGGATTTTTGATCTCATCAAAGAATATCATCAACATTACTAAGGGATTGGCCTAAGGTATTGGCTAAGGCCTAAGCTATAAAAGAATATGGAGATCAAAGTGTTAAGGTGTGCATGTGAAGGATTATTTATGAATAAATTGATATGAAATAGGTGTGCACAAGGGAGAATGGAGATGGATCAGATCTAATAGATCTGAAATGACTACATATTGGATAATTTGTTTAGGGCTTGATAGATCTATGATGATGATATTATGATGTGTGTCTCTAAAAATTTGTATGGTGAAATTTGGGTTTGAAAGATGTTGTGTTGTGCAATGAAGGTATGACATAGTGATTATAGATCTGTACGATGGTTTTCCATTAAGAAGTCACATACATACACGGATCTTCTTCTGACTAGTCATGTATATTTCGAATTATGGATAGATTTGTACACAGGTGTTGTGAATGACAAGCGTGTACATATGTGAAAGTGATTTATAAGGGTTGTGTACATCTTCTAAGGTTTTGCAGTATGAATTGTTAATGATTTCTAACCATTTTGCTTATGTTTGTTGTTTTCTGTTGATGAAGTCTCTCTTATGATAATTTGTGTTTGACAGTAATTGTTGGATTGAATTGTTTATGGAATGATATGTTGACTAGAGATGATGCTACTGTATGATTATTTGTATATGTTTCAGTGATCTGTGATGGGCTCGGTATGTGATTTAGTGATTGATTTAGTGTGACCTTGATTTAGACTCAGTTGTTCAGTATTTTAAGATTTGTACATAGGTCCTCTTAAGGAGAAGTGCGTACATACATGGGTATGACTCAGAACAATAGGGTATATATTCTAACATATCGTTGATCAGGGTTTCTAGTAGCAACAGTTAGTTTTTGTGATGGGTAACAATGTTTGGCTCATTGATGAGTAGTTGTGCATTGACATGATCTATCCTGGTTTAGTTTGATCTAGTTGTATTAATTGATTAAGATTCAGTGATTTATTTGATGATTCAGTCAATTCAGTGATTGAGTGATTTGATACAGTGATTCATTTCGTAATTGGTATTTGGTATTGGGCTTAAATGATGGTAGTGGGTCCAGTCTGAAAATATGATGAAAAGTGGCCTATAGGTTTGATGTGATTCAGGTGGATCTAGTATGAAACATTATGAAACATTGTCCACAGAGGTGCTAAGGGTTGGATCCTTGAGTGAGGGAGTTGAAGCTTCCTTCTAATGGTAGTTGGTAAATCTAATTAAGGGGTTGGAACTCCCTTTTGGTGGGTGCCAGTAAATGAGATCATGGGGTTGGAGATCCATTCTAGTGGGTGTTGGAGAATGAGAGAAGGTTGTAGCCTTCTGCAGGTGGGTTCCTGCGTACTAGTATAAGTTTTTGCCAGTACAATATTGTAATATTTTTTCCTTTATAATAAAGGATGAAGACAAAGACAACGACAATGGTGGTTTTCTAGCACATTGGGTTTCCACCTAAGATCCTAGTGTCCTCATGTGTTGATGTGTTTCTTATGTGTGATGTTTTATTATGTTCTTACTGCTCATGGTTATTGTTTAATTAAAGTCTAATTAAGTAATGATACAATGGTTAAAGTAGAACAAAAGATGAAATATATGAAAAGTTAGTTAACTAGATATATGTGGTTTTCCTTCATCATAGTCACGTTCATATGTTGGTTTACTTAATGACAGTGGCGTAAAGAAATATGAATAAGAAATTGAATGGTTTAAGTGAGTTTTTAAAATACTAATTCACCCCCCCTCGCCCCTCAATATTTTTCCCAACAATTGGTATTAGAGAAATTCACTTCAGTTGAAGCTTAACCGCTTGGAGTGGAACGAGGATGATGGCAAAGAAGAAGATAGATTGAAAGAAGGAGTTAGAAAATTGTGGTAGTGACAATGATATATCATATGCAGTGATAGTTACAAATGTTAGCAGATATTCAATCTTGGGAGCACCCCACTTTCTATTGATCAAGAATGAAGAAGACATTAACAAAGAATTATTAGTATGGGTTATTCTTCTAATTGTGGTCCATTTCCTTGTCTATGTAACAATGAGGATAACAAAGATGACAGTGAATCAACTGAACTTGCACTCATGGTTAAAAGTTAAAGTAAGCATTATAAAGAAAAAACAGATTAAACAATGATGGCCCTAGAAGCATAAAAACAAGGTAAGTCAAAAACAATGGACAATGAAGGTGTACCTATTCTAAGCTATGATAATTATCAACAATGGAAAGAAAAGATGAAGTATAATCTAATGGACCTTGATGGTTGGTATTTATTATGCAATGGATTCACTAAAATTCCACCATTAGATGAATAAGTGCAAAATAATAGTAAGGCATTAAGTGACATCATTTTTTTTTCTTAGTAAATGCTAAATCTATTAAAGTAAAGTAACAGTAAAATTACAAGGAGGACTGAGCCTCAACAGAGGGGACCTGCATGCTTTCAAAACTCACAGAATTATCCCATATTTGGGGATACCATTTACAGTGAACATACATCCAAGTTGGAGTAAGATCCTCCAACTTCCAGACCATAAGTGCATAGACAAAACCAGAGTAAAAACCTCCTGACCGCATAGATAGCACCATATAAACATTGAACCGAAAACATCCAAAAAGAGAGCTTAGAAAGCAAACAAGTGTCATCATATGAGCTTATCTTGGTTTGGTTGCACTTCCTCCACCAGAAACTCGTTACCATATCATATATCTTCACCATGCTCTGCCTCGCTCTCCCCACTGCCACCTGGAGGATTCGAAGCCTGAGGAGAACTACTTGAACTTCCGTCAACTTCCACTGATGCCGACGCACCATGGATGCTACCACCTGGCTGCACAGCCTAAGGAGAACTACTTGAACTACCTTCAATTCCCTTGTCTGCTGCCTGCAATCCACCCTGCTTGCTTGTCTGACCGATATTTCCCTGATGTTGCTCTAAACCATAGCCGCCCACGATTCTGAGACCTTCCTGAGAGGAATCCACCATGTCACTTATAGAGACGGGGGTAGAAGACTCCTCCTCCGTGAAGATAATGGAAATGTTAGCAGATATGATAGGCCTGATTAACCTTCTCTGGAATCTGAAATGGAAGTTCTGAAAATCATGATACGGGAATGGTCTGCGGAAGGGACTAGACGGGGGCATCATAGTTTGGGAGGCGGGATGAGAAGTCTGAGATCGCCTGCGACCTCCTCGACTTCCACCACGACGGCTCCGCATTTATGTCGGACCATGGCTAAACTGCAAGAACAGAGAATAGTAGAGCAAGTGGGGGCTCCAGAGCAAAACAACCAGCAGGGGAGAGAACTCACATGCCCAGAGCAGGGCCAGCCAGGGGGGAACAACAGTGGATGTCAAGCGCCTGAATTGGCTTGAGCTTGTCACTGATAGCAGAGGTATATCTTCTGCGAGGAAGCTTCAAAAGGGAGGGACCGCAACAAGAAGCCGGAGAGAAAACCGTGAATGGAAGGGCTGCGAACTTCTTGAGTATAACCATCTGAACCATGTATCTATTGAGGAGGATAATTAATTCCACTTGCATGTTGATTTGAATGCGCATAATGTGAACCCGCTTGAGCCTTGCCCTAACCTGGAGATGAGAGCTCTGCTTCAAATGGTAGGACATTATGCCGGCGGTCATTAATAACCTCATTAACTATGATATGAATCACCCGCATCCGGGTGCATTAAGTGACATCATTAATAGCATACCTGATTAAGCATTAAATAGGGTTATGCATTATGCAACTGAAAATGAATTATAGGATAAGCTACATGAAATCCATGAAGAAAAACTAAAGCAAGGTTGTTCATCAGGAGAACTATCGGGTAATCTTATTTCTAACAATATATCAAAAGATGAACATGATGGAGTTATTAATTCAAAAGAAGACAAGTTAGAAGAAATTTTTAATCTTAGAAGAAAACTTGATCTTTCTTTGAAAAATATTATTAATCTTAAAGATAAGTTGCAGGAATATGATAACATAGATCATATTAAATTAGTACATGTCGCAATAGAATCTATACAATATTGTGAAGGTCTTGAAGCAGATAATGTCTCTCTAAAAGTATATCTTGAGAAGTCAAACAAGAAAAATGAAGAACTACTTAAAGCATTTCAAGAACAAGAGAATGGGCTGAAGGAAGAAATTATCAAATTAAAGGACCAAATGGAAGAAGGAAGAAAGGTTGAGTAAGGAATGAGAAAGAAGTATCTTGAAAAGGAAAAGCAATACCAAAGAATGGAGGTCGAGGTAAACATTCTAAAATGAAAATTAGAAGAAAAGGATAACATTTGAGATTTCAATATAGTACTAAGATTTTGGATAAAATTCTTAGTAGTCAAAGGTCTCCTTCCATTAAATATGGTCTTGGTTTTCATGAAACTATTAAAGGATAATCTAGTTCACAAGCTAGTGTAAGGAATCTAAAGGGTAACAATGAACAATGTGAAGTGCTCAATAAAGAGATAAGAATTTAACCTAATAAACAAACAAGGAAATCAAATATTCAAAGGAAATCATCTTCTCCTAACTACAAAAGTGTTAATCGATTCTCTCCTCTGATCAATAATGTTGAATTCTTCGTATGTCATAATTATAGACATGTTGCAACCAATTGCAAAAGCAGGTTGTTTCAAGCAAGGATTCATCTACAATAAGTGCATCAATGCTCAAGTACTCAGGTTTCTTCAAGGGATATTGTTTAACTTGCAACATAGTTGGCCACAAAGCTATTGATTACAATAAAAGGAATATGAAACAGAAATATTATGATTCCTCTACTCTGTTTTCTAGTCATATATGATTTTATGCTTGTAACAAGTTTGGGCATGTAGCAAAAGAATGCAGGAACAAATCAATGAATCCCCATAGACAACATTGAAAAAAATCAGACAAGAATATTGATAGACTTGAAAATGATGAATCCTCCAACATTTCTCATAATAAGCAAAAAGAAGAAGAACAAATAAGGTGTGCTCTTTCTCTCTACTCGTTTGAAGATGAATATGAATGGTACATAGACTTCAGATGATCTAATCACATGATTAGAGATAAGATTAATATGGAGTCTCTAAAGAAAAACCAAGATGGTAAGTTTATCCTTGGAAAAAGTGCTCCAGCAAAAGTTTTAGGAAAAGGTAGAGCCAAAATTAATAAACATACAAGAGTAGTTGATACTTATTAGCTCAAGGGCTAAAGAAGAATATTCTAAGTGTAGGTCAAATGATAGATAAAAGAAAAGGAAATTGCGTTTACATCCATCAAATGCAAGGTCATATATGAAGAAAATGGAAATTTCATAGCAAGAGGATAATAAAAATCCAGACAAATTATACATGTTTAAAGGGTTAAATTTTCACATAAATGAGGAGGATAGTTCCTCTTCTTCAGACTTAGAGTAAAACAAGATGGTCCCTACTGCAGTACATTGTTCACTCACAATGACTGTATAAGTGATGCGAGGTACATGACCTCATAAAGAACAGGTGATGATTATCAGACCCTCAGAATCAGTGATGTATGATCTCAAGGGGAGCTATACATATGTATACTTTGATGGTGATTACCATGTTGTTTTTATTTTCATGTTGCTTATATTACTGATAGTGCACTTGATGTATATCAGTGAAAAGGAACATGTAGTACAAGCTCAGGGGGAGTTGTGGTTATAAAAACTCAACATTTTACTTGTTGTATGCGGATCTTATAAAGGACAATCATGTATATACGTGAGTTTTGATCTAAACATTCGTGAAAGTTTATCTGAGATGAAGAAACAGTGGGATATACTTAGGGAGAGGTTCTGATATGCTTTAGTTAGTTATTATTTGACTTTCTGGTTCTGACAATGATTGGTTACAGTCTATTGATGCTCAGATACTACTTAGAAGTGGTATTGTCTTATGATGGTTATGATTTGTATATGACATTGATGCTTTGGTTCTTTTGATGGATTTACTAATTAATTAATATGGATATGTCCAAACCTAATAGTGAATAGTTGGCACAAGTTCAGGGGGAGCATTTGTTATGATTCTAATAGTGCATTGTTGGCATTATGATTTCTTGAGCATTCCTAGTTGCATAATGGTGTTCATGAAAAGTATATATCATTGGTGATGCTGCTAAAGACACATATGTTGCTGAAGTTTTTATATACTTCTTAAGTTGCACTTAGTAAAGTTGATTCTACATAATACACTTGATGAAGAGGATGTGCATGCTATGGTTAATGACTCACTCACTACTGGTTGAAATTTATATGTTGTTGTCATTATATATTATATGATTCACAAGGTGCATATGGTGAAGTTATGGATGATACCTACATGTTGCTTGAGATGCATAATTGTTATAATGTTTTTGATCATTTTTATGATTCTCTTTGCTTACACAACTGGTAATTATGCATGTACATGCTCTGCTACACATGGTATGTTTCTTGAAATCATGTTTATATTGATGATATGAGATCAAGGAGATGTAATACTAACATAGCTTTATTGTACAATCTCATGCTATGATTGGTTGATGATGATGAATTCTTACATATTGCTATCTCTATGTCATGGGATATCCATAAATTGCAGATAGGAATCTTATGGATGATCACTTGAGTTGCCTATGGTGTGATGTCTCTTCTTGATACACTTGATTGATGTTGAAGGTTCTCCTTATCTTTGATAGATGCATATGATGACATCATGATACAAGAGAATGATATTGCTTCCTATGAGGAAAAGGTAGGATACATGAAGATAAGAGGATGGTTATTGATATACTACTACTACAACTGTTGGGTGATGCTTGAAGACATTGCATATTTAGTCACATATTGATGATGTTGAAGGTTGATGCTACATTTGCCTATCTTAATTTATGATGCATGAAAAGATATGTTGTTGTGTTGCAATATATATATGTATATATATATATATATATATATATATATATATATATATATATATATATATATATATATATATATATATATATATATATATATATATATATATATATATATATATGTCTTTGATGTACATGAATTGAGGCTCCTCCTACAAAGGGAAAGAACAAGTTGACCTTGATGAGGGTAAGGGGATGAGATGATAAAAAATCTCTATGGAAAAATCTTATGTTGTTGCTACAATTTGTTAATGTTGCATATTTGATCACAGGTTGATGCTATTGAAGCTACATCGTCTCACTTGCATATTGATGATGAGGATGTGCATCTTGTTGTTCATATTTCTGCTATCTATGTTGCAAGATCCTATGATGACTATTATGGTCTTGCTACCACATGGTTGAGGTCCTTCTCTTTGGTTTTGATCATAAATTTCATATATGTCTCTTGATGTAAAGGTCATGTAAAGGCCCATGATTTAATAATTGTGATAATTAGTCATGTTTGGACTATTGGGGACAATACAATCATGTATTTAATCCCAATTTTGTAATTTGATGTAATGTTGAATCAAATATGTAACCACATTGTGTTGGGTGATCGATGTAATCATGAGTCCTTGGTGATAGAAAAGATAATTCTTGGTTAATTCATATAATCATGTACTTCATTGAAAATATTCCAAAAGATTCAACATATGCTCAGGAGGAGCATGCTCATTTTTCATATTCAGAAGATCAAACCTACAATGATCCTCTCTATAAAGGGAGAAAGAATTCTTCATTCAACATTGGTCAGCCCTTTTCCCTTGATGTCAAAGGGGGAGAGTAGCTTAGTGTTTGGAGAAGAATGCTTGGAGAGAATCATGGAATGCTTACACATGTTTTTGCAGGTATTTATAAGTGATGGTGACCAAACACCAAAGTGGTTTCCATCAAGTCCAAAGGGGGATATTGTTGTTATTATGACTAATGTGTTGTCCTTGATGGAAACCTACTTGATAAAGATGTCAACATGATGGTTATGCAATGTGATAGAGAGAATGGACAAAGGTTTTCCTTGATGGAAACGTGCTTGATAAAGATGTCAACATGATGGTTATGCAGATGCTACAAGTGAGATGGAGAAAGGGATATCGGTTCAAAGAAATAAATATAATAAAGGTGAATTTTAGAAAAGTATATGCAAGTCTTGTGAAGATAAGCTACGTACATACACAGGTATGATGAAGAGAAGTCGCATACAGTTTCCACACTATGGTATTATGAAAACCAAGGGTCTTTACCATGATATTGGCCCATAGTAATGAGCATGACAATGGATATTTGATCCCATCAAACAATACCATCGACATTACTAAGGGATTGGCCTAAGGTATTAGCTAAGGCCGAGATGGATGTCAAAGTGTTAAGGTGTGCATGTGATGGATTATTTATGAATAACTTAATTTGAAATAGGTGTGCACTAGGGAGCATGGAGATGGATCATATCTAATAGATCTGAAATGACCACATATTGGATAATTTGTTTAAGGTTTGATAGATTTTTGATGATGATATTATGATGTGTTTCTGTAATAGTTTGTATGTCGAAATTTGGGTTTGAAAGTAATAGTTTGTATGCCGAAATTTGGGTTTGAAAGATGTTGTGTTGTGCAGTGAGGGTATGATCCAGCGATTACACATTTCTACATTGGTTTTCCATTGAGAAGTCATGTATATACGTAGATCTTCTTCTGACTAGTCACATATATATTCTGTTGTATGGGCAGATATGTATGCGGGTGTGGTGAATGATAAGCACATACATATGCAAAAGTTCTTTATAAGAGTCACGTACATATGTTAGGGTTTTTTTGTATGAACTATTAATTATGTTTGATTAGTTTTATTATGTTTTCTTATGTCTATCAATGAAGTCCCTCTTAGGATAATTTATGTTTGACAGTTCTAGTTAGGTTGAATTGTTTATGGAATGATATGTTGACTAGAGATGATGCTACTGTATGATGATATGTATCTGGTTAAGTGATTTGTGATGGTTTCAGTATGTGATTCAGTGATTGATTTAGACTCAGTTGTTCAGTATTTTAAGATGTATAAGAAGGTCCTCTTAAGGAGAAGCACGTACATACGTGGGTATGACTAAGAACAATAGCATATATATTATGACATATGGTTGATCAAGGTTTGTAGTAGCAGTAGTTGGTTTCTGTGATGGGTAAAAATGTTTAGCTTATTAATGAGTAGTTGTGCATTGATATGATGTATCATGGTTTAGTTTGATCTATTTGTATTGATTGATTATGATTCAGCAATTTCTTTGATGATTCAGTTGGTTCAGTGATTGAGTGATTTGATACAGTGATTAGTTTCAAAATTGTTATTTGGTATTGGGCTTAAATGATGGTAGTGGGTCCAGTCTGAAAATATGATGAAAAGTGGCCTACAGGTTTGATGTTGTGAGTCAGGTGGATCCAGTATGAAATATTATGAAACATAGTCCACATAGGTGCTAAGGGTTGGAGCCTTCAATGAGGGAGTCAAAGCTTCCTTCCAATGGTAGATGGTAAATATGATTAGGGGGTTGGAGCTCCCTTTCAGTGGGTGTCGGTAAATGAGATCAGGGGCTTGTAGCTCCCTTCTAGTGGGTGCTGGAGAATGAGAGAAGTTTGTAGACTTCTGTAGGTGGGTTCCTGTGTACTGGTATAAGTCTGTGTCAGTATAAGATTGTAAGATGTTTTCCTTTATAATAAAAGATGAAGACAGAGATGACGAAAATGATGGTTTTCTCCCACATTGGGTGTCGACATAAAATCCTTGTGTCCATGGAAAATTTTAGGGGCTAATATTTGCAGGTGGGCTAATTTTCCATGTTTTTTCCAAAAAATATTCACCAATTTCCATTTTTTCTAAAAATGATTTGCCCACATTTTATAGTATAAAACTATTTTACCTTAAAAATAGCCAAAATTTTATATAGACTAATATAAAATCATTAGAAATATAAATATTTTTACAAAAATATTGCCAAACATTTTGCAATTTACGTATTAGGGACTAGTAAGATTCACCAAGGTTTCTAAACTTTAAGATAAACTAACATCATTAAAATTTTCCTTGCTAGTGTCCTCATGTGTTGATCTGTTGCTTATTTGTGATGGTTTATTATGTTATTATTTCTCATGGTTACTATTTAATTAAAGGATAATGAAGTAATGATACATGAGTTAAAGTAGAACAAATGATGAAATATATGAAAAGTTAGTTAATGTAATATACATGGATTTCCTTCATCATAATCACATAAATACGTTGGTTTACTCAATGAAAATAGCATACAAAAATATGAATAAGAAATTGAAAGGTTTAAGTGAGCTTTTAAAATATTGATTCACTCTCCCCCCCTTAGTATTTTTCCCAACAAAAATTAGTATTACTTTTCTAGTAAAGACACACACACATAAATGACAGAAAATCGGTAATCATCAAGAGAAATAGTTCACATATATTCAATAATCATTATAACCATCACAACACACTTTCAATAAGATAATAACCATGGTTACCGAATTAGTTCAGTTTCTCTAATGCATAAGAATTCCAACATAAATCATAAACATTCAAAGAATAATCTTGAAACATCAACGATATGTGCATGAGAATGTGTTGGCCAAATAAGATTCAAGTATTGTGAAAAAGTTCAAAGATACATGAGAATGAACACCACTTTCTCTAAATAGTGGAGCCTTAGAGCCACCACTTTCTCTCCAAAATAACAATCTCTATCTCTCTAATGCCTTGTGGGAGAAGGCAAGGTGAAAAGTCCTATCTTTGAGTAATGAGGCTTATTTTATAGCTAAAGGTGTGAATCTTCATATCCCCATAACTCTTCAGCTTCCCATATGACTTTTCAACTTCTAATGACCTTTTGAATTCTAAATAACCCTTGGTCTTCCAAATGACATTTAAAATTCATCATAACTTTTGGACTTCTTTGTGTCTTTTTGAATTCTACATGTGACCATTAGACTTCTCTATGTGGCTCTTTTTTCCATACGTGACTCTTGGACATCCACATATTTACATTTACAATAATTACATAATTATTTCCACATCATGATGTGGAAACATGTTAGGAAACCAGCTCACAAAAGGATAGAAAAGATAGATCAACGCCTTAGAATTCAGCCTCTTCGAGGGGGAAACTTCCTTTACATTACACAAATGAACAATTCTTGGATGATACAAATGACTAAACCTCCATTCTATATATAGGAGTCTAAGGGGTCACAATATAATCAAGCCTACATAACAATAATAACATAAGGGCACAAAAAAAACAATAATGGGTTTCTATGGGGCATACTTATAACAATATGGGGACAATAGGGGCACAATAATAACAATAAGGGATATAATGAAAATAGTAATGGGGGAATCACTAGTATTATAGGGGCCTAACATGTCCCTTTCCTTCCGAAAAGTGTTTCCCTCAACGCTTGAGTAGTTCTGGATGCTTCTGTATAAAATTCTCATCCTCCCATGTGAAATCTTCAACAGATAAGTTATTCTACTTGATGAGATACTCCGAAATTGATCAATTTCGTAGCTGTCGAGTTCTTGTTTCTGTGATTGCTTCTGGTTCCAATATGATTTTTCCTTCCTCGTCAAGTTCTGGAAATATTGTTTTAACTGGGAGCTTCTCACCTATAACCTTCTTTAAACATGAAACATGGAAAACTAGGTGCACTCGGGAAGTTGCAGGAAGCTTCAATTTGTATGACATAGTACCAATCTTTTGCAATGCCTTGTACGGACCATAATACTTTGGTAATAATTTATCATCCTTATTAGCTTGCTTGAGGGACATTTTTTTATATGATTGTAGCCATAGGAATACCCAGTCACCTACATCAAAATTTCTTTCGCTGCAATGTTGATTTGCCTGTTGTTTCATTCTATTCTGCGCCAACGTGATGTTATCCTTGAAGAGTTCTAGAACTTGTTGTTGATGCTCGATGTGATGTTCCACTACTTGAACCTTAGAATTTTCTCTTAAATATGATGTGATGGATGGTGGATGATATCCATAAAGTGCCATAAATGGGGTCATTTTTGCTGCAGTATGGAAGGAAGTGTTATACCACCATTCAGCCAAAGGCAACCATTTGACCCATTATGTCTGTTTATTAGATACAAAGCAACGAAGATATCCTTCCAAACATTTGTTTACTATCTAAGTTTTCCCATCAGATTGAGGATGATAAGATGAGCTATGAGCTAACTGAGTACCGAGACAAGAAAATAATTTTGTCCAATAATTTCTAGTGAAAATGGGATCTCTGTTGCTTACAGTACTCTTTGGGTTTCCATGTAACTTTTGAATTGTTTCCATAAATGCAGTAGAAACTGTATTGGTTTTAAATGGATGTGATAATGCACAAAAGTGTGCATACTTGGTAAGTCTATCAACTACCACCACGATGACACTCTTTCCTTCGGACTTGGATAAACTTGTGATAAAATCCATTGAAACCTCCTCCCAATGTTAGCTTGGAATGTATAACAGTTGTAATAGACCTAGGGTCTTAATTGTTTCAACTTTATTTTGTTGGCAAAGCAAAAATTCCGCCACAAACTTTTGAATATCTGTTATGAAACCAGCTCACAAAATGATAGAAAATATAGATCAACACCTTAGAAATAAGCCTCTTCGATGGGGCAACCTCTTTTACATTACACAAATGAACAATTATTCGATGATACAAATGAAAAGACCTCCTTTCTATATATAGGAGCCTAAGGGATCATAATATAATTAGAGCCGACATAACAATAATAATGTAAGGGCACAATAATAACAATAGTGGGCTTCTATGGGGCACAATAATAAAAATATGGGGACTACATGGGCACAACAATATAATAAGGGGGTTGTACTAATAACAATAATGGGTTACACTAGTAGTATAGGGATCTAACATGCCCCTCTCCTTCAAAAAGTGTTGTCCTCAACGCTTGAGTAGTTCTTGATGCTTCTGTATAAGTTCTTTTCCTCCCATGTGGAATCTTCAGCGGGTAAGTTCTTCCACTTGATGAGATACTCTGAAATTTATCTATTTCGTAGCTTTTGATTTCTCGGTTCTATGATTGCTTCAGGCTCCAATATGATTTTTCCTTCCTTGTCAAGTTCTCACAATACTGTTTGAACTGGGATCTTCTACAACTTTTGAATGAGTTCCCACTCCTTTGGGCATATGGATATATGTAAGGCTTGATGTTTGGAGGAACACTTCATGGAATCAAATGAATAGCATGATCATGATCACGAATAGGTGGGAGGCCTTTGGGAATCTCAAATACCTTGGAATGATTGTCCAAAACATTTTGGAGATATGGAGAAATACATGATTTCGATGTGGGATCCTCTAGTGAACATAATTGTGCAATTACACCCCGTTGTTCTTTATTTAGAAGCTTTGTCATGCTGTTAGAGTTGATTATCTTTCCAGGTTTTCCTTCGATACCCCTCAATTCAACTTCCTTTCCTTCCCAAAAAAATTTCAAGAAAAGTTCTTGAAAATTAAAATCTATCATACCCAAAGATTGTAGCCATTAGACTCCTAGTAAAACATCAGCACCACCCATTGGAATGGAAAGCATTGGGATATTCAATACATATTCTCCCATGGATAGCTTGATATTATGGCACTTTCCAGAGAAATTTATGGTTCCTCCACTTGCAACCATCACTTGACACTCCAGTGCTGGATATAGGAAGCAATTCAATTCCTTCGCTATCTTATAATCAATAAAATTATGGATACTGCCTGAATCAATCAACACTCTTACCTTTTTCTTCTTGATATGCCCTTCTATCTTGATAGTTTGAGGAATGGTAATTTCTTCTAATGCATTACAAGATATGGTCGGATTGATTTCTTGAGACTCGATGTGATCTTTCAATTCTTGAACATTTTTCTTCTTGATATGTCCTTCTATATTTATAGTTTGAGGAGTGGTAATTCCCTCCAATGCATTACAAGATATAGTCGGATTCATTTCTTCTTTCTCGATGTGATCTTTCACTTCTTGAACCTTTTTCTTCTTGAGGAGTGGTAATTCCCCCCAATGCATTACAAGATATAGTCGGATTCATTTCTTCTTTCTCGATGTGATCTTTCACTTCTTGAACCTTTTTCTTCTTGATATGTCCTTCTATCTTAAGAGTTTTAGGAGTGGTAATTCTTTCCAATGCTTTACAAGATATGGTCGGATTCATTTCTTCTTTCCCTGGGGTTGGTTCCTGGTGTATATACTCTTCTTTTGATGTTTCTTGATCTTTTTCATCCTCCTCTCCACAATCAATGGAAAATAATTTCTTCTCAGCACACTTATGACCTTTAATGTATTTGTTATCACAATTGTAACAAAGCCCTTTTTTTATTTTTTCTTCCAATTGTTGTGGTGTAACCCTTGTAGGTTGTGGAAGGCTAGGAGAAATAACACTTCCATCTTTATAGTTGTGAGGGGTAGACTTCCATGTTCCTATAATTTTTCTTTCCACTTTGTAACAAAGCCCTTTTTCTCTTTTTCCTTCCAATTGTTGTAGTGTTGCTCTAAAGAAGGTGTTGCTCTTTATATCCTCATAATGTGCTATCATTTCCTCCGTGAAAGTTGACCACTTAAAAAGTTTTATACGAGAACAAAGCCCTTTATACCATAAAAATTGATATGGTTCTAAATATGAAGATGCAATACATACCTTTTGTAACAGTGGTACACCATGTAGATCAAAATATTGCTCCATCTGTAGTATCCAATTTACTAAATCCTTTCCATCAAACTTCCTCATATCGCCATTTCTTGATTTCAGGAACTCGATCTTGAAATGATTGTAACTTTGTACTTTCAGATCTCAAAGTTCTAAAATTGTCTCCTGCAATAGTCCTCCGAGTCCTCTTTCTAACCCCATAAGTCTGATCAGAATTTGATTCTCCAAGAAAGAGTTATTCCCAATCTCCTAAGATGACTTGATTATATAATGTTTCAGTAGAGCGAACTTGTATGACATGCCATGTGTCACTGTTTTGACCTTTGGATCTGAAAACTATGCACAGAAAACTACAGTCTGTCCTATTTTTGTAACTTCTTATGAAATTTCAATTTGTTTCTTAGAGAGAAAGTTATGACGATTTTCCCAAGGTCACCTGTTTAGGATATAATTCGGGAGTCTGCAAAAACCCTAATTTCCTCAGATCATATATCCGAAAATATAGAGAGACAATATCTGAAATTCAGACTTGAGATTCAAAACGATTTGTTCTCAAATGGGCTTTTTCTTTAGCTTCTAAAACTTCATAGTGAAAAGGTTATAGCGAAAATGCCACGATCGCCTGTTTTAGATGAAATTCTAGAGCTTTCAAAAACCCTAACTTGCTCATATCATATCTCTTAACATATAGCGAGACAAGATCTGAAATTTGGACGCGTGGTTCAGAAAGATTTTTTCTAAAATGGGTTTTTTTTTAGCTTCTGAAACATCGCAGAAAAAAAGTTATAGTTAACATACCTCGATGACCTGTTTGGAGTAGCAAAACCGTAGAATCCAAAGCTCTGATACCAAATGTTATGAAACCAACTCACAAAATGATAGAAAAGATAGATCAATGCCTTAGAAATAAGCCTCTTCAAGGGGGCAACCTCCTTTACATTACACAAATGAACAATTCTTCGATGATACAAATGACAAGACCTCCTTTCTATATATAGGAGTCTAAGAGGTCATAATATAATCAGAGCCGACATGATAATAATAATGTAAGGGCACAATAATAACAATAGTGGGCTTCTATGGGCCATAATAATAATAATATGGGGACTACATGGGCACAACAATATAATAAGAGGGTTGTACTAATAACAATAAGGGGTTACACTAGTAGTATAGGGACCTAACAATATCCAATTTAAGGCCATCCCAAAAAAATTCCTTTTTAACCCTATGGTAAGTTTTTAAAAATCCTGAGTGCCCTCTTAAGGGAGAAGTGTGCAATTCCATAAGAATATTTTGTTTGAGTTGGGAATTCTTACATAGGTACAAGCAATCTTTGTACCATAACGAATCATTTTTCCAACTAAATGTATTAGATGTACTGGAATCTTGTTGTAACTTTCGAATGAGTGCCCACACTTCTTTGTCATTCTTCCATTCCTCCCTTGCTTCGTTTATCCAATCTGGTTGGATAATAGAAATGGCCCACAACAATGCTTCCACATCCTCATCCTTTCATGAGAGTGTATTTGCCACAACATTTTGCTTTCCTTTTTTGTATATGATTTCAAAGTCATAACCCAACATCTTTGTGACCCATTTTGGTTTCTCTTCAGAGGATAATCTTTGTGCTAAAAAGTATTTAAGACTATCATGATCCGTTTTTACCTTGAAGTGTCTTCCCATTACGTAGGGTCACCATTTCTTAAGTGCATGTAGTTATTGCCAACATTTCCTTCTCATAAATAGCTTTATGTAAATACTTTCCCTTGATTGGATGACTTTCGAAAGAAATGGGTCTTTCATCTTGCATTAAAACAACACCAATTCCATTTCCTGAAGCATCACATTCCACAAAAAAGGTTTTTGTGAAGTCTAGCATAGCTAAGACCGGTGCTTGGCACATTGCCTCTTTAAGATGTTCGAAGGCCTTTGTTGCTTCTGGAGTCCATGAAAATGCATCTTTCTACAATAATGTTGTTAGAGGTGTTGCTATTCTCCCAGAATTCTAAACAAACGTGTGATAATACCCTATCAACTCGAGAAATCCTCGCAGATGCTTTATGGATGTGGGGATTTTTCATTCCTTAATGGCTTTAATTTTGCTAGTGTCTACCTTAACACCTTCATGAGATACAATATGACCAAGATATTCCACCTCTTTTACTCCAAAGAAGAATTTGGAGATTTTTGCATATAATTGTTTCTCCTCCAATAGTTTGAGCACCCTATCAACATGTTCAACATGATCCTTCCAAGACTTGTTGTAGATTAGTATATCATCAAAAAATACTAACACAAATTTTCTAAGGAAGGGTTTGAAAATGGAATTCATCGAACCTTGAAATGTAGAAGGTGCATTGGTAAGGCCAAAAGGCATGACCAAAAATTCATAGTGACCCTCATGGGTTATAAATGTTGTTTTCAGAATGTCTTCAGTCTTCATTCTGTTTTGATGATATCCTGAATGAAGATCCAACTTGGTGAAGTAAATTGATCCATGCAATTCATCCAATAATTCATCAATGGCAGGAATGGGAAATTTATCTTTAACAGTGAGCTTGTTGAGCTCCCTATAATCCAGACACATGCGCCATGCTCCATCCTTCTTGTGCACCAATACTACTAGAGCAGAGAAAGAACTTTGACTAGGTTGAATTATACCAGCCTTTGGCATTTCTGCAACCATACGTTCAATTTCACTCTTTTGGGCATAGGGATATTTGCACGGCTTGATGTTTGGAGGAACACTTCCTGGAATCAAATGAATAGCATGATCATGATCACGAATAGGTGGGAGACCTTTGGGAGTCTCAAATACCTTGGAATGATTGTCCAAGACTTTTTGGAGATCTGGAGAAATAGATGATTTCAATGTGGGAACCTCTAGCGAACATAATTGTGCAATTACACCTCGTTGTTCCTTCTTTAGAAGATTTGTCATACCATTAGAGCTGATTATCTTTCCTGGTTTCTCTACAATACCCCTTACTTCAAATTCCTTTCCTTCCACACAAAATTTCATGAAATTTTTTTGAAAATTAAAAGCTATTGTACCCAAGGATTGTAGCCATTGGACTCCTATTACAACATCAGCACCACCCATTGGAATGGAAAGCATTGGGCTATTCAATACATATTCTCCCATGGATAGTTTGATATTATGGCACTTTCCAGTGCAATTTATGGTTCCTCCACTTGCAACCATCGCTTGACACTCTGGTGCTGGATATAGGAAGCAATTCATTTCCTTTGCTATCTTACAATGAATAAAATTATGGGTACTTCCCGAATCAATCAACACTATTACCTTTTTCTTCTTGATATGTCCTTCTATCTTGATAGTTTAAGGAGCGATAATTCCAGCCAATGCATTACAATATACGGTCATATTAATTTCTTCTTTATCTAAGGTTTGTTCCTGGAGTATATCCTCTTCTTTTGACATTTCTTGTTCCTTTTCTTCCTCCTCTTCACAGTCTATGTAGAATAATTTCTTCTCAACACACTTATGACCTTTAGTGTATTTTCTATCAAAACTGTAACAAAGCCCTTTTGCTCTTTTTTCTTCCAATTGTTGTGGTTTCAACCTTGTAGGTTGTGGAAGGCTAGGGGCAACAACACTTCTATCTTTATAGTTGTGAGTGGTAGGCTTCCTAGTTGCCATAATTTTTCTTTCCATTTTTCTTTCTAACCTGAATGCCTTCTCCAATGAATCAAGTTCCCAAAGGCAAACCTCATGTTGGATATTATCCTTTAAAAGCCCTATGAACACATCAATCCTATGCTCCTCCGGAATATCTTTTACCCTTATGTTCAATTTTTGGAAGTCCTCAATGTGCTCCATCATTGAACCCTTTTGTTTGAGATTTATCAATTGGCTAAAAAAAGTGTTGCTTTTTTTATCCTCATAATGTGCTATCATTTCTTCTGTAAAAATTTCCCAAGTGACAATTTGTTTACAAGAGAAAAGCCATCGATACCATACAAATTGATTTGGTTCCAAATATAAAGCTTCAATACATACCTTTTGTGTGTTTTGCACATTATGGAGATTGAAAAATTGCTCCATCTATAGTATCCATGTCCCAGGATCCTTGCCATCAAACTTCCTCATATCAATTTTTGGAACATGGTGGGTCTTCAATCCAACATTAGAGTCTATGAAATCATGATTAACATTTCTTTTGTTCTCATCATGAGTTTCCTTTACTACCCTTTCACCATTAGTGACCATTTCTTGTAGCAACTTATTCAAATTTATCTTCAATTCTTCCATCTTATCGTCCATGCCATTCATCTTAGTGTCCATGCCATCCATCTTAGCTTCCATTCCATCCATATTAGCTTCCACACCATCCATCTTAGCTTCCACGTCATTCATCTTGGCTTCATTTACCTTTAGTGAGAGTGAAATTTGTTGTAGTTGGTCTTGTAATTTTGATATATCATGTTGCATTTATTCGTCTTCTTCACGAGTCATGCTAGAGCTTTCAGGTTACCTACTAGGTGTTTCCATTTTCTTTCTTTGAGGCATTAATTAATGCTAATAATTCTTCACTATTCCCTTTGAATTCCTTCAAACTAATTTTTCAAACCAATCTTATGCAAAATTTAAAAACATTTAGACACTTTTTTTTTTACTTTGTAAGAGCTCGATATTGAATCTGTTGTATCTCTGTAACTGTGAATCTTGAATATTTGAAATCTCATCTTGTGGTAGCCCTTTGAGTCCTCTTTCTAACTCAGTAAGTCTGATCAAGATTGGATTCTCCAAGGAAGCGTTATGCCAAATATCCCATGGTGACCTGATTATAGGCTAGTTCAGTAAAGCGAGCTTGTACAACATGCCACGTGTCATTGTTTTGACTTTAGTACTTGAAACTGATACAAAAAAAACTAGAGGCCGTCCTCTTTCTAAAACTTCTTACGAAATTTCAATTTAATGCTCAAAACAAAAGTTATGATGATTTTCCCTAGGTCACCTGTTTGGAATGTAATTCGGAAGTCTGCAAAAACCCTAACTTCCTCAGATCATATCTCCGCAAATGTAGTGAGACAAGCTCCTAAATTTGGACCCAAAGTTCAAAACGATTTTGGCTCAAATGGGTTTTTTTTGTAGCTTCTGCAACATCATAGAAGAAAATTTATAGCGAAAATTCCACGATGACCTGTTTGTAGCAGCGAAACACTAGAATCCAAAGCTCTGATACCAAATGTTAGGAAACCAGCTCACAAAAAGATAGAAAAGATAGATCAACGCCTTAGAATTCAGCCTCTTAGAGGGGGAAACCTCCTTTACATTACACAAATGAACAATTATTGGATGATACAAATGACTAAACCTCCCTTCTATATATAGGAGTCTAAGGGGTCATAATATAATCAAGCCAACATAACAGTAATAACATAAGGGCATAAAAATAACAATAGTGGGTTTCTATGGGGCATACTAATAACAATATGGGGACAATAGGGGCACAATGATAACAATAAGGGATACAATGACAATAGTAATGGGGGAATCACTAGTATTATAGGGGCCTAACAAAACAACAAGACAAGCCACTAACATTAATGACCTGGACTTTTTGAGGAGATGACAATGTTGCCACCTATGTCTTCAACCTTTGATGAACATTTTAATTTTTTTTGCCATCTACCCTCCAAAGGGTCTTGAGATATATCGATTCTTTATGAATCACTTTGGTCACTAGAATTTGATGTTCTTTCACTTGTCTCAATCATGTGCTATTTTGTCTTTGAATGCTTCTTTGCATTGCTTCCTTGGATATATGTTCTCATGTATCCTTGGGATGTTGTTTGTGTAACACTTGCAAGTAGGATCACTCATGGAAAGCAAACATCGACCTAAAAAATCCTTATTCTATCATGTTTCATACAAATTTCCAATTGTGATTCAACAGTGTGCTCGGGAAGGAAAGGAGAAGCTTCTAGGCACAGGGCGCATTGTCAAGAGATAAGGTCTGTGTGTAGATCACTAAGAGTGTGTTTTGAACTCTGCTGGAAGAGAAGGCTTGATGTAGGGCACATGGTGCAGTCTCAAGGAGCAAGGAGGCTCAGTGATGCTTGTTAATGTTCCATGCATTAAACTGAGGAGGCTAAAGTCATAAAGAGGGCGCAGGGCGCAATGTCACAGCTTAAGGGAGGCTTGATGTTCATTGTTAGTGTGCCATGAGTTCAGTTGAGGGTGTAGGGTGTAGTGTCAAGGATTAATAAGGGCTTAATGACCAATGTGGGTGTGTTATGTGCTCAGTTGGGTGAAAAGCTTAAAGGAGGATGCAATTCAGAAAACCAAGGAGAGTGTGTGGCTTGAGAGGGCATTGTGCACCCAAGAGAGAGGGAAGGCATAGTCTTGGCATAGGGAACATCTTAAATAGACAAGGGAGGGGTCCCACTGAGGCTTGGGAGTGCTCTATGCGCTCTTCATTGCCTAGTGAGGAGGCTTGTAGAAATCAAAATTTGTCTAAGTATGGAAGATGAGACATCGGAAAAACACAATGAATTAGGAATAAAATATGTATGACACAAGTAAACTCATTAGTAAAACTTAGAAAAGACCCAATATGGAGAAATATACATCAAAATTCTAGTTTACAAACACTTTCCAAGTATAATGGGCAAAGTATGTGAGATTATGACCAAAAGTGTCATTTTGTGAATAAAAGTGTACTAAGATTGTGAAGCACCTCATGGACGTTCTAAATGGTGTGCTGAAACTTAGGAAAGGACAAGAACACTTGCAGCACATGGAATGACCTAAAATGACACTTGGTGACCAAAAGTGACACTTGATATGACAGATGGTATGCTCCAAAATTTGAATGTAACAAAATTTTGGAGGATGTTGTAGCGGTGACAACAAAACCATATGTGCCCCATCAGTTCTATAGGTCACATAGTTAATGCATGTAATAATTTTATACTTGTGAACTATTCATGTACATCAGTATTTTATTCATAATCTACTTTGGATATTCCACTAAACAATTCATCACAATAGATTTACTAAAGTATGCTACCAAAATTGAAATCTACTCTATGAGGGTTAATGTTTTCTTAGATTTATGGATTCTTTAATTATTGTGCTATGCTTATACATGCAATATATAAAATATAGGAAATATAGAACATGCATAATTACAATCACTCACAACCATAATAACTCAACATATGACCTACGAAACCCTTTTGGTAGAAAAACCTACTAGAAGGTGAGGTTGTTTTGCTCTCTCTTTCTCTGAATGGAAATGGATGCAAGTAAAAGGAAATGGAACTTGTGGCTCATCCATTGCTACAATGCATAAGACATCTATGCTTTCTCTCTCTCTATCCACTCTCAATTACTCTACTAATCTATAAGACAAAATACATGAATATAATGGAAGCCCTTTTCCTACTAGTGGCCTTGTTATAACACAACCCAATATCCTACTAGTGGTTAAGTTTGAGTCCTTAAACTCTTAACTATAGTTACAATATGGGCCATTCTAGAGTCTTCTTCATCATGATCACACGGTTATCCCCTTTTCCATAGAAAAGGGGATGACATGGTATAATCTTGAGTCATGGCGGATAAAATAGGAATGTTAACTTCAGGGTGGCATAACTTTGCATATGGACTTTGATTGAGGAAATTATTGCATGGTTGCAAAGGTATTTTTGTGTATAATAGCACTAGGGTGTGAAGTTATTAAGTAGAACAGTTTTACCCCCAAAATAATTATGTTTAATACCTCAAACAATTTTTGGAAGGTTTCAAAGCCTACTTCACTAAATTGGGACCTATAGGTAACAATTATCTAGCATGCTAATTCCTCCCATTTTTCCATTATGAAATCATAAATATGTATGAAAAATAATATAATGATCTTATTTGGATCATGCCTCCCTAAGTTTGGGAGGATTTTAGTTCTAAAAAACGTTTTTTGAATGAGGTGAGGAAAAGTTTCATCTGTCTTAGCTCAGGTGTACCATTTAGCCTTACTTTGAAGCTATCCTTTCAACTGAATCTACCAAATTTCATGATATCCCTGCCTTGTAGCCTTTAATCTCTTTTGTATAATTTTTTCCTTTGTCAACTTTTCCTAAGCATAAGGTTCCAAATCCTCCACAGAAGGTAGGACTTGTTCTTCTTCCTGATCTGACATGGAAGACTCATAGAGTTTTAGATTCTCTACATTCACTAGTGAGTAAATTCAACTATATGATGGTAGACTTAGTTTATAAGAATTATCTCCAAACTTTTATAATATCTCAAAGGGTCCACATTGGAGAGCCTTGATTTTCTTACCATGACCCTATAACATGTCCTTGTTAAACTACAACCATACTCTATCTCCCACCTTGATTGACTTCTCTATTATGTATTGATCATGCTTGGCCTTATATTTTTCCTATAAAAATATACAATGTATCATGTATGTGTACATTGGATTTTCTTGATCTTCTTAACAAATTTTTCCACCTCTAAGTATCCCCTATAATATCCTCCCTCACTCCTTATTGCCCATATACAATATCCAAAGGTGAAGGTGGAAAATATCCAAAAGAAGATTCAAATGGGGACTTATCAATTGAATTGAGGATTGATATGTTATAAGACTGTTTTATGTATGCCATATTTTCCTCCCAATTCTTCATATGCTTTTGATTATAATCTCTCAAAACTTGCACCAAATTCTTGTTAATTAATTTTGTTTACTCATATGTCAATGGATGGAATGTTGAAAAATTATTTAACTTCATGTCCATATTCTCCCACAATATAGTCCAAAATGCATTAAGAATCTTGTGTCCCAGTATCCCAAAATGAAATAGGACTTGTCTAAAGAACAAGTTTGTTGGTTCTTTCCCACTTATGATATTTTTATATGGAATTAGAATGCACATCTTAATAAACCTATCAACTACCATGACATGTAGTCATGATGCTTCCTAGTTGTTGCTAAGTCTCCCACAAATTCCATGGAAATGCTTTCCCAAGGATGAGTAGGTACAAGTAAGGGATGATATAGACCTTGTTTCTTGTTGCTAGGTTTCTTGGTACAAAAAAGTATGATCCTCTTCTAAACCTAACTACTTCTTCTTACATCTAGGGCCAATACACATACCTCTACAAGTTGGCCACTATCTTTCCTACTCCAAAATATGATGTAACCTTGGAGGTGTGAGCCTCTCTAATCATCTTAGTCACTCACACTTTGGAACACATCAACTACTTAACCTATAGAGTAACCCATTTTGGGGATCATAGTTAACAGTGTTTCTACCATTGTGCACATGCCTCTAGCTTTGCAACTACTAAAACACCTCTTTTAAGTCCTCATCCTCTATGTATGCCTCTTTTTGTGCATCATGGGTGAAAGGATCCATGTACATAAAAGTTCCAATAGTTGTGATGTTTGATGTGGGTGTTCTTGAAAGCGTGTTGGCCAACTTTTTTTTGTTACCCTCTTATACTTGATCATGAAATAAAACATCTCTACAAACCCCATACACTTGTAATGTATAGATTACTTTGAGCCTCTAGGTACTATAATGATTGGTGATTTATGTGGATTACTGCCTCCTTTCCCATTAGATAGTGTTTCCACTTCTTTATAACTTGCACTACGGCATAAATCTCCTTGTTGTAGGTAAGGTAGTTAAGAACAACCCCATTAAATACTTCAAAATGATAGCATGTGGGCCTTCCTCTCTGCATGAAGAAAACTCCCATAATATACCCACTCACATCTCTCTCCACTTTGAAGGGAGATTGTAAGTTCAGTAATTCTAGAACCATTTCATGACTAATATTATTCTTTAGCTCCTTAAAGGACCTTTGTTGACCCTTTCCCCACTAAAAACTCTTGCCACTTGCTATTATAATGTCTAGTGGTGCTACTACAACTGAAAGTAAGGTTATGAATTTCCTTAGGTATTGGGTGGCCCCAAAAAAACTTCAAACCTTAGAACTATTAGTAGGCACAAGCCACTTCATGATGGCCTCCATCTTGGTTGGATCTATCTTTAGCTGTCCCCCACCTATCACATTTACTAGATACACCAAAGAATCTTGTGCAAACTCACACTTGATATTTGCAAGTAGTTGGTGCTTCTTTATTGTCTTTAATGCCTACACAAATGTGAGATATGCTCCTCCCAGGTGGAACTATCTACTAGTACATAATACAAATAAACAATAAAAAATGAATCTATAAAATGGTGTTGTGTATCATTCATTAGCCTCACAAACATAGATGGTGCATTGCATGGGCCAAATGGCATGACTAACCACTCATACAAACTTTGCATGTTTTTAAATTTAGTCTTCTAGGTATCTTCTTCACTGACCCAAACCTGGTGATATCTTGACTTTAAGTCCAATTTGTTGAAGTATTTGGCTTTCTGTAATTGATCCAATAGATCATCTATCTTGGGAAGTGTACTTGTTCTTGAGTGTAATTTTGTTTAACACCCTTTAATAAATACACATATTCTAAGCCTCATTCTTTTTTGGCACAATGATGATGGGTGACACACATGGTAAGGTACTTGGTCGAATGCCATCTCGTTATAGTAATTTTTGTAAATTCTTATTCATGCCATTTACCTCTATAATGGACTACCTGAAAAGCCCAATGTTTTGAAATTGAGAGTTCAACAACAACTAGATCTCATTCTCTACTTCCCTCTTGGCTGGTATCTCTTTAAGATCTTGGAACACACCCCAATATGCCTATAGAAAATTGTGTAGTTGTCATTTATGTTTCTTAGAGAATCCCTCTACAGGTGCGTTAGCTCTCATGGACTCTTCTATTGACTAATTTTCTCTTAAAAATAATAAAACACATTTATTTCTATAGTTGATCAATTTTTGGCTTGGTTATCACTTACCAATGTGATATTCAACCTACCTTTTTGTGTGTTGATGTTGAAGGAATTTTCATCCTTGATGGGGTCGTATAGTCAGTCCTGGAAATATGTCAACCAAGGGGGTCTCCCCAATGTGAATTCCCAATTAGACCTCACAATGTTTGAATAGGAGCCCCATCCATAGTATCAGCTCGGTTGCCATGTATTCTTATATATTTTCCTTGGCTTTAGTTGTCATCAAAAGAGAGAAGCATGTATGTGCCTTTGCAAAAATCAAGTGTGCCTGGTGAATGTTCAGTTGCAGGTGCATCAAAGTTCTTCTACTATAGAGGGAGGAAAGGTGATTCTCTAAGAGAGAAGTAATATTACAACCCTAGTAGAGGCACACATAAGTGAAAATAGAATCGCCTAACATCAAGTAGAATAGTCCACATAGATGCAACGATTGTTACAACCATTACAACACATTTTCAATTAGATAAGCACTAAAATAACTGAAATAGTTCAACTACTTTAGTACAAGTGAAAGAAAACATGAATCATAAACATTCATAGAACAATCTTACAAATATTCATAATCCATGCATTAAAACATGTTCACCAGCAGGCTTCAAGTATTAATTAAAAGTCCCAAGATACATGAATACAATGAACATAAATAGCTCCAATAGTGGAGCATTGGAGCCACGACTTGCTCCCCAAAAGCACTGACTTTGTCTCTATGATGCCTTATGGGAGAAGCCAAGGTGAAAAGTCCTTTTCTTGTACAATGAGAGTGTATATATAACCAATGGGGTGATCCTTCACCTCCCTTATGACTCTTTGACTACCCTCATGACTATTTGACTTCCTTTGGACTTCCACTTTACAATACATTTTCAAATAAGAATTTACATAATCCACAAAATGATGTGCCATATGATGACTCATGACTAAGTGTGGGATCTACGAAGCTGATGTGAATAGTAACAAGACTTGGCTATGATCACACACATAGAACACTTGACAAAACAACATATATCACCCAGAACACATGAACAACACACTTCCCTCAGTGCAACAACTTTGCGATGACTTACGCCAAGTGCGATACCAAAGATACACTTTGCAACGACCGTGACAATACTTGTGCGGTAGTTCTTGAAACTTTTGAAATGAGTGCAACACATGCTTACATGGTAATACCAACTCATTTACGCAAATATTACCCCTCAAAACCACCAAAAATATATTTTTTACAACATGCAATACTTAACATGCAAAAATACAACACTTTGATTTTCTTACAAACATGACCAAACACTCAAAACACATGCAATAAGTCTTATTGCTTGTGATGACAATATGCAAGGTCAAAGTAGGCTCTAAAATTTGGGTGTAGGCCAAAATTTTGGAGGGTGTTGTAGCAACAACAACACTTCGCGACACATGGGTAGAATTCTAGCTTCTCTATCTAGGTTTATTCTTTTGTGCAGGGTCTAGTTCTTTAGGGAGTATTAATTATCATTCAGATTACTCGAGATTCCCCACTTAGTTTACATGTACACACAATCCCATTCATTCCTTCTCAGTTGAACACAAACATATGACCAACAATATCACAATATTTCAAAATATGAAAGGGTAATGTAGTTCGCGAGCTTTAAATTTTCAGAGTATATATTTTCATCTCTCGTGTTGCTCCACTACCAGTAGGCCTGGACAGTACCTTGGCAGAGTCACTTTAGGAACAAAAACATTGCTTTGCTTCCAGCAAGCCTGGATAGTACCTCAACAGAATTTCTTGCTTCACACCTCTGTGCAGGAAGCCTTTCTCTTCTTTCACCCTTATTTATTTATTTATAGGATTGTGCATTGACACTTACTCATTTCACTGGAAAAAGAGGGATCCTGACTTATTGAGAGCATAGAGAAGCATATGTAAGACCAATGATATTGTTTTTCTCATTTTTATTTTCCCCTTGTCCTCCTCTACTTGATTGGATAAGCGTGGAAAACACTAAAACATAAATATCCCAGTGTAGGCATGAGGTTTCTAGAGTAGACACAGATATCATGATTTGACACAAATTTTTCCTCA
This sequence comes from Pinus tabuliformis, assembly GCA_031772625.1. Lineage (NCBI taxonomy): Eukaryota > Viridiplantae > Streptophyta > Pinopsida > Pinales > Pinaceae > Pinus > Pinus tabuliformis. The sequence goes on from CM062820.1 coordinate 711,609,646, forward strand.
TGCAAGGATCATATTGTTCTGTCAAAACATAATTGACCAAAGGATAGCCAAGACGAGGAATAAGGACTGATGGTTAGCCAAATGATGCAGTGTCACAAATCCCTTTCTTATTTTTCCACATTGTCTTTCTATCCCAAGTGGGACACCCTTCATGCAAAGTCTCATTAACAGAATAGAAAAATAAAACCAAAGAAAAATCAAAAGGAGGCTAAAACAAACATGATGCAAGGAAAAGGTAGGAAAACACAAGAAATACTAAGGGGAACAGGTGTGGGATGAGTGCAAGATAGGGGCAACTAATCCTAATCCTAACCTAAACAACTAGGCAGTTAGGGTAAAGTGTAATGAAATTTCTAGTGAAGCCACCATAGCTGCTCATGACCTGCATACACAAATATGCAAGCAATTAAAACAAATATAAAACAATGTGCAATGAAAAAGATAAGAGCTTGAATAACTTGTAGAAAAGTTTGAAGGTATTTTTTGTCAGTAGAAGGATATGTCATAGCCACTATCCAACTTGCGATCTTACCTTTTTGATGAAGATTATAAACAGAAAAACCTAGAAATATTCTTGTGAATGCTCCTTCATTTGTGTCATCCTTCTTAGCAAGCATGAGAAAATACCGTAGATTGTTATTAGAAAATGGGCTTGCTAAGTAAGATGCTTCCAAACAATCATAGATCGAATCATGATATTCGAAGAAATCCTCTTGAAAACCACACAATCCTTGAAAAGATGAATTTTGAATTAGAAGCACAGGGTCAGGATGAGAATCTTGTGAGGGAAAATGGATCTTATCATATTCAGTAGGCATGTCAAGACAATGAGGACATGACATAAGAATCAACGAAGGCTGAAGTGCTTCAACTGCTTGACAAGTACCCAAATAGCAAGATTTTAAGCAACTGTCATTTGATGTGCTGATGAGAAAATGGTAGGTTGAATGACAATCATCAGATCCATAATCATGATCAGATTAGTTGATTAAAGCATTAGATTCCTAGTTAGTAGTTAAAAAATATAAATAAATTTGAACATCTTTGCGAATTCTCTAAACAATAGAGCCAACTTCCTTTCATTTCAAATGAGACAATCTATTTTCTTGTAACTTGTGACAAACTATATAAGCATCGTAATCATTGAAAAAATTGAAGAGGATTGCTAGTATAACCAATATATGAAACCAGTCAGGGTGTAATGTATAAAAACGAGGAACCTAATTCAACAAATAACTAAAGCACTTGCTAACACTCAAGGGGATTTCTGGTGTCATTAATACATTCACAAGAGATACTAGGAGCTTATTATTTACCATATCACTCAACAGATATTAACTCTTTATCCAAATTTAATCTTCAAATTGATCATCTTCATGATTTCGTACATTCACGAAGGGTATACTCTCCAAACTTGAATTCGATACAAGAGTTTGTATGAGGATGAATTCACTGCAACAGTATGTTCATAAACCCAATCAAGAGAAATAGGAAAATTGTAACGAGAAATCTCAAAATCTATCAAGAACGAGTTTACATCTAGTGAAATAATACGAAAGAAAGAATTATGTGAGAAAATCTAGATCTAACATGGTTCAAGAATTTCACCAGGATCGCGAGAACCTAACACAACCATCAATGAGAGTTGAAGTGCCTCAACCTCCTAATAAGTTCTGTAACTTTGAAAAGATAGATAACAACATTTTTTAAACTAAGACATATCACAAATTTCATGTGGAAAATTGTTATGAACAAGTTCATCATCATTCGGATGGCAGTCATCTACATCACTGGTTTGATCATATTTTTCAACTTCAACAAAAAAATTACTCAAGTTATGATATTCCTCTCATCATAAGTCTGAGTATGTATGAATCGAAAAATCTCATGATCACACTGATTCAAAGATGCCCCCATAAAAATAAAAGAGATGATAAGGGATGGAATGGATACTCTATAATTTTAGTGCTTTCTTCTTCATTACAGACATTCTCACTATCCTGTGTCATTTCAAGATTCAGTTCATGAGATAATAATCTTGAAGAGCATGGAGATTTTCCATCACAAGTTGATGCATTGTAAACAATAGAGCACAAAGGATAGGGAGGTGAAGAGGAAGAACTTTTCACAAGCTAATATTCTTTGACCGAAACATATTTAAGATATAAATATTTCAAAACAAAATTTTCTTGAGACACTAAGAGATTGGACGATGGACTTGGGTATTCATCATCATATATATCAACATAGTCATCCTCATCAGAATAATTATTGCCCAAGACTTCTGATTGATTAGGAGAATTAATTACATTTGATTTATGATGGATATTACTAGATTCATTATAAGCCAAGAATGAGGGAACACCATCTTCACATGGAGGATTCTGAAAAAGGAAAGAAAGATTGAAAGACTCTTTGCCTTTTTGGTCCTCTACCTAAGAAATGTGACTACCCTGCGCCCGATCATTGCTTGGATTTGGAATTGGAAGAGATTGATTAGACAAATTGAGGGACAAGGGGTCATGAGAAAGATATGGTAGAGGATGACAAGTATCTGAATCAGATTCAAGATTTAAATTACGAGCAGTAATATCTTGCAGAATGGAGGAGTTAGTCTTCACCATAGGATTCATGAACCATTCCAGGATTTCCTCCATTAGATTTGAATAATGAAAAGAGGAAGGAGGATGAGAAGATGGATAAGGAATTTGATTCGCCGATTTCCCAACTTTATTATCATCGCAATGAGGCACCTGAATTTTTATCGGAAAATTAGGAGGACAAGGAACAAGAGGAATAATAGGTTCCTCCTTTGAAATTAGAGGTGTCTCATGATTTACAAGAGTTGGGAGAGTAGAAACATTAGGAGGTTCAGATTCACCATGAAAAGAGATATAAACCAAATGCTTAAACTTTTGTTTAAAGAAATCCCAGTATGTGTCTTCTCCAGCAAATTCATAACAAAGGTGAAGGAATCGATCAGAGAAATACTCATTTGATTCATTAGGCTTAATTCTTAGTTGATTACTTATTTTAAGAACATCCCTATAATCATACCTATCAAATTATGTACGAAGCTCTTCCGCAAGTTGCTCAAATGAACGGATAGAAGCAATAGGTAATGTACGATACCATCTCTTAACACAACCTTCAAATGTGAGGGTGAGAAATATATCCATGACATCCTTGCAACGCATTCCATTAGAAAGGTAAAAACAGACAACTTGAAATAGATGTTCACAAAGAGTTAATTCACTCTCGCCATCAAACTTAAATTGGGACAAGTTATGGAAAAATTTCGTATGGATGGTAACATTAAGCTCTTTAGAAAAACATCCTAGGATTTTGATTTGGGAATGAGCCATTTTGGATAAGAGATTCAAAGCAGACTCAACAGGCACAAACTATCATCTAGCCCTCCTTCTAGCACCATTTTGTTGACCGTGCTGGAAATCCATCAACCAAGGGTGTCTCCCCGATGTGAAGACCCAATTAGACCTCACACCATTTGGAATAGGAGCCGTATTAGGAGTATTGGCCTAGTTTCCATATATTCTTATAGATTTTCCTTGGCTTTAGCTATCAGCAAGAGAGAAAAGCATGTATGTTCCTCTATGAAAAGAAAGTAAGTGTGTTTGGTGAATGTTCCGTTGCAGATGTATCAAGTTTCTTCTACTACAGAGGGAGGAAAGGTGATCCTCTAAGAGAGAGGTAATAGTACCACCCTAGTAGAGGCGCACACAAGCGAAAAGAGAATCACCTAACATCAAGCAGAATAATCCACATAGATGCAATGATTATTACAACCATTACAACACATTTTCAATTAGATAAGCACTAAAATAAACAAAATAGTTCAACTAATTTAGTATAGGTGAAAGAAAACATGAATCATAAACATTCACAGAACAATCTTACAAATATTCACAATCCATGCATGAAAATGTGTTGGCCATCAAGCTTCAAGTATTAAGTAAAATTCCCAAGATACATGAATACAATGAACATCACTAGCTCCAACAGTGGAGTGTTGGAGCCACGACTTGCTTCCCAAAAGTATTGACTTTGTCTCTTTGATGCCTTATGGGAGAAGCCAAGGTGAAAATTTATTTTCTTGTACAATGAGGGTGTATATATAACCAATGGGGTGATCCTTCACCTCCCTTGTGATTCTTTGGGTACCCTCATGACTATTTGATTTCCCTATGACTTTTCAACTTTTACACGAATCTTCATACTCTATACATGTTCTTTGGACTTCCACTTTACAATACATTTTCGAATAAGAATTTATATAATCCACAAAATTATGTGGCACATGATGACCCATGACATGACATGACATGACACTGATAACATGGAATTCATGATGACATGAAAATTTCAAGCCATTCTTGCTACTTCTTGTTGCATTTATTCTTGAGAATGATCTCTTTTCCACCTCCATATGAATTAGAGATGAGGAGTCTTCAGTGTTATCAAGTCTTGAACCTTGGTCGCAAGAAAATGTACCTTTTCTTTCTCCTGAGCGTTAAAATTTCATCTTCAGCTACAGAGGTGTCTTCTAGCATGTTCTCCTTCTCCATCTCCTTCTTCATCATCCTGTCATAGTATGATAGAGTACTTGCATTTGCAATTCACTCATGACAAGATAACATCAGCCTGATAAACCCCTAGTCTAAGATGATGCATAATGCTCCATAGGCTGAGCCAGAATTGGGTGGAAGGTTGAGGGAGAGGCTCAGTGATTGCACAATTGCATAGCTCAAGCCATCAAGGGTCAAGTCTGAGCCTTGAGACTGCACAATGCACAATTCAGGCTGGATTAGGCTTGAAGATTATGCTGTTGGGGAGCTCAAGGAGCCAGAATGAGGAATTAATGACTAAAGTTTCCGACTACGCAGTGCTGGAAGGATAAGGAGGCCAGGTATTGTGCAATTTCGCAATTCAGGAGCTCAAGGGATGGGTTGGAGGACTGAGACTGTGTAATACACAGTTTAGGCTTGGATGGAGGGAAGGATGCAGTTTTGGAGGTCAGGGATCAGGATTGAGCACTAAGACTATGCAGTGCGTAGTTCTGAGAGGCAGGAACTATGCATTGCGCAGTACAAAGAGGCAGGGTTGCTGCTTGAGGGTTGAGACTACGCAATGCATAGTTCAGGAAGGTTGGGTGAGGCTAGGTTGCCCGGTCGAGAAATTTTCCAAATTTGACAAAGTGTGAGATCTATGAAGATGATGTGAATAGTAAAAAGACTTGACTGTTAACACTTGATGACACAACATAGATCACCTAGAACACATGAACAACATACTTCCCTCATGTCAACAACTTTGTGACGACTTACACCAAGTGCAACACCAAAGATACACTTTGTGACGACCGTGACAACACTTGTGTGAAAGTGCTTGAACATTTTGAAATGAGCGTGACACATGTTTACATGGTAAGACCAACTCATTTACACAAAGATTACCCCTCGAAACCACCAAAACTAGCTTTTGTACAATGTGCGACACTTGAAATGTGAAAAAACTATAGAATTTCCCACTGTAGATCACAAGATAATGCAATATACTAAAGAAAAATACTAGGTCTACTTCTACAATCAAAATTTGCAAAAGCTTAATCAATTTGAGCTAGATCAATTAGAACACATATAACAGAGAAGAGGAAATTATACACATGAAACACAGAAGAATACTCTAGGGAAAGCCTCAGCTAAAAACCCTGATCTCTATATTATCATACAAGTGGAAATATGTCTGGATTACACAAAGCTTTAGCTCACAAGCTATCCAGCTCTCAATACAATCCCTCTATTGCTTATAGACAGTCAAAGGCTTCTCACAAACTTTCTCCTCTACCCTCCAAGCCTCCTATTTCCTTGGGCAGTTTCTCCTGAGATCTAATGCTGCCACCTGTGTGAATTCACCTCTCACACTACTCACTAAACTTAGAAGTAACTACGCAATCCTGAAGGAGATAATTCCTTCTACATGGATGAGTTTCCTATATAGGAAAATTCCTCTAACTGATAGTACATTGTCCCTTCCTTTGATCTCAACTGGGTCTCTGACTGAACTGACATGCATGAGTTATTTATGAGAGAATATTCAATTATATGAGGTACACTAGTTACATACATGCATGCATTAACTAACTGAACTCACAATCAGTTCCACAAACTGTTGGAACTAATCTAACTGGACTTAACTCAGTTAACTGAGCTAACTAATTACAACTCAAAGTACAACTCATCCTGATCTCCTTAATTAAGGGATAACTTCCTCAATCAAAGGGATAATTGTTGCATGTCTTCACATAGACTTCATGTTTGATTTTCTCCAACTAATTAACTCAAGATGAATTAATTATTTATTTTTCAAACAAATGCTAAGATCAAATTCGAATTTTAATCTCAATTTTAGTTCAGGGACTAACTAAAATTGGAATATATCCTGAAATGCTATTTATAGAAATGTTATTTTTAGCATTTCTATTTTTTGCTATTTCCAATAGAGTTGGAATATATCCTGAAATGCTCTTTATAGCATGCTATTTTTAGCATTTCTTGTTGCTATTTCCAACACTCCCTCTCAACAAGAAAGACATTCAACTCGAACCCAATCCCGAACCTTTGGAATGTTCTGCATGCAACACTTCTCTCAAGTGTTGTTGCTCTAGCAACTCTAGAAACAAAAAATATCCAATCTGAATTCGTATGATGCCTCTATCATCAAAGTCTCTCACTTCTATTGCCTTTGTTGACTGAAAAATCTACACCTCTGTGCTCTTCATTGTCTGACTGCTCTAGCCTCTGTCACTTTGATCTCTAACTGTATCAATAACACTGTTTCTCTTGTTGCATCTGTGCTACTGCTGGTCCTATCTCCCATCACTGCATCTGCACTGCACCTCCTCTCATCATGTTGCATCGTGCTGCTCACTGTTGCACTGCAACTCAGTTACTGAGAAGTAAGTAACTGATCTCCTAACTGACCTCCCCGTTGGGCTAGAAACATCCTTTGATGCTGAAGCTTCCTCTGCCGCTCCATCTGCATCTGTCTCTACCCACTCAGCCAGTCATGCTACTCCTCATCAGAGCTCCCATAGCAAGGACTAATCAAAGAGGCTGGGTACCTCAAGGATCCTACCCCTATTTCAGCCTTCTTGGGGCTATCACTTCACATCGCCCCACCTCATACCTAGAGGTATCGATGCATGTGATCCCTCTGCCCACTTGGCTCAAAACTTCCCCCTACTGGAGGTCTATGCATGAGTGGATGCCTCCACTCGGTCTCCTCTTGGCTTCTCTAGTTGTGGCTGCTTCACAACCTCCTGAAGTTGCTTCACCAATTGTGGCTCCTCCACAATTATCTGAGACTTCTTCTGGTGCTACATGTTGAGAGGTAATTTACTCTCCCTCTCAACCACCAAGTATCTAACCTTTGATTTGCTCCTCAAGGCTTTGCATGCATCTTGTACCTCAAGTGCATACAGGTTCTTGGCTAACACACCAATCTGTTTCATCTTTCTCGCCATCACGAAATTTTCTGGAAAAAGAGCTGATTTTAAATCATCGATATCTCCCTCCTCCGAACTCCGATTCAGTTGATTTTTTTTTTGAATTTGGGTCTTTTTCTGCAAGAAATCTAGATATGCTATTTGTTTCCGAAAATTTTGCACAAAAATTTCCAGATCTGCTCTGAAAACTCGCAGCCCAATTTTTTTTTTCACTTCGAATTCTCTTCTTCGTATACTGTTCACTGCTTCGATCACCTATGCTCCAATAAACTTGGATCCGATACCATGTATAAATTTGGCTCCAATAAACTTGGCTTCAATACTATGTAGAAATTTCTCTATAGATCAGCTAGCTCTGATACCATGTAGAATTTCCCATTGTAAATCACCAGATAATGCAATATACTAAAGCAAAATACTAGATCTACTTCTACAATCAAACTTTACGGAAGCTTAATCAATTTGAGCTAGATCAATGAGAACACATATAATAGAGAAGAGGAAATCATACACATGAAACACAGAAGAATACTCTGGGGAAAGCCTCAGCTAAAAACCCCGATCTCTGTATTATCATACAAGTGGAAATATGTCTGGATTACACAAAGCTTTAGCTCACAAGCTATCAAGCTCTCAGTACAATCCCTCTGTTGCTCATAGATAGTCAAAGGCTTCTCACAAACCTTCTCCTCTACCCTCCAAGCCTCCTATTTCCTTGCACAGTTTCTCCTGGGTCCAATGCTGCCACCTGTGTGAATTCACCTCTCACACTACTCACTAAACTCAGAAGTAACTGCATAATCCTGAAGGAGATAATTCCTTCTGCATGGATGAGTTTTCTATATAGGAAAATTCCTCTAACTAATAGTACATTGTCCCTTCCTCTAATCTCAACTGGGTCTCTGACTGAACTGACATGCATGAGTTATTTATGAGAGAATATTTAGTTATCTGAAGTACACTAGATACATGCATGCATGCTAACTAACTGAACTCACAATCAATTCCACAAACTGTTGGAACTAATCTAACTGGACTTAACTCAGTTAACTGAGCTAACTAATTACAACTCAAAATACAACTCATCATGATCTCCTTAATTAAGGGATAACTTCCTCAATCAAAGCGATAATTGTTGCATGTCTTCACATAGACTTCATGTTTGATTTTCTCCAATTAATTAACTCAAGATGAATTAATTAATTATTTTTCAAACAGCTGCTAAGATCAAATTTTAATTTTAATTTTCAATTTTAGTTCAGGACTAACTAAAATTGGAATGTATCCCGAAATGTTATTTATAGAAATGCTATTTTTAGCATTTCTTGTTGCTATTTTCAACAAATACGACACTTTGATTTTCTTGCAAACATGACCAAAACACTTAGAGAAAACACATGCAATAAGTCTTAATTCTTACGAAGACAGTATGCAAGGTCAAAATAGGCTCTTAAATTTGGGTATAGGCCAAAATTTTAGAGGGTTTTGTAGCAATGACAACATGTGGTATTGTTTATATCTTTAGATGAATATTACATCCTGCATATACACCACATACATCTAGTGGAACTACTATGAACTCTACTTCATCAATAAATTTATCACTAATATAAAATTTGATTATGCACTATTTTGTTACCTTTATCTCCACTTCCTGGTTGACCCATACTAATGGATATGGGATAGGATGGTCATGAGTCTCTGTCTTCCTAGTTTCTTGACTAAGCATGCTACTATGAGATACCTTTGGGACCCTAAGTCAAATAGAGCAACAATTTTCATCTTCCTGAATTGTATATTTATATGGAAGAGTCTAGTTATTTCCTTCTCTTCCTATTATTGAAGGTTACTAGATTAACCCCCTTCAACATTAATGTATAGACAATATTCTTACCCATGTACGAGCTACTTTCCATTTGGTTGCTCGAATAAGTGGCCATGAAATTTTTCTTCTTAACAACTTTATCACTTCTCCTTTTTATGATTGTTAATGTTATAGTGGTTGTAGTGCTGGTTGGGATCTTTTCACTAGTGTGCTATGGTTACTATCTTTTCCCCATTTCCACTTCTTCTTCCCCTCCTTATAAGCTTCCCAGTGCTCCTTCTTCTTTAAGCCACTTGATTTCCCTTTAATCTGGCACATGTTCTCCACATGTTTTTCTTGTAAACAATAATCATCCACCATTCTAGGTTTGAACAACATCGCTTGCTTGTATAGATGGTTGTATAAACCCCTCCCTCCCCTCCCTCCCCTCTCCTCCTACCCCAAGATACTTGAGGACTATGTGTGGGTTCTTTGGGGAGACACCAAACAGTATGACCATGTTTCTAAATTCATTGGTGTACTCTTGTACACTTTGTCCTTGTCTCTACCTAATGTAATGCGACCGGATCTAGTGGTCCTTGACATACCAATGCATCCTTCCTCTTTCAAATATCAAATCAATTTTATTGATATATATATCAAAAGGGAAAAAAACCCCTTATTTAGTATCAACATTAAACCCAATAATATCACCTACAATACTTTTGTATATGACAACAACTTGTAGGAAGTTCCTTCACACAAATATCTCAAATCGATATTCATTGCAAGCTAAACTAGAATTATAACATTGAGAAAAGGATAAATGGAGGGCAGAAATCTTAGTATGGGCTTGAAAACAATTGTAAATTATCAACCCTTGGGATATGGGATAAGAAAAAATCCTCTTTCACTCTCTTGTTACTCATGTTATTTTATATCACTGTGGTGTTTGGGGATGCAATATCTCTAGGGGGGATTGGAGAAAAAGTGAATAGTTTCAAAAGAATTTTATAACTATAATCTCTAAAATAAATGAAATACACCTTATCCTATGCTCCTCATAGAAGCAAGTCCCTATCTCATTGAGAGAAAAGCTATGACTATGTAGATAATGTATAAGAACAAGTTAAACAACATGAAAGACAAGAGGCTTCCTAAAATTTCTTCAATCTCCAACAAAAACCACCTTCAACTCAAGCGGGGATGAATAACAATGTCCAATTTTGGCTAAATCTTTGGGGAAAATAGGAATATATATATATCACTTTACAAAATAATGATCATATTAAAAATATTATTACATCAAACTTTAAGAAGAGAAAATGTTGTGATAAAAAAGAAAGTGAAGATATTATAAGGAGGTGATCAACTCTAATAAAGAAGATCAAAGTTATCTCTTTGTTTTGATGAGTGTAAAGAAAAAGAAAAAAAAAACATTTTTAAAATAAGAACTAGTTTTCATGAGTTTGTTGCTCCATAGTGAAACTTGGTGTTCGTCAATTCCCAAAACATATTGGGATGAAAGTGTCTATCACCTTTGTGACATTAAAAGGGTTGATGTTGAAAAATAGTTTCTCTTAAAAGGTCTTTTGTATATGGAGATTAAATCTCATTTTCAAAAGATTGTCACATGACTAATATTCCTAAGCTTTTTTAACTCAACAAAACTATGGTGATCTTTGAATGCTTCTCTTAATACTTTTTTGAGCACGTAAATAAAATTCCAGAGTTCCAAGTAATCCCTTACCTTCTTCATGTTTGATAAACCTATTTGGGCTTGGTGAACATTAACCACCATCATTATTATCTATAAACATTATAGTTTAACAAACTAAATTAAATAATAATAATAATAATAATAAAACCAAATCATTACATTACCACGGACCTACGTTATAGCAATACGTGGGGTATTAAAAATTACATATTAAATACCCAAAAAAAAGAAAAAAGAAAAAATATATATATTTATTGAACCTTCCTCCCAATACACCTTTATAATAAAATTAACTCCCATTTTTTATTGAATAAACCATTTTATACCCCTTAATACCTATAAACTCCCTACCCACATCACCATTCCCAATACTTACAGGATATTGGACCCACAAAGTAAAGCCTAATTATATATTATATAACAAACCAACCATTAGAATCAAATCATGCATAAAATAAACATAAACCTCCTTAAACATTATATAATGAACCTAACAAACCAACAATTAAAATCAAATCATGCCTAAAATAAACTTAATCAGCCAGACTATGCTTTAGTAGACATTTCTACCATAAACAATGTGAATAGTGGATGGGAACAAGTAATTCAAATATGGTTTTATTTGTAATTATTTAATAATTATGAGGTTTATTAATTACTTGATTAAATTAAATTAAGATAATAATAAATTAAAAGTGTGACTTCAAATTATTTCACACATTGTAATCTGAACATAACATCAGCAATTATCTGTTTGGCCTCCATTCCATTGGCTAAGGCAAGATAACCCATTAAGCTACTTGACCAATGGCTGCTCTCCATTGCTGTCTGAGGTGGCAACTCCCGAGCCACAATAAGGAGCTAAGATTGGATTTAGCCATCTCTCCCTCTTCATGAGCGTGGGAGTATTTGGCGAGAGGCCGGCTCAGTTGGGATTGCATTGAATTTTGGAAAGAATTGGAGCAGCGCGATGGCTTCCATGGCTGCGCTGGGTTCCACTGCAGCTCTAGGAAGAGCAGATCAAATACTTTGGAATCCATTGAATCTGAACAAGCTTGCAGCATCAACCGCTGCATCCAGATCATCCACAAGGCCAACTTCTCCTTCCCTGCAGGTTGTTTCTCTCTTTGGCTTTAAAAAGAAAGCAGCACCCCCGCCTCCTCCTCCCAAATCCAAAGCCAAGGCAGCAGCTGCCCCTGCAACCGAAGAGCTTGCAAAGTGGTATGGTAAGTAATCCAACCCAACCAATTTTCACCATGAAATGGTCAGTGAAGAATTTCCAGTACAAAGCTGAAATCTGATGTCCAACTGCAATATTACATTACATGTACTTGTGCACAATATCCAGTCCATTAATTTGGGGTTTTACTAACAATGCAGGTCCAGACAGGAGGATCTTTCTCCCAGAAGGTCTACTTGACAGGGATGACATACCTGAGTACCTCAATGGAGAGGTCCCTGGAGAGTAAGTATCACGTTATAAATTATGGTTGGGGATTTGGGTTTGCTGGGGATTTTGACTCATGTGTATTTTTCTTGCACTTGCAGTTATGGATATGATCCGTTTGGACTTGGTAGGAAACCAGAAAACTTTGACAAGTAAGACAACACCCATGAATTAGTAATAGGCTAGCTCAGGCAGTGACTTCCATTAATGCACTTTTTGGGTTTTTCAAATTCAGATGTTACCATAGTAATCCAGCTCAAGATGACCATATTCTGAACCCAAAACATAAATATGGGTATGTGCTGTTGCAGGTACCAAGCATATGAACTCATTCATGCAAGATGGGCAATGCTGGGAGCTGCAGGGTTCATTATCCCAGAGGCCTTTAACAAATTCGGTGCCTACTGCGGTCCTGAAGCTGTTTGGTTCAAGGTTAAACTATATTCTCATTCATTTCCGGGAAAATCTGTTATGATAAATTTTTATGATGTGGTTTATTTCAGAATAGGATTGTCAGAACTTATATTTTCTGAAAAAATTAAAATGTATTTATAGTGTAGATTTAATAATATGGGAATATTTTTAGTCATGTATATACAATTTAACATGTATTTATAGTTTAGATTTAATTTAACATGTATTTATAGTTTAGATTTAATAACATGGGAATATTTTTAGTCATGTATATACAATTTAACAGAGAAACCAAAAGGTTTTCAAATTATTTTTCTGTTTCAAAATTTATATATGCAGTGTGTTTGCTACTCTCACTCTATTCTAATTTTTTCAATGTTATTAAATAATTGAAATTATTAATAAATTAATTAATATATTTTAATAGCTATCAGTATTAATCAGCCATTTAATTTATATAACTACACCAGTAAATAATTTTCTACATTATATACTTATTTATATTATAAAAATTATTAGTAGAATATTGAAAACTTATTTACCATATACTTAATCATTTAAGGCTCTTCTTTATGTTGATTGTAGATTTCAAATATTTTGAATATCAAATTAGGAAGATAATTATTTTATTTTGATATCTGGAATCTGTAATTGACATAAATCTATGTTGCCATGAAACTTCTAAGAACCCAGAATTTTAAACTTACTTATACTCAAAACTCGAAAATTAGGTGAAAACTTGACCAAAACTCAATCATCATGTAATTATTTATGAGCTAATATAGACTTAGTTTTCTTTCTAAATTGTCATCTATAGGTCTTATTCTCTTTTTTCATGCCAGACAATATGTTATTCACTTATTAAACTCTGAAACTTTTAAGAACTTCATCCAACTTAGATATAAACTCAGGCAATTGTCTCAGAATTTGTATCATAAGAGTTGTCTCAGAATTTTGATCATAAGAGTTGAGAGCTTAATTGCTACGTACTTATCTACTGGCGAAATGATTTTGTGAAGATGAAGTAATCCAAGAGCAGCACATGTGTAATGTAAGTATTATGATTTAATTGTTGGTAGTAAGTGGGCTTATGGTCTTCTTTCTTTCTGCAGACGGGTGCTCTTCTTCTTGATGGAGGTACACTATCTTACTTCGGTGCCAACATTCCCATCAATTTGATTGCTGCTGTCGTTGCAGAGGTGGTCCTTGTTGGTGGCGCTGAATACTACAGGGCAACAAATGGGCTGGTAATAACTCCTTAGTTTCCCCCATTTGGAATTGTAGGGATCATTTTTATGATGATGGTCTGTCTAACTTCGGTTTTTTTGGTGGGTTTTTGCATGGATCAGGACTTTGACGACAAGCTTCACCCTGGAGGACCATTTGATCCATTGGGATTGGCGAAGGACCCAGACCAGTTCGCCCTCCTTAAGGTGAAGGAGATTAAAAATGGAAGGTTGGCCATGTTCTCAATGCTCGGCTTCTTCCTTCAAGCTTATGTTACTGGTGAGGGTCCTGTGGAGAATCTGGCTGCCCATTTGAGTGATCCCTTTGGAAACAACATTCTAACCGTTCTCGGAGGTTCCCTTGAGCGGGCACCTACATTGTAGAATATGAATCTCCATCAGCTTTTCCTCCTTTTAATTTGCTTTGCATTTGGCACTCCTTTTATGTCACTTCTCTCACATGAATTCGGTTTGAGTTCACACAGTTAGAGTTCGATCAAACATTGAAGCTCTCTGTAACTCCCCTTCTTCACACTATCAAGTACCTTGGAGAATTTAACTGGACTTCAATTCTACACTATGTTTATACCCGGTGTGTTCTGAGTTGTATATTTTTAAGTGGAATTCAACTCTACAGTATGTTTGTATCCGGTGTGTTCTTGAGTATTTATTTTATTTGGTATGGTGAGCATGTTGCACTTTGGGTCCTTAATAGGACCAAGTAATTAGCTAATTATTGATAAATGAAAAAACAATGAATCAATCATTGATTTATGCTTAATATTTTTTATTATTAAAATAAACACAAATATATATATGATTAAAACTTTTAATTTACATATTTTTATTAAAAGTTTACGTATCAAATTTTTATTAATAAAAATTTACATATATTAAATATGTAGTTTCCATTGACACTTGAAAATTAAGAGTGTTAAAATTTAAATAATCACTATTCTAAATATGTGTTTAATATAAATTTAATAATTGGAAATTTATTAAATTTCATTAAATTAGATGAATAATAATTTATATGATGAAAAAAATGAATAGTAAAAATAAATAATATCATGAATCACAATAGATAATAGATAAATGTGTTCATATAAAGTATATGATATATGATATGTAAGGAGGTTTAAATCTGAAACTATTTAAACATTTAATTTTATATATTACAATAAATGTTACCTCTTTCTTTCCAATTTTAATAGTTCTTGAACAATATATGTCTATAATAATTTTATTTGCTAATTTTTAGTTTTAATGCATTTTATATATATTCTAGAATGGATGGAAACAAGTAAATTGTTGTAAAACTCATTACCTATAAATGTAACTCGATAATTAAGGAGGTTAGATTAAAGGATAATGAAAAGAGGGGAAAAATAAAATAAAATAGAGGAAAAAATAAAAAATAAAATAGACAAATGGAAATAGGGGAGGAAAAGAGAGGGAGATGGGCATTGAAAGGTCAATCTATCGATCTTCCGAATAACACCTATCTCTCTTATATATTTTTATAAAATGACTTTGAAATGACATTTTATTGTCATGAGGGGAGGATTCACAAAAGCCATGGATTCTATTGTAACCCAAGTTTGCCAAAATCGAAACAAGCAATGATCCAAAGTTGGTTTTCCAATTGGACTTCTTGTGCTCGTGGAGTAATTCTAAAATGGATGAGAGCAACTAAAACTCATTACTTACCAATGTAATTAGGTAATTAATGGCGTTATATAAACTATAAAAGATAATGAAAGGACGAGAAAAAAAGAAATAAGACAAAGAGAGGAAAATGTTAAAAATAAAATTAAAAAATGGAAATAGAAGAAGAAGCGAGAGAGGAAAATGGGAATTGAAAGGTTAGTCTCTTGATCTTCTAGTTACCCCTTATCACTCCTATATAATTTTATAATATGACTTCAAAAGAACTTTTTAATAGTGAAGAGGTGAGGATGCACAAAGAGCCAAGAGTTCCAATTGTAAATAAAGATTTCCAAAATGAAAAATGAGCAACTATTCAAAGTTGGTTTGTAGAATATAGTGTAAATATAGTGTCTTTGTGTATGGACTTCTATACGCTTGTAGTGCAATTCCTATGTGTGAAATGTTGTTCTTATTTTGTTTAATTTGTTGCTTTGATTCTATGAATCATGACAATTGAGATTCTAGAAATTTTGACGGATGCTTGGTTATTTTAATGGAGTGAGGATTTATTCAATGCTTTATCTCTTTATTTTACTTTATAGTTTCATTCTCCATACACAAATGAAGAATGCCAACAACTCTACATTTCCCATTATTTGATTCACTTTTAAATTGAATATGTATGGTTGTGATTACTTGGTTGTTGCACTTTTGTGGTAATTATTAATTTTCTCCAACAAAAAGAATATGTGGTTGTTGAAGCCTTTTATAGCTTAGGCTTAATCTCGATATCCTTACACAACTTAGGCTTCTTCCTCAAGCCATATCCAACTAGAGATTAAGCTTGGGAGGTTATATATAGCAATAGATTGAGCTTAGGAGGCCATACACAATGATTGGAGGTGAGTTGGAGGTGATATTTTACTTGGGTAGATTGTGCCCATCTGTAGGAAATCATGCCACTAGTGTTGGGCATTTGCATAACTTCTTTGACACATATTGAGTGGTGAATTATACCATGAATGATCAAGTGTGACCCACAATATGTGAATCTCCCCTTCTTCCCATTCATTGGTTGCGTTTGGTGAAGTCATTTGGTTCACATTTGTTTTGACATGTAGTGGATTATCCTATTCCCTCATTTGTTGTACATGATTTTCATTGCTTATATTCTTTAGACAATTATCCTCTCACTTATGTTCAATTAATGAATTGCATATAATCTAGATTGGAGTATGATTGTACAAACATGAATCTTGAAAGGATGGGAATTGTAGGAGATACGAAATTTCTTTGTTAATACATTATAAAAACAATGTTACCAACCTAATGAGAATATTACTATTTCTCGAAGATGACATCAAATCATGATTTTCATGCTAATTTTGAAAATTCATGATGCAACATCACCTTTTATTCATTTCACGATTATAATTCCAACATTTTTTAACCATGACATTAAAAGCTAAATATCATGATTACAAAAGAATTAGGGGAATTTTGAGGTCTAAAATGGGCCTCCTAAGGAAAACAATAAAAAAATATTAAAATAATAGTTGTGAATTTTTAAAAGAAAAGAAAGAAAACTATTTTTTTATTGTATTTTTTACTTCCTTACACAAATTTGATGTGTACACTTGTTTGATGCATAATATTTGATGAAAAATTAGAATTTGCATCCAATTAGTACCCGCTTTTCATACTTTTGATTAGATAGACATCGAGAAAAAATAAAAAATATATGAAAAAACGTGTTCAAACACATCTTTCATGTATTTTAATTTTTTCTGGGTGTGGATCTACTCAAAAGTATATAGAGTGGGTACTAGATTCCACATCTAATGATTATACACACTTGACATTTGAGTAAATCTATAAGGAGATAAATAAGAAATCTAATTAAAAAAATAGGTTTCTTCTTTTCCCTCTAAAAATATTACCCCTAGGGATGACGTCATCATCTTGATTTTGTTAGTGCAACTTTCATTTTGAGGCCCATTTTTGACATCAAAATTCCCCTAATGGACAAGAACACCATGCTTAAAAAAAACCAATGATGCAACATCACACACACACATATATATTTATTTTTTATTTTACTTATTTATTTTATTTATTTATTTTTTCAGGGTTTAAATTCAAAAAAAATTCAATTATGTCATTAAAGGCCAAATATCATGACTACGAAAGATATGAAAAAACACATTCAAATGCAAAAGTGGTGATGCAACATCACCCCTTCTTTTCTTAGGGTTAAAATTCAAACATTTTTCAACTAGAGCATTAAATACCAAATATCATGATTGTTAAGAATTAAAATGGGCAAGGCGGGACAAGCGAGATGAAAAAAAGGCCTAAAGTTGATTTGTTATATAGTATTGATCTAAAAATATGAATTTATAATACATCAATAATCATTCTAGATCTTTTAGATGTAGATCAGATAACAACTCATCAATAGATCATCATACTACCCCTCTAGGATAAGAATTACAAGTGTATCCAGACTTTGTGATTGTCTAGGGACTCATAGTTTAAGATTCCCCTCCCCCCCCTCCCCCCTCTTAAGCACAAGTCTAAACAATTGTACCAATAACATTTTTTATCTTCAATCTGAAATTGATGAACAAAGTTTCGATGAAGATATGCATGAAAAACCACCAATATATAAATGTTTGGAAGTGATCAACTGATACGTCTGAACATTTCCTTTGAAGAGACTAATTTCTATACTAGAATTCTCCATTATTGGCTAAATGTTGATTGATTTGACTGATTTGATTTTTAATAGTTAGTTCATGAAAAATCCAAGTTGAGGCTTTGGATTCTTTAGGCGGTGGTTTTTCTGTTTGAACATTAACCAATATACTTTGAATAATGTGGTGGCTTCTGTATGGTCACTAACCAATCTTCACATGAATAATATGGTGGTTTTGGTGTACCACTAACCATCTTCCTTGATTTGAATCATGTGGTGGTTTATGTTTACGACTAACCATTTTCAATTCATCAATTTACTCCCCCCCTTAAAGGTGTAGGCGAGTTTCTTTATCATTGTTCTCCCCCCATAAAGGTGTGGAGAGTACCATATTTATTTGGAATTACTACTTGAAATTTTTTCTTCTTTGTTCATTCATTCAAGAAACTTTATCTCTACCTCTGCCTTGACTAGACTATAGGACTTGTGCAACTATTTTACTTCTATATTCCATCTCCAAGAATTTATTAATCCATATTGAATTAATTTCTTAGCTTTGTTCTTATTTCTACATATTTTTGATAAGATATTTGTCTTCCCACAATAAAGACAAGGATGGAGATCAAAACACTAACTTTCCATGTGACCATTTCTTTGACATTGTTGACACTTTCCATCAACACTCACAACTTCATTAAGAAATCCCGCACCCAAAACTGAATTAGTTTGGAGTAATATTGAATATAAAATCTATCATATTTAGTGTATCCCAATCCATATTATTTTTTGTTGAATGTGATTTCTTTCCAAGATCTAATAACCATCTCGGAAAGACTATTTTCTTGCTCTTTTTCTTCTTCGCAGTTGCTACTGTTGTTGATATTATGTGCTTGATTCATTGATTCCATTAAGTCACCTGTTTCACATTATGTATCAAGCACACATATTATGTCTTGGATATCAACTTTTGCCAGTATTTCAACTATATCACATGCTATACCTATATTTTTGATAAGGTCCTCTATATCACACGTTGCATCACTTTACATTAGAGCTCTTTTGTGCCACATCTTGCATCAATTGTCTAGATGAATTCATGTGTATCACAAGATGTATTAAAATTTTCTATTAGATATTTTGTATCACAAATTACATCTACCTTCACTATAGATGATGCATCAATCATATCATCAATATGATCTTATTTTTCTCTCAATTTAGTTTGAAGAGCATCAAGCAATTCGTCCTTCAAATCCATTTCTCTTTCAAGATCTTTTGTAGTTGTTAGTGTGGTATCCATTTGATCAATTATGGTTTAGTTTTGCTACAATTTCCTTTCGAGTATTTTAATTTTATTGTATAATTCATGGTCGCACTTTTGTAAATCTTTAATTTCTTGAGAATCATTTTGTAGACGCTTCTTGCCTTAACCCATTTTTAACTTGACACACTTTCTTGTCACGCTCTCTTGATGTTATGTTACTTTAGGATGTGAGGTACTACCAAACATGCACCTTGAATTCAATTACAATCTTGAATTTGATGACTTACTTGACTCAGTTGACCCCCTTTTTCAATTTTAGGCAAGTGTTGTCACATCATCGTTTGAATGGAAAGGGTTCAATACTGTACCCCATTGAAACGCTCCAATCAATTTGATTTTATTTTCATTGTATTTAGACCAAATTCACAATCACTCATCTAAATTTGTACACAATGATAAATATCCTTAGACTCCCTTATTCAATTTTGGGGTTGTCTAGGATAAGGAGGAAAATATGAGTTTAATAGTTTTCTTGCAACTATAAGGATGTAGAATAAGAGCACTTGCAAGGATATTGAATTACAAGAATTCCTTCAACTTTAGTCTTCAATCATTTCTTTTTTCTTTCTTTTTTGACACCTTCAATTGACTTTGACAATGCCACCCCCCCATTTTTTAACACCTTTAGTTTACTTTGACCAAGCTTTGAAAATAAATTGATTTTTTCTTTTTTGGTTTTGTTTAATTAGGCATCAATGATTATTTTGTTGTTTTTGTCTTGTGAAATAAATTACTTAAAACTAAAACTAATATGTGTAACATAGTTACCGATCAAATGAGAACTTTACCAATTACCTGTTTTTTTGAGGTAGCAAAAAAATCACCTGTTTTTGTTAAGTGGTGATTCAGAATACACCTTTTTAGCATATTTTTGGAACTTTAAATTTTCTTATGTATAGTATGAACATTTGACACAGGTAGAAGCAGAACTCAAGAAACCCCAATAATCACCCCACGGTTCCCTTTTAATTATAACCCGACCTTTTTCTTTTAAACCAAAATACCTTTGGAAACAAGCCAAAAAAATGAATTTTACCTTTATAGTTGGCACGCTCGTCGTACACCGAAAGTCAATGTGTATGATCCTTCATGACCATTGATCTAGATCTGTTTGATCTGACAATTGTTAGAGATTGGATGAGACAACAAGTCGGGGGTTAACCACCCGATAAATGGTTTTCTCTCTCCTCCACTGCTATGTATCGAATGTTCAATGGGATTGGGTTCCGACCCTTCAAAATATCTTCAAACTCTTGAGCCGCCCAAAATACCATTCACTGTAGCAAGACTGCTTCCGTGATCCAACAGTTGTGATTTATTCACGATCTAACAACCACGATTGAATCGGCTGATCGCAAGTCACAACTTCACTTGCCAGAATCCTTCCACTTCAATGCGCTGATCTGATCAGTCTTATGAACCCGATAAGGGTATAGGTTCCTATTGATAAAATTTCAAGTCCGGATTTCAGATCTGACTGTGTTTTGCGCTAAATCTTAGTGTAATTTGGATTTACACTCACAGGACCGAAACTATGTAAACAAACTTCGCTGACCCGATATCGGTGATCCGATGGTTAGAACTAAATCGGCATCAAACAATGATATTTAAAAAGGCCTCAAACTTCTATTAATTTCGCGATTTAGACATGAAACATAGAAAAACAAAGGAATAAACTCTCACCCGTATACAAAGGAAACAAAGGTACAACGAGGGTTTCCGCAGACTTGAGAATTGATTACACACACAATATTATTCATTCACAATAAAATAATTACAGAGTCTCGGCCTTGGCCTGATTACACAAATAAAGACCTTTGTTTCAAATACAATCCTCACACTATTCTTGCTCTTGCTCCACTCAATCCACTCTTCTTTCATTACATTTTTCCTTCCTTTTATCAATTGGATATCACTCTAACTATGTCTAACAACTCAATCTCTATTTTTAATAAATCTAACAACAAATCTCTAATTCCTAGCTCTATGCTAACAACTTATCTTTGAATCTAAAATAAGACAATTTCTAACTATTACAATAATAAAATACAACTCATTTCTTGAGAGATCCAACCCTCTTAGTAAAACTGGCTTTTGACCAATCAAGTCAATGAAATTCAACTTGTTTAGCCACAACATGTGAACAAACTTTCACATTGCTGACTAAGTCCGGATGCTCCTGCATCAGACTCTCTGTGAAGAAAATAATCGTCCTTCAAACTTTCAGGACTTACTCCATACTTTTGCAACTCTTTTGTTGTCAACCAGCTTGCATCCTCCACTGGTTGTCCTTTCCATTTGACTAGATATTGGAAATAATTTTGTCCTCTGGTTCTTTTGGATACTCTTTTCTCCAACACAACTTCCACTTCTTTCTTAGCTGTCTTTGGCATTTGATCTTCCGAGTTCACAGTTTGAACTTCATCTCCTGTAGTTTCCTCCTGTAGCTTTCTCTCTGCCTCTTTGTATGGATACAAATCTGAAACATTGAAGATAGGTGATATTCCAATCCCTTCTGGCAACTCAATTTCATATGCATTAGCTGAAAACTTTCGTACAATTCTACATGGTCCTATCTTTTTCATTTTCAGTTTATTGTAAGTCGTAGCAAGAAATCTTTCTTTTCTCAAATACACCATAACCAAATCTCCCACTTGGAATTCTTTTTCTCTTCTTTTCATATCTACCCTTTGTTTGTATTTGCCACTGCTTTCTTGCAATCTGCCTTTCACATCTTCTTGTAGTCTTTGCATCTGCTCTGCAAACTCTTCAACTTTTTCACTTCTTGTCTCATGTTTACCCAAATTTCTGAGCTCATACACACCTCTTGGATTCATTCCAAAAATAATCTGAAATGGAACCATTCCAGTACTTCAGTTTGGAGTATCGTTATAAGGAAACTTAGCCCAAGCTAGTGCTAAATCCCACTGCTTAGGATTTTGATACACTAAACTTCTCAAGATGTTTCCCAAACTCCTGTTTACTACTTCGGTTTGTCCATCTGTTTGAGGATGGTATGATGAATTGAAACTAAGATTAACTCCCAATTTCTTCCAAAGAGTTCTCCAAAAATGCCCTACAAACTTTGTGTCTCTATCAGACACAATACCTATAGGCAATCCATGTAATCTTATAATTTTTGAAAAAAATAGATTAGCTATATGCGTTGCATCACTAGTTTTCTTACATGCAATGAAATGTGCCATCTTGGAAAATCTATCTACTACAACATAAATGGAATCATTCCCTCTCTGGGTTTTTGGTAATCCCAAAAAAAAATCCATGCTAACTGCATCCCACGATTGGTCTGGTATTGGTAATGGCTGATACAATCCTGTATTCTGGCTCCTTCCTTTAGCATGCTGACATATCCTGCACTTCTCAACAAATTTCTTAATATCAGTCTGCATTTTTGGCCAATAATAAAAACATTCACTTGAGCAAAGGTTTTATCTTGTCCAAAGTGACGAGATAATCCTCCACTATGTTTCTCCTTTATTATGTTTTCCCTCATACAACATTTGGGAATACACAACTTGTTGCTTTTAAACAATAAGCCTCCTTGAATGAGATAGTCCAACCACCGACTTATGTTATTGGATTCTGAACTGTTGTATAGATATCTTTGAAATCTACATCATCTTTGTACATTTCGATCATTTCCTCAAATCCCACAACACCCACTTTGAATTCTTGCATAATAAAACTTACCCTACTTAATGCATCACCAACCTTATTTGACTTACCACTCTTGTGTTTTATCACAAAAATAAAGCTTTGCAAAAATTCTACCCACTTGGCATGTTTCTGGTTCAGTTTCAGCTGGTTATTGATGAACTATAAGGCATGATTGTCTGAATACAATATGAATTCCTTTGGCAGCAAATAATGTCTCCATTTCTTCAAGGGTTTTACAATAGCATAAAACTCTTTATCATAAGAAGAATATTTCTTCTTTGCTTCATTCAATTTCTCACTGAAGTACGCTATCGGTCTTTGTTCTTGACTCAAAACTGCGCCAACTGCAACTCCACTAGCATCTGTTTCAACTTGAAATACCTTTTTAAAATCAGGTAAAGCCAAAACTGGTTTCTCTATGATTTTCTTCTTCAGCAACTTATAATTCTTGTTTGATGAGCTTCTGTCCACTTGAACGGCAGATTGATCTCCTTGATTGTTTCAAGAATTGGTGCACAAATCTGACTAAACCCTTGGATAAACTTTCGATAAAAACTTGCAAGACCATGGAAGCTCCTTACCTCAAATATATTTCTGGGAATAGGCCAATTCCAAATTGCTTGGACTTTCTCTGGATCCATTTTCAATCCTTCTTTAGAAACTACAAATCCCAAGTAAATCAATTCTTCCTTCATGAAACTACATTTCTTCAGATTTATCAGTAGTTTCTCTTTCTGCAGAGTTCTTAGAACCAACTTAAGATGCTCTAGATGTTCTTCTTTACTTTTACTAAAAACTAGAATATCATCAAGGTAAACAATAACAAACTTGCCTGCATATTCCTTCAAGACTTCATTCATTAATCTCATGAACATGCTAGGTGCATTAGTGAGTCCAAAAGACATCACTAACCACTCATACAACCCACTGTTTGTTTCAAATGCAGTCTTCCATTCATCACCTTCTCGAATTCTTATTTGATGATATCCACTCTTCAAATCTATTTTAGTAAAATATTTGGATCCACTCAAACAATCCATCAAATCATCCATGAGTGGTAAAGGAAATCTATACCTGATAGGGATCTTGTTTATAGCTCTAGAATATGTACAGATTCACCATTCACCTCCTTTCTTTGGATTGAGTACTATTGGTATAGCACATGGACTAAGAATCTCTCTGATTAGCCCCTTATCCACCAACTCCTGCACTTGTCTTCCAACTTCTGTGTTCTCTTGAGGAGTTAATCTATATGCTACTTTGTTTGGCAAACTTGCTCCTAGTATTAGATCAATATGATGACTAATACTCATGATCGATGGCAATGCATTTGGAAACTCATCCACAACAATATCAACAAAGTCATTCAACAAAGTTTTGATTTCTTCAGGTAAATCATCTAAGTTTGTGGAAGTCAAAATTACCTTAGGTCTCCCTATGATAGCAAAATGCATTTCTTCACCTTTTCAACCTCTTGTAACAGCTCCTTCCCACTCATCAGCATAACATTGTTTTCAAGTGCTCCCTTGTCAGCTTCACCCTTCAATGGTAGCAGTGTATATTTAGTTCCATCCTTCTCCAGAGTATAAGTGTTTCTCCTCCCATCATGAATAAATTTTTGATAAAATTTCCACAGTCTTCCCAGTAATACATGGCATACATCCATGGGCATTACATCACATAATATCACATCTTTATAGGTACCAATTTGTATCTCAACTTTGCATTGTTTTGTCACAATAATCTAATGTCCCTTCTGTAACCATGACACTCTGTAAGGAGTAGGGTGTATTGTCTTTACCAACCCTAGATTGTCCACCATCTCTATAGAAATAAGGCTATCAGTGCTTCCACTATCAATTATCACGTTACAACACTTACCTTTATATTTGAACAAACTCTTCCTCTGAGTTGGTTCTTCAATCTCCTTCTCTGTCTTAAGCAAGGTCCTTCTCAATAATATGGATTCTCCTACTTTAGATGGTTCTTCATTTTCATAAGTAGAGGTGCTTCTGGCTTTGCCTTAGCCACATTTACATTCCTCTGACTTGCTGATTTATTATAAGGACAGTCCCATGACACATGTCCCCATTCTCCACATGTGTAACACCGAAAATCTCTTCCTCGAACTCTTCCTCTGGGTGCAAATCTTCCTCTGTTAAATTCTCCCCTCTTTGGTGGTTTGCTACTTGAGCTGCTTGCTTCATGCTAATGTTGTTGTCCCCTTGCTCTAGTAGTTCCTCTACCTCTTACTGAGCTTCTTCCTCTATTCCTTTGAGTCTGTTTTCTCAACATCTTCTCTTCTGCCTTCAAACCTGCTTGATAGGCATCTTCAATAGTCTTCAGACTCAACAAGCTAATATCATCCTGGATGTCATACCTTAAGCCATTTATATATCTAGCTACCTTCTCCATGTCATCTTCTGCATGTCCTGCTCTAATACTCAATCTATAAAACTCTTCTGTGTATTCCTTAACAGACATTCCTTTTTACCTTAAATTTTGCAATTGTTTAAAAAGATTGAACTGATAATCTTTAGGAATAAATTTAGCTTTCATTTCACTCACCATTTTATCCCATTGCTTGATCTTGGACTTTCCTTTCCTCGCTCTGGATGTTTGTAATTCATACCACCAAATAGTTGCATGACCCTTCAATCTGGTAACTGCAAATCTCTCCTTCTTTTTGCCATTAGCTTCCTCTTCATAGTCAAAATACTTTTTTATGAGAAAATTCTTCGGTGTATCGAACCAACCAGTGTGGTTCATCATCAGGACAAGTTGAAGAATCAGATCTAGGCTGCAAGTTAAATAGTTAGAGCAGGGCCTCCAACAACTATATTTGACCAGGCAACGACTAAATTGACCAACTAACGGCTAATCTTGACTTGGAAATAGCTAGTAGGATAGGACCAAGGGAAAGGAGAACAACTTAATTAAAAACTAAAATAAGTTAAAGTTAAACTCGGTTAAATTAACCATTTCAAATTTGTTTTAATCTTAGAGTCAAAATACTTGTCCAATGAATTGATCCAATCCATTTTCTCTTCTATATTGAGACTCCATTCATACATAGGAATTTCCATCTTTTTTTTTCCTCCTACTTTTGCCAACATCTTGATAACTTTGGTAGTTTCAGTTTCCTCCTCTTCTTCTTCCTCAAAAGATTCTTCTTTAGCACTGTCAGCTCCTTCATCAGGTATTCTTCTCTGAGCAGTCTCAATTGTTTCCATTCTCGTACAGAGACTCCAGATATCCTCTAATAGAGCTGCATTTGCTTCAGATCTTCCTAGACCAATGCCAACTCCTCTCCTTGGTGGCATTTTTGCTGCAATCAACCTTAAATTCAGCTCTGATACCACAAATGATGCAGGTGGAAGCAAAACTCAAAAAACCCCAATAATCACCCCACGATTCCCTTTTAATTATAACCTGACATTTTTCTTGTAAACTGAAATACATTTGGAAACAAGCCAAAACAATGAATTTTACCTTTGTATTCGGCGTGCTCGTCGTACACCGAAATTCAACGCATACGATCCTTCATGATCATTGATCTGGATCTATTTCAACTGATGGTTGTCAGAGATTTTGGATGAGACAATAAGCCGGGGGTTAACCAACCAATAAACAGTTTTCTCTCTCTCCTTTGCTGCTACGTGTCGAATGTTCAATGGGATCGGGTGCCGACCCTTCAAAACAACTTACAACTCTTAAGCCAACCGAAATACCATTCACTGTAGCGATATGGCTTCCGCGATCCAATGGTTGTGATTTATTCACGATCTAACAACCATGATTGAATCGGCCGATAGCAAGCCGCAAGTTCACTTGCCAAACTCCTTCCACTTCAATGCGCTAATCCGATCAGTCTTACAAACCCAATAAGGGTATAGGTTCCCGTTGATAAAATTTCAAGTCCAAGTTTTAGATCCAACTGTGTTTTTGCGCTAAATCTTAGTGTAAATTGGATTTACGCTCACAGGACCGAAACTATGCAAACAAACTTCGTTGACCCAATATGGGTGATCCGAGAGTTAGAACTAAATCGACATCAAACAATGATATTTCAAAAGGCATCGGACTTCTATTAATTCCACGATTTGGACATGGAACATAGAAAAACAAAGGAATAAACTCTCACCCGTATACAAAGGAAAAAAAGGTACAATGAGGGTTTCCGCGGACTTGAGAATCGATTACACACACAATATTATTCATTCACAATAAAATAATTACAGAGTCTCAGCCTTGGCCTGATTACACAAATAAAGACCTTTCTTTCAAATACAATCCTCGCACTATTCTTGCTCTCGCTCACTCAATCCACTCTTATTTCATTACATTTTTCCTTCCTTTTATCAATCAGATATCACTCTAACTATGTCTAACAATTCAATCTCTATTTTTAATAAATCTAACAGCAAATCTCTAATTCCTAGCTCTATGCTAACAACTTATCTTTGAATCTAAAATAAGACAATTTATAACTTTACAATAATAAATACAACTCATTTCTTGAGAGATCAACCCTCTTAGTAAAACTGGCTTTTGACCAATCAAGTCAATGAAATTCAACTTGTTTAGCCACAACATGTGAACAAACTTTCACATTGCTGACTAAGTCCGGATGCTCCTGCATCAGACTCTCTGTGAAGAAAATAATCGTCCTTCAAACTTTCAGGACTTACTCCATACTTTTGCAACTCTTTTGTTGTCAACCAGCTTGCATCCTCCACTGGTTGTCCTTTCCATTTGACTAGATATTGGAAATAAGTCTGTCCTCTGGTTCTTTTGGATACTCTTTTCTCCAAAACAACTTCCACTTCTTTCTTAGCTGTCTTTGGCATTTTTTCTTCACACTTCACATTTTTAACTTCATCTCCTGTAGTTTCCTCCTGTAGCTCTGTCTTTGCCTCTTTGAATGGATACAAATTTGCAACATTGAAGATAGGTGATATTCCAATCCCTTCTGGAAACTCAATTTCATATGCATTAGTTGAAAACTTTCTTACAATTCTACATGGTCCTATCTTTTTCATTTTCAATTTATTGTAAGTTGTAGTAGGAAATCTTTCTTTTCTCAAATACACCATCACTAAATCTCCCACTTGGAATTCTTTCTCTCTTCTTTTCATATCTACCCTTTGTTTGAATTTTCTACTGCTTTCCTGCAATCTGCCTTTGACATATTCTTGTATTCTCTGCATCTGCGCAACAAACTCTTCAGCTTTTGCACTTCTTGTCTCCTGTTTACCCAAATTTCTGAGCTCATACACACCTCTTGAAATCATTCCAAAAACAATCTGAAATGGACTCATTCCAGTACTTCAGTTTGGAGTATTGTTATAAGAAAATTCAGCCTGAGCTAGTGATAAATCCCACTTCTTAGGATTTTGATACACTAAACTTCTCAAGATGTTTCCAAAACTCCCGTTTACTACTTCGGTCTGTCCATCTGTTTGAGGATGGTATGCTAAACTAAAACTAAGGTTAGCTCCCAATTTCTTCCAAAGAGTTCTCCAAAAATTCCCTACAAACTTTGTATCTCTATTAGACACAATACTTACAAGAAATCCATGTAATCTTACAATTTTTGAAAAAATAGATCAGCTATATGTGTTGCATCACTAGTTTTCTTACATGCAATGAAATGTGGCATCTTGGAAAATCTATCTACTACAACATAAATGGAATCATTCCCTCTCTGGGTTTTTGGTAATCCCAAAACAAAATCCATGCTAACTGCATCCCACAATCAGTCTGGTATTGGAAATGGCTGATAAAATCTTGTATTATGGCTCCTTCCTTTAGCATGCTGACATATCCTGCACTTCTCAACAAATTTCTTAATATTAGTCTGCATTTTTGGCCAATAATAAAAAGCATTAACTTGAGCAAAGGTTTTATCTTGTCCAAAATGACGAGATAATCCTCCACTATGTTTCTCCTTTATTATGTTTTCCCTCATAGAACGTTTGGGAATACACAACTTCTTGCTTTTAAACAATAAGCCTCCTTGAATGGGATAGTCCAACCACTAACTTTTGTTATGAACTATTGGATTCTAAACTGTTGTATAGATATCTTTGAAATCTACATCATCTTTTTACATTTCGATCATTTCGTCAAATCCTACAACACCCACTTTGAATTATTGCACAATAAAACTTACCCTGCTCAATGCATCAACAACTTTATTTGACTTACCACTCTTGTCTTTTATCACAAAAGTAAAGCTTTGGAAAAATTATGCCCACTTGGCATGTTTCTGGTTCAGTTTCAGCTGGTTATTGATGAACTGTAAGGCATGATTGTCTGAATACAATAGGAATTCCTTTGGTAGAAAATAATGTCTCCCTTTCTTCAAGGCTTTTACAATAGCATAAAACTCTTTATCATAAGAAGAATATTTCTTCTTTGCTTCATTCAATTTCTCACTGAAGTACGTTATCGGTCTTTGTTCTTGACTCAGAACTGCACCAACTGCAACTCCACTAGCATCTATTTCAACTTGAAATACCTTTTCAAAATCAAGGAAAGCCAAAACTGGTTTCTTTGTGATTTTCTCCTTCAGCAACTTAAAATTCCTGTTTGCTTCTTCTGTCCACTTGAACGGCCGATTGATCTCCTTAATTGTTTCAAGAATTGGTGCACAAATCTAACTAAAACCTTGGATAATATTTTTGTAAAAACTTGCAAGACCATGGAAGTTCCTTACCTCAAATATATTTCTGGGAATAAGCCAATTCCAAATCGCTTGGACTTTCTCTGGATCCATTTTCAATCCTTTTTTAGAAACTACAAATCCCAAGTAAATCAATTCTTCCTTCATGAAACTACATTTCTTCAAATTTATCAGTAGTTTCTCTTTCTGCAAATGTCTTAGAACCAACTTAAGATGCTCTAGATGTTCTTCTTTACTTTTACTGAAAACTAGAATATCATCAAGATAAACAATAACAAACTTTCCTGCATATTCCTTCAAGACTTCATTCATTAATCTCATGAACATGCTAAGTGCATTAGTGAGTCCAAAAGGCATTACTAACCACTCATACAACCCATTGTTTGTTTTAAATGCAGTCTTCCATTGATCACCTTCTTGAATTCTTATTTGATGATATCCACTCTTCAAATCCATTTTAGTAAAATATTTGGATCCACTCAAGCAATCCATCAAATCATCCATGAGTGGTAAAGGAAATCTATACCTGATAGTGATCTTGTTTATAGATCTGGAATAATTACACATTCGCCATTCACCTCCTTTCTTTGGATTGAGTACTGTTGGTACAACACATGGACTAAGACTCTCTCTGATTATCCCCTTATCCATCAACTCCTGCACTTGTCTTCCAACTTCTGCGTTCTCTTGAGGATTTAAATTGTATGCTGCTTTTTTTGGAAAACTCGCTTTTGGTATTAGATCAATATGATAACTAATACTCATGATCGGTGGCAATGCATTTGGCAACTCATCCACAACAATATCAGCAAAATCATTCAACAAAGTTTTGATTTCTTCAGGTAAATCATCTAAGTTTGTGGAAGTCAAAATTAACTTAGGTCTCCCTATGACAGCAAAATTCATTTCTTCACCTTTTTCAACCTCTTGTAACAGCTCCTTCCCATTCAACAGCATAACAAGTGCTCCCTTATCAGTTTCATCCTTCAATGGCAGTTGTGTATGTTTAGTTCCATCCTTCTCCAGAGTATAAGTGTTTCTCCTCCCATCATGAATAACTTTTCGATCAAATTGCCATGGTCTTCCAAGTAATACATGGCATACATCCATGAGCATTACATCACATAATATCACATCTTTATACGTACCAATTTGTATCTCAACCTTGCATTGTTCTATCACAATAATCTAATGTCCCTTCTGTAACCATGACACTCTGTAAGGAGTAGGGTGTATTGTCTTTACCAACCCTAGCTTGTCCACCATCTCTATATAAACAAGGTTATCAATGCTTCCAATGTCAATTATCATTTTACAACACTTACCTTTATATTTGCATGTAGTTCTAAACAAAATCTTCCTCTGAGTTGGTTCTTCAATCTCCTTCTCTGTCTTAAGCAAGGTCCTTCTCAATAACAGGATTCTCCTACTTCAGGGGGTTCTTCCTTTTCCATAAGTAGAGGGGGTTTTGGCTTTGTCTCAGCCACATTTACATTCCTCTGACTTGTTGATTTATTATAAGGATAGTCCCATGACACATGTCCCCATTCTCCACATGTGTAATAACGAACATCTCTTCCTCGGCCTCTTCCTCTGGGTGCAAATATTCCTCTGTTAAATTCTCCCCTCTGTCGTGGTCTGCTACTTGAGCTGCTTGCTTCATGCTGATGTTGTTGTCCCATTGCTCTGGTAGTTCCTCTACCTCTTACTGAGCTTCCTCTATTCCTCTGAGTCTATTTTCTCAACATCTTCTCGTCTGCCTTCAACCTGCTTGATAGGCATCTTCAATAGTCTTCAGACTCAACAAGCTAATATCATCCTGGATGTCATACCTTAAGCCATTGATATATATAGCTACCTTCTTCATGTCATCTTCTGCATGTCCTGCTCTAATACTCAATATATAGAACTCTTCTGTGTATTCCTTAACAGACATTCCTTTTTGCCTTAAATTTTGCAATTATTTAAAAAGATTTAACTAATAATCTTTAGGCATAAATTTAGCTCTCATTTTACTCACCATTTTATCCCATTGATTGATATTGGAATTTCCTTTCCTCACTCTAGATGTTTGTAATTCATCCCACCAAATAGTTGCATGACCCTTCAATCTGGTAACTGCAAATCTCACCTTCTTTTTGTTGTTAGCTTCCTCTTCATAGTAAAAATACTTGTCCAATGAATTGATCCAATCCATTAGCTCTTCTGTATTGAGACTCCCTTCATACATAGGAATTTCCATCTTTTCTTTTCCTCCTACTTTCGCCAACATCTTGATAGCTATGGTAGTTTCATTTTCCTCCTCTTCTTCTTCCTCAGAAGATTCTTCGTTAGCACTGTCAGCTCCTTCATGAGGTATTCTTCTGTGAGCATTCTCAATTGTTTCCATTCTCGTACGTAGACTTCAGATCTCCCCTAATAGAATTGCATTTGCTTCAGGTCTTCCTCGACCACTGCCAACTCCTCTCCTTGGCAGCATTTTTGTTGCAATCAACCTTAACTTCTGCTCTGATACCACAAATGACACAGGTGGAAGCAGAACTCAAGAAACCCCAATAATCACCCCACGGTTCCCTTTTAATTATAACCTGACCTTTTTCTTTAAAATCAAAATACCTTTGGAAACAAGCCAAAGCAATGAGTTTTACCTTTATAGTCGGCGCGCTCGTCGTACACCAAAATTCAACATGTATGATCCTTCATGACCGTTGATCTGGATCTATTTGATTGGACGGTTGTCAAATATTTTGGATGAGACAACAAGCCAGGGGTTAACCGCCCGATAAATGGTTTTCATTCAATCCTTCGTTGCTACGTGTCGAATGTTCAATGGGATCGGGTGCTGACCCTTCAAAACATCTTACAACTCTTGAGCCGCCAGGAATACCATTCACTGTAGCGAGACCGCTTGTGATTTATTCACGATCTAACGGCCACAATTGAATCGGCCATTTGCAAGTCGTAAGTTTACTTGCCAGACTCCTTCCACTTCAATGCACCGACCCGATCAGTCTTATGAACTCGATAAGGGTATAGGTTCCCGTTGATAAAATTTCAAGTCTGAATTTCAGATCCGATTGTGTTTTGCGCTAAATCTTAGTGTAAATTGGATTTACACTCATGGGACCGAAACTATGCAAACAAACTTCACTGATCCAATATGGGTGATCCAATAGTTAGAGCTAAATCGGCATCAAACAATGATATTTAAAAAGGCCTTGGACTTCTATTAATTCCGTGATTTGGACATGAAACATAGAAAAACAAAGGAATAAATTGTTGCCCGTATACAAAGGAAACAAAGGTACAACGAGGGTTTCCATAGACTTGAGAGTTGATTACACACACAATTTTATTCATTCACAATAAAATAATTACAGAGTCTCGGCCTTGGCCTGTGTAGAGCTATAAAAAGGGTCTCTTTCACCTCTAGTTACCTCACATTAATATGTCAATCCGGGATCGTCTGGTTATTTCAAAGGGTGTCTCAGTCTGAGGCTATCATTTGCCAGAGTAATGCTTGTAGTACAACTATTTACAACTACGAAAGTAAACTAATGCAAGTCTACAACTTAACTACTTCAAAGGACTAAATCACACCAAGTATTGCATCAGCCAAAGGTTTGGTAGCAATAACCCATCCTTTTCTTAACTGATGAGAATAGATCAAAGGTCTGGGAGCCAAATAGCAGATGCTGGGCTCGCTACAGCCTAGGATCGTTCTTAATGATTAGAAATAAAACAGCAAATAAAAGAAGTGATAATGAAATGGAACAGCACATCAGCCAAGGGCTTGGTAGCAATAACACATCCCTTTCATAGCTGATGGGAGCAGATCAGAGATCTGGGGACCAAGTAGCGGATGCTGGGGTCCTCTACAGCCTAAGTCCGTCCTCAAGAAACAACAAATTAGCAATCTGGAAATGGAACAGCAAATTGAAATGGAACAGAAAATAAATGGAATAGCAAATAAATGGAACAACAAATAAATGGAACAGCAGGTAAATGGAACAGCAGTTCAAGAATAGAACAGTAATCGAAATAAGTAATAACTGAGTTCTTTAAGCTGCAACTCTATTTAACCATGCCAATCAAAACACCAATCCCTCAATCTTATATGATGGAACAATACTATAGAACCTTAGAAACACACCATACTTAATCTGCTTCTGTTAAATCACATACGACTGTATCTCATAATAAAGAATAGTCACATTCGATACCCATGTAAAACAGATCTTTCTAGATGACTTGTTATAATGCAAAACACAATCGTGAAGAATTCTGTAATAAAGTAACAGTGTCCTGTAGGGATTAATCAATGCTTAAAGAATTGGTAAAATAACATAGCATCGATATAAAGTTCAAGAACACGAAATGACTTAATCACAACAGAGCATGTAATATAATATTCTCAAAACACAGCAGATTACCAGAGTACGTCTATGAACAAACCACACGGAAACCACACGTAATAATACAAGAGAAAGTGTCCTCCAGGGCCGGGCCCTTAGCCTCCAGGGGTACACCGCTTAAGATAGATCCAGGCTCAAAGATAAAAGAGTGAACAAGTCTGTATTAAAGCATGCAATAAAATTACAGGAACTCAAGTCTTCAACCGAACATAAAGATCATAGTCCTGATCTTCCTTAAAAGAAATTACACCCCAAAAATATCCTCTCTGAAGCCAACAGTGCTACCCTTTTTATAGGGAAGATGGCGGAGATATCTAGGTACAGAAAATAGGTAAAATAGCGATTCCTCAGGATCTCAGATCCTGAGGGATTCGCAAAATCATTAATACTGCGTTACTTCTTCCCTTTTCTGTTTCGTGCTGGTATCTCCGCGTCCTTTCTTGGGTTGATTCGTTGTGATCTGGTTCGTTTTCGGTCTTCCGTCAAAGGGACAACAGTTAGATCATCCTTGTCTTTACTTTTGGAATGGCCACCTCCCGTATTTCCTCCCTCCTGCACATAGAAATGACGACTATCAGTGCTTTTCATTAATCTCTCGTGTTTCGTTATAAATTCTTATCATTATCTATATTTCTCATGCAAAAGGCTTTTGAGTTTTGATGAAAAGATACCAAAATGACCATTGAAACATACCTTTCTTGGTACTCCACAGCCTGATTACACAAATAAAGACCTAAGTTTTAAATACAATCCTCACACTATTCTTGCTCTCGCTCACTCAATCCACTCTTCTTTCATTACATTTTTCCTTCCTTTTATCAATCGGATATCACTCTAACTATGTCTAACAACTCAATCTCTATTTTTAATAAATCTAACAGCAAATCTCTAATTCATAGCTCTATGCTAACGACTTATCTTGAATCTAAAATAAGATAATTTCTAACTATTACAATAATAAAATACAACTCATTTCTTGAGAGATCCAACCCTCTCAATAAAACTGGCTTTTGACCAATTAGGTAAATGAAATTCAACTTGTTTAGCCACAACACGTGAACAAACTTTCACATTGCTGACTAAGTCCAGATGCTCCTGCATCAAAATTGTTTTTAAATGTTAGTGATTTTCATGCTAATTTTGAAAAGTGTTTATGCAACATCAACCCCCCTTTTTTAGAGGGCTTAATTTTGACACTTTAAATTTTATAATATCTTATTCTTCTTTTTCCTTGAGATATTTATTTTTAAGTGTATTTATTTTTTGTGTTTTTT
Source organism: Pinus tabuliformis (assembly GCA_031772625.1). Classification (NCBI taxonomy): domain Eukaryota; kingdom Viridiplantae; phylum Streptophyta; class Pinopsida; order Pinales; family Pinaceae; genus Pinus; species Pinus tabuliformis. Next base: position 711,645,509 of record CM062820.1, read on the forward strand.
CATTTGTCTTTTCAATTTTTTGTAATGATATCTTGGTTTTTTTGTATATTTAAAAAAATAAAATAAAAAAGCTCAATATTTTAAAGTTAAGTTTGTCGATATGTTTATGTATCGTTAATTAATATTTCAATCGATATCAAATAATTGTCACTAAAAACAATAATTTTATACATTTGACAAAAAAATACACATTTTCAATATAGATATAATGAAAAAAATACATATTTTGAGACTTTTTTTTGTTGTAAAAATGACATGTCAAATAAACGATTTTTTTAGGAAAATCATAATAAAAAAAAACTTTTAAAATATCATTTTTTATGAATTTTGTGTCAAAAATTAATAGTGATCATAATTTTTTTACAAAAATGATGATTCACATAAAATTAAAGTGAAAATTAGATAATACAAATATTAAACATATAACAATAATTGAATACTTCCCATAAAATTTCAAATTCAAAACATTACAAGTAAAACTAATGAATAGTTCTCAAAATTGAGCTTGATTTGCAAACATAACTTAAAGTTAATCAATACTATCATATAATCCATGTTCACCACCTTTTAAAGCTTCATTTATTTTCTAAGTAAAACTATTTTATTAATATGAAACAAAATATAATTACAGTGAGGCTCGGGCCTCAGTAGTGCTGAACATCATTCATAAAAAAATATGACTGTTTAACCTTGACTGCCCCAACAATGGGGAAACCAATCCATGAAAGCAAAAAAACCCACACAGGGGTTATCAGTTTTGACCAAAAACATATCAAACATTGCATAAACATAACCAGGAAAGTTTGGACAGAACAAAAACATAACCGAAATTATCTAGTCAGCAAAAAAAACACCCAATTGGTAGAAGGGCGACACCTGGCTGCCAAGTGTTGATTCTAGAGATTGTCTGGGGCAGGTTCTTCCTCGATCAGACACGCGTATTGGTACCAATCCTCCTCCTTTGCTGACGTGTCACTTCCCTGAGCTGGATGAGCACCCCAGCGCTGCCCACATCTGCATGTGGACTAGACGTGTCTCCCGGTCTGCTTCATGATGCCTGCGTGTCACCAATTCTGCCTTCAGCAGCCTGCTGACTACCAACTAACTCTTTTCCATGTGCGGTGGCAACATCTTCGTCGATCCGTTGCTTGCTTAGGTTGCGATTTCTTCTGTTTCTTTGTGCGGCACTCTGCTGCTCACCATTGTTCTCTGGCGGAGCTTCCAGAGGGTCGTTTTCCTCAGAGAAAGTGATGGTGACGGTGGCAGTGATAACAGGTCTATGCAGGGTGCTGTGGAATCAGAATTGCATTGTGTGGGGAGCAGGGTGAGGGGGAAGGGGAAAATTGGCTGTATGGACAGCGACGTCCCTCCTTCCTACACCTTGGAGCTAAGAACGTCCCTTGCCGCTGCGGGTATCAGGATACCAACCAGAGAAGGAGCCATAAGGATTTGGGATGTTAGGAGAAGAGGAGGGGGAGACAGAGTCTGGGCTGGGCATCGCAAGAGGATGGATGCCCCCTCCACAAGTGCCCCCTCTCCTGCTCCGCATTCGGTGGTGGATGCGAGCCATGGCGGGATTCAAAGCAAAGCTATCAACGGGGAGATTGGTGGAATGACTGAGTAGAGAGTGAGCGAATGAGCGAGAGTGAGATTGCAAAGACTAGTGTGGGAGAAGTGAAACCCGTTTCCAAGGTCTATACAACTGAGCAGCCAGCAGCAGTTTCCCGTTACTGTGCATAAGCAAGGCTCCGCAGCCTGAGGAGGGCAAATTCAGTGGAGTAGGGGAGGAGGAGCAACATTATGGTCTGTGGAGGCCATTGGTATGAGCTTGATGGTGAATTCTTGACCAGAGAACCCATTTAATGGCACCTGCAAGGTGCCATGAATGCCCTTCAGGTTGGCATGGGAGAAGATGCAGGTGGCCATGTGTCCAGTCCTCCCGTCGCCCATCCATCTAATCGCCATTAATGTCTTGATTATCGCCTGCATCCAGGTATCTTCTAAAACTTCATTATTGTCTTCTTCCACAATATTTTATGCTTCAGTTTGGTCATTTTCCTCTTCTAATGGATCTTTGATATATGCAAATCTCCCAAAGTATCATTTTCCAATCATTCCATCTAATGATAGTTGAGGTTCCTTTGCCTTTTCTGCCACACATGATTCATTAAAATCTCCTTTACTCAAACCAACTTCTTGCATTGCATCTTGTTGACATGGTTAATGTGCACTATGCCAATAAGGAGAACTAACCGATCGCAAGCCCCAATTAGACCTTCTTCGTTTGGATTGGCTAGCTCCGATGGGTTTTAAGGGACCCCGTAAACTGCTTGAACATGTCGAAAGATTGCTTCCGGGAGGAAGACTTCAATTAAATCAACAAAATGAAACAGCTAACCTCTATGTGTTAAATCCTATCTATACTACTTCTAACTACTCTAATCTAGTCCTAGCTACTCTAATCTATCCTGTAAGAGCATGATATAGAGGTTTAAACATCATATATATGTTCAGTGGGAGCGTGATAAAGAAGGTTAAAAATCATGCATAGATTCAAGTCCAAATGAATCAATCACTGAATTCACAGCTGGACAAGACTCTATTAAAGCTAAATTGCAATCCAATCACTCATATAGGAATCCACATTCTTATATGGAATTAAAACTGCAACTGATGTTTAATTTAGGTTCAAATCAGAGACCATTCACAAGTTAACCATGAAACCGAATCACATTCAATTTAACATGACTAATAGTGAATTGTAAGTCATCAATATGCATAAATATAAATCAAATTTACATTCATGACAGTAATAACACTCTAATCCAAAACAATACAATGAATTTGAAACTAATGGCTCCTTCTTCCCTCAAAAACAGTCCTCGTCATTCACAATAAAGCAACACTGTTTTTATCGAAAATCAAAAGCCCTTTCTCCTCTTCAGAGGTAATATTTATGCTAAAAGCCTCTTGCTCTCGGTCTTCCCTGCCTCTTCGCCTTCCCTCTCCTTCCTTCATTATGCCGATCAGAAGAAACAGGTGAAAATAGTCAGTGTCACTACTGACACGTAAAGGGCATTTCTTGTCATTAGGGCACTTCATTTCCTGGGCACTGAATGGTTATTGATTAGAGAGGATGATTGTGTGTCCTGTTCATGATGCGATCTGGAGCGGTTTCATTTTCGTAACATGCAAGCAACGCCTGGAAACCAACTGAAAATGTCAAAGGCTGGCTCTTTCGACAGAACACCTCTGCATATAAGGGTTTTCCGGATCCGCTTATGCATTCATTACTCCTGGCCTGTAGAAAAAAGAGACACCATTCGCACTTATAAAAATACAAAAAATTCTTTAAAACATGAATATTGCCTCTATTGAATGTTTATCACATCAAACGCGAAAGAATCGGCCCCTGGGTTTTAGCTTTATGCATAGATTAAGCCTAGCAAGCCAAACTCGGTTTACACTGAAAATTGTCGCAAAACACATAGCCAAATCCAAATTGTGGACTTGAAAATTTATATGCTAGGCTTTGTAATCATTGGCGGGTCTGGGAGGTTATGGTGTGCTATATATGAAACTCTGGACCAGGCCGATTGTGATATGCGAAATGCTCCGGACCCGATATATATATATATCGTGGTTGATAAAACCATCGGGTCTGGTAGATGGTAGCGCGCCATATATATAAGCCCTATGCCTCCCGATAGCGATAAGTGATTAGCTTCGAACCCGATATATTATATGATATGCTTAATAGGATTGGCGGGTCCGCCACATCACTGCGCACCTTATGTTCAAGCCTTGGGACCCCGCCGATTGTGATATGCGAAATGCTCCAGACCTGAAAATATATGTATTTCGGTTGATAAGGTTGTCGGGTCCAGAGGGTAGCGGCACGCCATGTATGCATATGCCTTGGACTTAGGCCGATTACGATATCCGACGGGGTTTTTAGACCCGAAAATATATATATTGTGGCTTATAAATCCGTCGAGTCCGGAGCCCTTGTGGCATGTGTTATGCGCCCATATTGAGTGCGATAAGCGAAAGAGGGATGGTTTATGTGTTTTGCAAAGGGTTTCCTTTGTAAAGGGATTATAACGTGACAATGATGCAGTGACGAGTTTTGCGAGTTAAACCAATGAGCGTTTATGATAAGGGTATGGGTGATGGTTTATGCGAGCACTAATGTACCATGCATGTTTAGGAGGATCGAAAGATCCTGATGAAGGGAGAGGATAAAGGGATAGGTTGTTTCATGAATGATCCATGTAGCAGAGGTATATTTAATGGCTTAGCCATCAGGCCTTGAAAATTTGACTCGGCAAGAAGTTGACATCCATGTGATAAAACAGATCATTCCGAAAGATGAAAAATCAAACTTTTAGGGGACCCAATGGAAATTTGCTACAGAAACATGTTTCAATAGGGTGGTAGTTGTGGCCACAACACATCTGGAATAAATTGAAGAGCATTATTTCTTTGTTGAAGAAAATTGCATTATAGTAAGTCTTTTTCAATGATAATGAAATTTCTTTCTTTTTGTAGGCAACATGCTAGTGTTGTACCTATTCATCAAGCACAAAAGAAATAATTAAGTAAATTACTATAAACACATAAAAACTATAAAAAAAATATTAAAATTCAATTTTATATAATAAAACTTACTTGAACCTGAGAATAAATCCAAAACCAAATCTCCTTCATTTGAACATAAATCTGTAAGCTAGTTAATCAATGTTTGTGGTTTTTGATAAATGTTAACTATCTCTCCTTTTTCATCTTAATCTTCATATACTAGTTTTCTTACAACAACTTCATGAACCCATACTTCGCTGTGACTCTTTCCATCTACTTGATTCAGATGAATAGGGTTATAGCTATCATATTTTGTCCAACATTCAACATGGATGAACTCACAATCACTTATAATTAGTCGATCTCTAGAAAAAATAATATTTGACTTTTTCCTGTAACATGACATAGTAAAAGTTCAATTAACTTGTACATAATTTCTTTTAACATTAATTAAACATACAATTTCAATGTCTTACCATGTAAGCTGAATCCTTGGGTTTGTTTTTCCCTTGAAGCTTGTTAATAACATTGCAAGTTGTGTGTCTGAATGAAATGTCACAAATATCCGAAGTCGTGATGTTGTGACTTCTTGAAAGCTCATAACCACTTTATTAAAATCTTGATAAGTATAAAGCTCACTATCATATCCAATTTCCTAGAAATTGAAACCATGAGGAATATCTACAATAATTAAGGCATATCCCCTTTTAGGTATGATTTTTTCAATGTCTTCATAATCACTTTGTATTATTTGATAGTGGATAGTGTCGAGCCCATTCCAAATGAAATTAGTAAGACTAGGATTAAGTTCAACATTCCAAATACGTTGCTTTCGCAGCCTTTCCAAATTAATTTTTTCAATAAACATTTTGAAAGTATTTGGTACTCCAATTGCATCCTTCTTCCACATATTTAATGAAATAAATAAATATATGTATAAGTAATAAAATAAAAATAGTTTACATATGAATAAAATGAATGTATAAATAAACAAACCTTTTTGAATGCAAGATAAAAATCTTTAAGCGTTGTTGTAGAACTTGATTTTGGGTAGTTGCGTACAACATCATCCCAACTCTCTTAATTCAACATTTTAACCATATGTTCTTGTATTTTCATATAAATCTTATGACTGAAAAAAAAAAGGAATAAAAATAAATAAAAAAAATTAAAAATTAAAAAAATTAAAATTAAAATAAAATGTTAATATAGTGATATGTATAACAAATACCACCAACAACAATATGTTATATTTAAAAGAAAACTATAATCCAAGAAAAAATAAAAATAATTCAACAAACTTACTTTTGAAATTATGAACATGCTTCATCCAATGATAATTCACCTGCCTTCACACAAGATAGTATTAATTTGACTAGTTTGTCATCCTTCAGTCCTTGCGTTGTTCTCCAAGGTGTGATAGTCATATCATATAGAAGTTGCTTGATTTGAAGACTTGTCTTATTGCTGGTATGTATTGAGGGTTTAGACATTTTAACCTTATGATTTTTATGGAAATATTATCCCACATGTTGAAAATATCATTAATCAATTCTCATGTCTCCCCAGTTCTAAATGTCAACTAGAAAATGTTATCCATGCCTCTGAATAAATGTGAATTTAATTTGCCACTTTTTGAATTGGTTTTATCATCAAATTAATAACCTATTTCCATACTAGATTCCTTCTGAAAGCTTAGACTGACTTTTGTCTTATCCCCACCACATTTTTCTTCAAATTCATTATGAATAAATCTGACCCTTTGGATGAAAGTCATAAACATTTTATACTCATTATACGTATTATGATCCCATGCCAATAAATTCGCTTCTGTTTTTGTTAAATCAACATAAATGATGCATCTCACTATTTCAAAAAGAGAGTTATTGGGATATTCCTCGATCAATTTTCTTCTAGCCTCTACACAATGGTTACCTCTAATTACATAATATTTGTATTTAAAACATCATGTTCTCCCAAATGCTTCTTTGTTGGGAACTTGATTTGGATCAATAAGAACCACATAATCCACCACATGTGCATATGGATTGTACCTGAAGAACATTTTCAAGCTGTGGACATGTAGGTGATGTGGCTTTCTAATTCGATATTGAGATTGTCCTTCATTTTGCCTATATAAATGGATGACATTAAGCTGAAATGTTTTGTTTTCATTAATTAATTTATTTCCATCAAGTGATCTCAGATGGAATTTTGTTTCGTTTTAATAATCTCATCCTCTAATCAACGCCTCGTATTATGATTTTTCTATTTCCTTTAGAGCTTTCACTCTAATCTTCATTGCCACCCATGATTTTTACAGATTGACCAACTTTGATTTCTTCTTCTTACAAGTTCACATATTTTATTCTAGGTAAACAATCTCCTCATCATCAAACGGAAGAGAGAAATCTGTGGGCATTTTTATTTTTGGTGTTTTATTTCTTTTATCATTTTGAACAACAATTTTAATCTCCTCTTCACTAATGACAACATATCTTTTAGCTCCAATTTCAACTTCCACATCTTCAAAAGAAACATGTTTAGCTTTACTAGATTTATCCACTTTAGTGATTGTTTGTTAATCTCTTGTATGTACTATTTTAGTTTCATGAGTTATTTTCTTTTCTTCCTTCTCCTTTCTTCTTCTATATTTATGCAGAAATTATTGATCACATTCATAATATTTGGCTCTAGATAATAAATAACCTCCAACATCATTGAAAGACTCTCAACAAAATCTTATCACACAAAATATAATATGTCATTGACCAATAATTTATAAAAATTATAATGATCCTTACAATAATGCATAACACATAAATATAAATAAGCATACTTACAATGTTATTTGCAATGTTCGGTGTGATTTCTTCACACAACTTTGTAGATTATTCATATGTGTCATACTTGACCTTTGAGACGCAAACATTTTCATGTGTCTTGAGTAATTTTGTAAGAACATAAACAATGTTTCTATTCGACACCAAACATATGTCTTGTACTTTACTCATCACCTCATATGGTTCACCAAAATTAATCTTATCACAATATAGATATATATGTATACCTTCATCACTTTCATTATCTTTACATGTTATGTAAAATTTGTTTTATTTATTTCTCATGCATTCTTCTATTCTGAAATAATATTGAATGTACTTGACAGCTCAGTTGCTTGACTTTTATGATGTTTCTCAGTTCGGGTACGTTCAACAGTATTCATAAAGCATCCAACTGCAACTTTAGATGATGTAATTGTTGCTCTTGTTCTAGAAACATTCACATAGACCTTCTTGGATGTAATCTTCTTGATATATATATATATATATAACACATATTTTAATTAAATAAAAAAGACAAAAAAACATTTAAAAATTAAAAATATACCTCCTAATTTAATTTAAAAAATACAAAAAAAAACACTTAAAATATAATTTCATAATTAAAAAAAAAAATCAAAAGATTTATTTTTTGAATTTAAACAAATAAAAAATAAAATTATGCCCTAGCGGGCCTTTGGCCGCCCCTGGGTCAAAGTCCCGTGGGTGGGCTTGCCGGGCTCTAGTAGGCCTGCTAGGTTGAAGGCCTGTGGGCCTACTAGGGCCTGGCAAGACCGTCTGCGGGTCTACCCGTCGATGCACTAGGGGGGTCGAAGGCCTACAGGCCTTCGACCACCTACTGGCCCAAGGGGTCGATTCTGGGAACTAACCCTCGATCCAACGGGCGGCCAAGGGGCAAAATTTTTTAAATTGAAAAAAAAAAGTCTTACATATTTTTGAAAAAAAATTAAATAAATGTAATTTTTTTTAAGGGAATAACTTTTTTTTTTTAGTATGATGAAGGAACGCAACAACTCATCTGACATGTAATTACTAGTAAACCTATGGGGGTTTATGACATGTTTTCCTTGTCGTAAATCAATCACCTAAAGGGGATTTGAACCTGAGTCTACCTTGTTTCAATGATTTCATAAATTTCAAATCAACGAATTGAAATGCCCCGTAAGACAAATAAAAATAAAATAAAAAATTCCAAAAAAAAATTGAACACTAGTTTTTTCATTTCAAAGCCATAAAAAATATGTTTTTTCTTACTTTTCTCCTAAAAATCCTACAAATTTGAGTTTTTTCGTCTTTTTCACTATAAAAATATAAAAATAGCGTGTTTATGTGGTTTTTCTTGTAAAATATGATATTAGAAAATATCTTCAGAAAAAAGTAGTAAAAAAAATAAAATAGTTTTGGAGCATAAAAACCATAAAACAACAAATTTTCCCCAAATTCCTCTTTAAATGGTCAAAATAGAAGGAAAATTAACCTTTGAAATGTGAAAAACTCTCGTTGAATGTGTTATTGATTGCAATGCAACTTCTCCACAAAATTTCTCCAAACTTTTTAACAAAACCTAGAAGGCTTGATGTGATGTGAGGAATAGAAACAACAAATGTTATTATATAGAGAAGATTGTGGGATTTCTTCAGTGTTTGTTGAATGTGGGATTAAAATTAAAATTAAGAAAATTAATATATATTTAATATTATAACTTTAGATTAACTTTTTTCAATGTGGAATAAAAAATAAAAAATTAATTATAAAAATTAATTTAGTTACGAAGTTAATGTTAAATAACTTAAGTAAAAGATTTATTTTAATTTTGAAGGAATGCATTAAAGGAAACTTTTTGTGGATATTTTTAATATTAAGTAGGGTCAAAATTTTCAAGACCAAAATTTTAGTAAAATGCTTTCAAATAAATTTTAGACGAAAATTTTGGAGGGAAAATTTTCGGCAAAAGTTTTTGGGGGAAAACTTTGGAGGGAAAATTTTCGACGAACTTTTTTAGGGGTGAACTTTAGAGGGAATTTTTCAATATCTAAGCTATAAATTGTCACTGGGAGAGAGTGTATTTGTATCATTCAACATATTCTGTTTAAGAGCCGTGGATTCTTCTGATAGTGAAGTTTTTCTTTCTGGTACATCAACATCTTCATCACGTAACAACTCTATTCATATTAATGAATATAACAGAAATTCTTTTTCTATGAATAGAGATTCAAATTTTCCACTTAGTCCTAATCCTAAGGATTATGAGAGAACCACTGATGGAGGAAGGGATGAAGAATTTTCAGAGTCGAATTTTCCACTTAGTCCTAATCCTAAGGATTATGAGAGCACCACTAATGTAGGGGAGGGGGAGGATGAAGAATTTCCAGTAAATAGAGATTCAAAGTTTTCACTTGGTCCTAATATTATAAGAGCACCACTGACAAAGGGGACGATGAATAATTTCCAGTAAATAGAGATTCAAAGTTTCCACTTAATCCTAATCCTAAGGATTATGAGAGCACCACTGACGAAGGGGGTGATGAAGAATTTCCAGTAAATAGAGATTCAAAGTTTCCACTTAACCCTAATCCTAAGGATTATTAGAGCACCACTGACGAAGGGGAGGATGAATTTTCTACAAATGATACTTTTATTATGAATAGAGATTCAAATTTCACACTTTGCCCTAATCTTAAGGATTATGAGAGCACCAATGATGAAGGGGAGGACGAATAATTTCTTATAAATGATAATTTGACTATGAATAGAAAGTCATATTTTTCACTTAGTCCTAATCCTAAGGATTATGAGAGCACTGTTGATGAAGGGGAGGATGAAGTGTTTCTTGCAAATGCTAATTTTAGAGGCATAAATGTGAATACTGCATTTTCTTCGAGTTAATGTTTCAAAGGCACTCATGGTGAGGATGAATTGAATCCTCCAAGGGAGAATTTCAAAAGCACGAATGAAGATGGTGAACAATTTCATCCAAGTCAGGATTTCAAAAGCACAAATGATGGGAGTGAAGAATTTCCTTCAAGTGAGGATGGTAATGAATATTTTTCAAGAAATGGTGGTGATGAATTTCCTAACTATGTGTAAAATGATCATAGTGAGGATACTATACTTCCTAATGATGATGAAAATTCTTCTATAGACAATAATGAAATGATGGAGACGTTGCAAGAAAATATTGTATCTAGGAGTAGGTGTAGACCTTTTCATATCAATCCAAGATATTTCAGTTATAAAAGGTTTAGGACAAAATATCTCATAAGAATAAGTTCTAGCAGTGATCTGATTTCAAGTGAATGTTGTCGAAAGGATTTCTTGAAATGTATGGGTTTCAAGTTTTTGTTGGAGAAAAGGAAGAGATATTTGTCAATGAATAAAATCATGCAAAATTAATTTTTAGTGGGTTGCATGCAATCTACACTAGCAGGTTATGATTATCATATTGAGAATGTATTTCTCTGTAGAAAGAATTTCAAAATGTTTCATTCAATTGGTAATTTTCGTCTATCAAAAATCTAATACTGGAAAAATATCTCACAATTTATTTAGAAGTACGTCATAGATGAGAGGTTGGTCCATTAGCAAATACTACAATGTCATGGATGGAATACTTATTTTCAAAGCATGGAAAGTGTATTCCAAATAAATACACAATACATATTCCAGATAATTTCTCAAGACAAGAAATCTAGAGCTTATACAAAGAATATGCAGAAAGGTGTTGAAGGAGATTGTAATTTTATTACATATTCATATTTTAAAAGGATATGGAAGAACGCATTCAACAATTCTCATATTCCTAAGAAGACAAGAATGAGGGTTTGCATTACATGTGCTTCTCTTAAATAAAAAAGGGATAAATGTCAAGGGGAAGAAAGAGGTATGCATTCATAACATTATATTTAAAAATTGGATAGTTATCAACTATGAAAATATATTTATTAATAAGTTTATTTTATGTCATGTGAAAATTCCATTGTCAAATCACTTCAAGAGCATCACAATCAACAAACAAGTGAAAAAATATGTATATAAATATCGAAAGAAGAATTATGATAATTCAATTAAATATTTGGGTTCGATAATTGATGGTATGGACAAAAAGAAAACATTTCTACCATATTTTGTCTACACACCAAAAAAATTACCAGAGGAAACTTTTATTCAGTTTCACTTGGTTGGTTGTATGGTATTTAATGGGAATATGTTGCCAAGGGTTTACTTCACAGTTCCAAATATTCATAATGATGCAAATCTGACCATAATAAAAATCCATGATGTGGTTTCTCATTGGTCTGGTAATATTCTTGAAGTTTTGTATCTGCAATTAGACAACACAAGTCGTGAAAACAAAAATCAAGTTTTTTTTGGATATCTAAACATGGTTGTTGAATTGGGAATTTTTAAAAAGGTAAAGGTTGGTTTCCTTCTTGTTGGGCACACTCATCACCATATTGATCAGATGTTCATTTGTTTTTCAGTTACATTGAGGAGGAAGGATGTTGGGATCCTGCCATCATTAATAGGATGTATTAAGAAACCATACATTTCGTAGCCTATTTTTCATGTGTTGGAAGAAACTATTGACATGCGAAGGTTTATTATGGGATCACATGGTGAGGAGAAATGCATTGAACAAATTAATGACATTATCTACCAACATCAATGATATGAAATGAAGCAGATTAGTAATGCTGTGCTAATTCCCCATTCAGAATAAAACCCAAGATGCTTATCATTTTCTTATCAAGTGTTTAAGAATTCAATAATTTTGCTTAATTAAGTGATTCCCATGAGAGTTTCTTATGTAAATGTTATAAAACAATTTAACATAAAAATATATGCTGAACAACAACAAAATAATAGCAAAGAACATCAAAATACAACACACAATAAGCACATGATAAAGCAGTTCACCCCTCCTGGACTTTGTCTCCTTGGTCCAACTTCCAATGGCTTGGGCCTCTCTATTATGCTCAAAATTCAAAAAAAGTGTGTTTACAATGCTCAAATGCCTTTGAAACCTATCTCAATGAGTTCAAAATACTAAAAAACGGCCATCTAGCCTCCTTTTGCATCCAATTTGGATAAGAACTGAAGAATTGATGAATTCTCTCAGTTCTTCCACTATTTGTTCCACAAAATGCTCCAAAACTGACCAAAAACCTAATTTCCACCCCAAAATCATCTAATGGAGTGAGAAATTCGTCGTTTGGTGGGCTATATCATGTTTGCTGTATCTAAATCACAATTGGCAAGTTATGCAGGCTCCCAACACAGCAAAATGTTGCAATTGTGGTATTGCGGATCTGTTAGGGATAATTAACTACAACATATATAATCTTGTGTCTAGAACCTCCCGCTCATCGCAATTGGTGAAGTTCAACGGTTGAAGGTCCTGTTAACATGGGAACACTACGATTGTGGTATTGTGGACCCGCCAAGGTATTAAACTATGATATATAAAATTTTCGCCTTTGACTCTTATTGTAATTTGTAATCGGGTGTGGGTACATAACCAGTGCTATATGACAAACCCGTCGGGACATTAAACTGTAACACATAAAAGTATCACGTCTCGCAATCTTATCACAATCAGAACTTTACCGGTGGTAACAACATAACAATAGGGTGTTTGGCGCGATTTGTGGGGGGCATTTCTTAACTTGCGCCTCTTTTTTTTCGATATGCGATATGCAGGACCCAGTGGCAACCTACCACTTGGCACTTCCCCATTCATTGGGACCCTTTCCATGTCATCCAATTCTACCACATATACAAGTCAAACTTGAACTTTGACTTTCTCTATCTTCTACATACGAACTCAGATTCAAGAGTCATTTGCACTATTAGATTCAAAATTAAAATCCCTTCAATCTTAAGCTGAGTTTGAAAAGATTCTGACACTAGTTTTTTAGCATAATTTTGAGCATCTGATCACTCCTCCCCACTAGAAGCCTTTTGGACCCCAAAAGATTTATATTCATTTATTGAACAGATGAGGGTATTGTTCCCTCACCTTCCCCACTTCAATACATTTGTCCTTTGATGGATGTGTACCTTTGAGACCCACCCAAAGATAATCAATACTTCCCATTTTAGTTGTCCTTGTCCTTACATATTTTCATATACAATTATGGCCGACTAAATCTCTTACATTATTAATCCATATATATACTCTCAAATTTAACTCCTGTATACATCATTAATATCTTCTTAAATCTATTGACGCATCCCCCGAAGATGGACTCACTTGGTAGTCCGAAACATTGGCTTCATAAAACTCTATAATAGAACAGCGCATCAGAATTTAAGAAATTAAGATTATCCAGAGCTAAATTGATATCCAATCTAAATTTTCTTAAAAATTGCAGAGATACTAATCATCAAATTATGGTCGACTAAATATCTTACATTATTAATCCATATATGTACTCTCAAATTTAACTCTTGGATACATCATTAATATCTTCTTAAATCTATTGACGCATCCTCTGATGATGGACTCACTTGGTAGTTCAAAACGTTGGATTCATAAAACTCTATAGGATAGCGCATCAGCATTTGAGAAATCAAGATTATCCATAGCTAAATTGATATCCAATCTAAATTTTCTTAAAAATTGCAGAGATAATAATCATAAGATTATGGCCGACTAAATCTCTTACATTATTAATCCATATATATACTCTCAAATTTAACTCCTAGATACATCATTAATATCTTCTTAAATCTATTGACGCATCCCCTGATGATGGAATCACTTGGTATTCTGAAATGTTGGGTTCATAAAACTCTATAACAAGACAACGCATCAAAATTTGAGAAATTAAGCTTATCCAGAGCTAAATTGATATCCAATCTAAATTTTCTTAAAAATTGCAGAGATAATAATCATTAGATTATGGCCGACTAAATCTCTTACATTATTAATTCATATATATACTCTCAAATTTAACTCCTGGATACATCATCAATATCTTCTTAAATCTATTGACGCATCCCTTGATGATGGACTCACTTGGTATTCTGAAATGTTGGGTTCATAAAACTCTATAACAGGACATCGCATCAAAATTTGAGAAATTAAGATTATCCAGAGCTAAATTGATATCCAATCTAAATTTTCTTAAAAAATGCAGAGAGAATAATCATCAGATTATGGCTAACTAAATATCTTACATTATTAATCCATATATATACTCTCAAATTTAACTCCTAGATACATCATTAATATCTTCTTAAATCTATTGATGCATCCCCTAATGATGGACTCACTTGGTAGTCTGAAACATTTGGTTCATAAAATTCTATAACAGGTCATTCCTCCTCTATCTAAATTTCTTCTCACCTATATGGATTCATTATTTAATAACTTTATAAAACTTTATAAAGTATTATTTAAATGCACGTAAGGGTCCACTCCACACGTGTAAACCCATAAGGTCATAATGTAAGGTTAATTCATAGATGGGTATCCCATCCGATATAAATTCCAACTATAAATCAAGTTTAACATTGATCATATGATCCCATGAAATCCAAACTTTCAAACAAAGTTTTCCCCGCTTCACTCCCTGATGGCATAATATTTTATTAGAAAATGTGCATCCAATAAAGTTTTGACACCAAGGATAATTTTAGGGGCGAATGTTCGCCCTTTGGCGATATTAAGGGGTTTTAAATTTTTAGTGGGCGAATATTTTGTATCATAGTACATTTTTACAAATCACCTCAAATAGCCCACCTTATTTTAAGGGAGAGGGTAAAAAAGGTAAATTTAGCCCTTGAAATTAGGACTTACAACCTTCCATTCGCCCATTTTGAAGAATAGGTTTTATTTAAGTGAATCCATTCGCCCATTTTCAAGAATAGGTTTTATTTAAGTGAATCCTATGGGCCAAATACCATATTTATAAAAGAGGTATGGTAAATTAATAAAAATATAAATAAATGAGAGGTATGGTAAATAAATAAAACATTTTTTATATTTACTCCATAAGTCACTTTATATACATGTAAGGGTGTAAAAAAATAAAAATATAAGTAAAGTGGAGGTATGGTAAATAAATAAAACGTCTTTTTATACTTACTCAAAAGGTATGGTAAATAAATAAAAATATAAATAAACTAGACGTATCATAAATAAATAAAACCTCTTTTTATATTTAGTCCATAACCCTCGTTCTATTTATGAAGGCTCAAGAAAGAGGTTTTATTTAAGTGAATCCTATGGGCCAAATACCATATTTGTAAAAGAGGTATGGTAAATTAATAAAAAATATAAATAAACTAGAGGTATGGTAAACAAATAAAACATTTTTTTATATTTACTCCATAAGTCACCTTATATTTACGAACACTCAAAAACTGGGTTATATTTAGGTGAAACTTATTAATACCATGCAAAAAACCATTATTAACCCTAATATTAGAATTAATAAAAATAAAAATGGCACATGGTATTGACCCATGGTATTCACCAAAATGGCACATGGTATTGACCCATGGTATTCACCTCGAATGTAGCCTATTTAAATGGGGGAATTAAACCAGCATGTAGCCTATGCTAAGATTCACTAGGACTTTACAAAATTTTATTATTTAGTGAAAGACTCACCAAGATCTTACAAGATTTTATAATTGAGTAAAATATTCTAATAAAAATAAAAATGGCACATGGTATTGACCCATGGTATTCACCTAGAATGTAGCCTATTTAAATGGGGGAATTAAACCAACATGTAGCCTATGCTAGGATTCACTAGGACTTTACAAAGTTTTATTATTTAGTGAAAGACTCGCCAAGATCTTACAAGATTTTATAATTGAGTAAAATATTCGCCATGCCTAGTGAGAGATTCGCCAAAAAATTATATATACATATTATATTATTGATAAAATCGCCTTCCATTTTTCCTATATACCATGGAGATTCGCCCATTTATTATATTTATAAATTTAGGGGGGGTTCTTAAAATTTTCCCTGTATTGACACCACTTTATAAAACTTATATTAAATACTTTACTCAATTCAGATGATCAATATAAAACCCATCAGCTCAAAGCTTGAGGGTACTCTGTGAACACATACTACTATATATAGTAATAAACTTAGATAGAGGACTACAATGGTATGGCTAAAATTGGTCATACTATCGAAAATTATAAGAATTAATGTCATTTTTTATTTGATTAGTCTGAACTTGTTGATCTTTCAAAGACATGTCTTGAACGCGTTGTAATTTTAATGGTATTCTCTCACCTACCGTAAGAAAAACAACATTTGATAGTCATCACAATACCAGCAAAAAGCCTTTTTCTGTATCCATTGCACCATTAATGGAACATTAGGTCACTTTTTCATTAGTAAACTTTGATTTGGTCAACTATCGTCAGAATTATGCAGTTGTTGGTGCAGTTGTTGGTTGCAGTGATTGTTGGTTGGCATTGATGTCAACCTAGGCATGTATCGTTGATGATTGTATTGCAGATGCATGTATGTGGATGCATATGTTAGCTTGGTACATGTGCTTTCTTGCTTGTATTATCAGTTGCAGATGTCAGTAGATGGTGATTGGTGTATTTGGATCTCTATGCGAATGTTATGCATGTGTCGTAGTTAGCTTATGTTGGATTGGCTTATGCAGATGTTATCTATTGTTGATGAGTTTATGCATATAGTTGATAACAATTATGCAGATGGTTGGAGTAAACATTGCCATGGTACAAGTATTATTGGCAGTGGCATTACCTTGGTATTGTTTTTGTGTGTGTGTGTGGTCCAGGTCGACACTTAGTATTGGCATTGTAGGTATCGATATTACCATGATATTTGCCTATGGTAGTGGCTTGGAGATTACCATGGTACAGGGATATGTGGTATTGGCATAACCATGGTATTTACCTGTAGTATCGACCTGGATATTACCGTGATATTGGCATAGCCATGGTATTGACCTAGAGATTACCATGGTACAATGTCCATGGTATTGACATAACCATGGTATTGACTTATGGTGTTGATCTAGATATTACCATGGTACAAGGATCCATGGTATTGGCATAACCATGATATTGACTCGTGGTATTGGTTTGGAGTTTACTATGGTACAGGTGTCCATGGTATTGGTATATCCATGGTATTTTCCCAAGGTATTGTATGGAGATTATTGAGGATATTTTGATATATAGTTTTGTGAGAATATTGAGTTAGTGTGTGTGTGTGTGTGTGGATTGATTGTGAGTGTGAATTAATTAATTGACTGAGAGTGAGTGCATGCTACAGTGACCTATCTAGAATATTATACATTTGTAGGTGTGTTGATGTAGCATAAAAACTATGCTGAAGCGCAAAAACTGATAGCTTGAAAACTTGAATGTAGAAATACACAAAGGTATTTAATAATAATAATTTATTATTATATATAAAATGTATAAGATTATATAATATGATTTCAATGTTACAATGAGGCCCCGCTTTTATACCTCAGCAGATGATCTTTCGTGAATGGGCATGTCTTTTAGACATGCCTTTTCACCTAAAAGACATGTGTTTTCACCTAACTTAATGACTATTTAACCTAATTAATATTTAATTATTTAATATTTATATTTATTTTATTTATTTAATTGTTATGAATTATATTCATAACATAGCCTCTTCCTTCGGAAGCTTTGTCCTCAAAGCTTTAATGCTTGGGGTTTTCTTCACTTAGTGTGTGTCGTCTCGATGTATATAATCTTGCCATCCTCTTCTCTTATAGCTCATCGATAATATTTCTTTACGATTTATTTATTTATTTAATAATTTTTTTTGATAAGTGTAATATATATATATATATATATGAAATTAAGTTAATATTTTTTTTAATTAAATTATATAGATTGTTTATTATATAGTTAAACCGATGTATGAACCCCAACAGTCCCGACGTATGAAAACTGATTGCATATAGTCCGCATAGTATTGACGTTTTGGACCAAGGGAACACATCACTTGACCACGGCATGGACATCACTTAACTGCAGGGATGGTTGTTTGAAAGGGGGAACACATCACTCGAACACGTCACTTGACAACTACGGATGCAGTGGCACCAATGATAGCGGGCAGCGACAGCATGGGTGTGTTTATTCTGGCATCGGATAGGGATAGCTCGTTCCATTGCCAGGGTGGTTGCAATAATAACACGACAATGTAGGCCTCTCTGTCAACACAAGGTGATAATGATGCAGGGTGTATCCTGTCTCCTCGGGTGATTTCTCAACCATCTCTTCCTTCAGCCTTTGAATATGAGCATCATTGAAGGGATAAGCCTGCATTCCATAAGCCTTCATTGCACGATGGGCGTGAGTGCTGACAGTTTTTCCATCCACAGGCTTAGCTACCGGGACATGGACATTTCCATGTTTTATCACAAAATTACACTCATCAAAAACCAAAAGTAACTGCAGTGTCGGCGTCTGTATTTTCTCCTTGGCTTCCTCGTCCTCAACGTACTTGCACTCATACCCCTCTTCAACCTCCTTTTTAAATTCATTTTTAATTTCATCCAGCCGCTCTTTCATAAATGGGTAACACTTGGATCCATAAAGTTGGATGAAATAATATGGAGGTAACGACACTTCCCAATGTACTTTACCATCTGGATTTATAATAACTACCTCTAGCATAATCGAAATTTGGAAGTAGTGAAACAATTTCCTCATAGTCTTGTCTCCGAATGGCAAAGACAGTTATGGCATCTTGGCAATAACCTCTTGAAAGTATTTTTCCTCAGAGTCATCTGTCACATACACAATCACAAAGGCGACCCCTTTTTCCAAAAGCTTGTTATAAAAATTTACAAGCAATGGAATGGATTCATCATAAATGTCTACACACCACTTGGCTGAGAATAACAGAGCTACAGTCTTCCCCGCAAGCTCCGCTACTAGAACCTTTCCTTTTCCATGGCCAATGAAAAAATCTCGTTCATCAGATACCAGAAAGGACTCCAAAGTTTGTGTGTCTGTGTTCACTAAGGCCTCCACTTTCTTCCTCACCTTATCAACCTTTTCTATAGTGAATGGATAGCCCTCGACACCAAATTCTTCAAAATACTCCATGCCATAAGGGGTTACAATTCTGCCATCTTTATCCAGAACAACGAGGGTAGGAACCTGATGGACTAGAAAGGCCCACTTGAACTTTCTCCTTGTATTTTTATCTAAGAATGGCAGGACTAGGCATGGCATGGTGCGGAGGGATTCCTAAAACCTCTTATTGTCAAAAATGAAGACAATCTCGAAATCCCCCTTCTATGATAATCTTTATAGATTTCAAACAAAATAAAGGTGGAGAACCAATCCAACTGTGGGGTGGAGAGCCAATCCAACTGTGGATTATCACACCAAGCGGCACAAAAGTAAAGACCCACATATTTAAATTTCTCTTCTAGTTCTCGAATCTCCTCCATTGATAGAGTAATTTTAATTTCGTTTGGATCCTCTTTTAATCGCAAATAAGCATTGTCATCCTTTTCGCCTGGAAATTCGATTAGAAAATTACCAAGCATTTCATCAACCTCATCATCTTCACCTACAAAAGGGCTGGATGGGTTTTTCATGGCAAGAGTAGGAAGAGGACGGTGGATCATATTCCTGCAAAAGGTTTTGTAAGAATTCTTTTCCTGGGAATCGAATAATTGTTCATAGTTTTCTGTAGGAACTTCATCATAATGATTTTCAACTCCATAATATTCATTCTTTGAAAATTCATAATCCCCATGTTTCTCTAACGACTTAGATTCCTTTGTACTCTATAGTTTCACACCACATTCATCCTCATCCACATCAATATCAACTTCTTCTGGATCCTCATCTTGGTTGATATCATTTTCATATTTATCATTCTGATCAAAATCTTCTTCTCCTGCTTCACCTTGTTTCGTTTCTTCACTGTCACTATTATCTTCCTTATTATTGATTTCCTTTATACGTACTTTAAATTCTGCACATGATTTTTCTAAATGTTGAAATGATTCTTGAATACTAAATTGTTCAACATAATCAAGATGTTAACGTAATGGCACATTGTGCAGAGAAATACATTCGAAGGCTCGCATGATTATATCGTGTCCCATGGCTCTGATACCACTATAGCATAAAAACTATGCTGAAGCACAAAAACTGATAGCTTGAAAACTTGAATGTAAAAATACAAAAAGGTATTTAATAATAATAATTTTTTATTATATATAAAATGTATAAGATGATATAAGATGATTTGAATGTTACAATGAGGCCCTGATTTTATACCTCAGCAGGTGACCTTTCGTGAATGGGCATGTCTTTTAGACATGCCTTTTCACCTAACTTAATGACTATTTAACCTAATTAATATTTAATTATTTAATATTTATATTTATTTTATTTATTTAATTTTTATGAATTATATTCATAATAGTTGAGTTGGGGTGTACACCATTTTATCATTTTCATATTCATATCAGTGAGGCTGTTTGGTTTCTCATGTTGATCAAGTTTGAGAGCCCAGTGTGAATTATTTTGAAACATGGTTCGCATGAAGGTGTTGAAGGCATGAGGCTACATTATAGACAATGTGTAGATAAGGTGGGTGCCTTCTAGCAGACAGATTAGAATGGGAAACAGGTTTCTCTAGAGTCCAACATTGTTGGGTGAGGCTCGTTGGTTGTGGTGACTTCCAAACGAATGGCAATTTGTAGATTCATTGAGAGAAGAGACTTTCCAATTGATATTGCTAGCAAATTATCTTGGTCGAGTCCTCTAGCTACTAGGTGGTAGCTCCTATTTGTAATAATTTGCTCAACATAATAGAATTTTGACCAACAGGTGGTTTTTTGCCCTAGAGAGGGTTTTCCACTAAAAAAATATTGTGTCCTCTTGTGCATGTTTTCCTTGATTATATCTTATGGTTCTCATGTGTTGATATACGATTTAATCTACTAATGGGTTAATGAAGATTATGTTGCAGTAATTGAAGATGATTTTAAAGTTAATAAACACAATCACTATTGATTTACCCTGCCCTCTATTGTGGCCACAACCACCACCCTATTAAAACCTGTTTTGGTGGAAAATTTGAATGGGTCCCCTAGAGGTTTGATCTTTAATTTCTTCGAATGATAACTCTCTGAATGATCTGTTTTTATCCCAGGGATTTTAACTCTCTGCCGAGTCAAATCTTCAACTCTTAATGGTTAAGGCCCCCCTTGAATAAATCTGTGTGGCATGATTCATTTATAGCCCAGTCTAGCCCTTTATTCATATCTTTCATCGGGACTTTTTCAATCCTCATAAACCTTCATGGTACTCTATGCCCACACATATAACCAACCCCCATTCTTTACTATGGTCGTATGTGGACTCAACCCACAAAACATTTTGTCACGCCTTTATTTCTATTATAACACTTTTGTAATAGAAATACTTTGCAAGCGTATTTAACTTACCTTTTCCATGATTTTTTGGTCTTTACACATTTCTCGGTGCCTGCCTTTATCATTATCGCAATCTCTCAATTTCCGCGGTTACACTGCGTATTCCTCTTTTGCATCTGATAAGCGAGAACCTTCCAGACTTCAAATGTGATTAAACATGTCCATATCCTTTTGGGTCCACTGTTACATTGCTTATCGCAATCACTTGTCTGCTCCGCCATCACAAATCGCAATCGGTGGAACCCAAGGCCCATATATAAGGAATTTCGTGGTATGGAGGACCTGCCGAGATTATTAAGCGCAGCACATACGATTTCGGGTCCGAAGCCCATTGTAAATCGCTATTGGTGGAATTCAAAGCTTATACATAAGGCACGATATGATACAACGGACCCGACGAGGCTATTAAGCATAACACATATGATTTTGGTTCTGCTCCCTAATTGCAAATCGCAATTGGCGAAACCCAATGTTTATACATAAAGCGCGATGTGATATGGCGGACCAGTCGGGATTATTAAATGCAACACATATATTTTCAGGTCTGGCCAATCGTAAATCGCAATCGGTGGGACCAAGGGTGATGTCACATGTGACTACCCGCTGCGATGTGCGATTGCGACTTGATCACATCAAAACCTTGGCTAAACCAGGGGCCGATTCTTTTACACTTGTTCCATTTTATTTCATAAAAGTTTTATTGAGGGAAAAATTTGTGTTTTTAGGCATTTCTATCATATTTTCATAAGCATAGATAATGTTCATTATTTCTGTAGGCGAGGACCAAGAGAAGGCAAGAGAGGTTGAAGAGCAGATGCGTAAGCATCAAGAATGGCTACGGGTAAAAGATGCATGAGCGGATCCAAAGAATACATATATGCAGGTGTACTCTATTTAAGATCCGGCCTTAGGCGTTCACGGTTGGGTTTCCATGCGTTACCTGTGTATTCCGAAAGTGATGTTGTCCCGGGTTTCATCATGAGGAGATGACACGTATTCATTCTCCTTTCCATTAGCATCCATTCATTCCCCCCAGGAAATAGAATGCTCCAAAAAATGTGACCTCGACGTGTTAGCGGTTTCACCGACCGTTCTATGTCTGTATATTTTGATTTGTGCATTGAAAAGGGGAGGAAGGTGGAAAGTTGAGGGGAAGATGGAGGGTCAGTCATTTTCTGCATAAATATTACCTCCAGAGATGGGAGGACTTTTTTTGGGGCAGAACAACTTTTGGATTTATTGTGCTAATAAACAATACTGTTTGGGTTAAGAAGGAGCCTTTTTTCAATTTATCATCCTTTTCTTTCATGTGGTTAGAATCAGGGTGTTGTTGCTGGAATAAATATAAATATGTTTTTTTGTGTATATTGATAACAGACAGTTCATGACTAGTCTTGGTTATTCAAATATAATTTGTTACCATGTTTAATTCATGAGCGGTTGCTAATTCAAAACCTTGTTAAACATCAGTTGCAAGTTTTATTTGTATGGAAAGGAATGTGTATTCCTGTATGAGTAATCAGATTGCATTTAATATTTAATACAACCTTGTTCATCTATGAACCAGTAATTGATTCATTTGGACTTGGAATCTATATATGATGTTTAATCTCTTTTGTTATGCTCTTGTAGGATAGATTAGAATAGTTAGGACTAACATAAGTAGTTAGAATTAGTATAGATAGGATCTGATACATATAGGTTAGTTGTTTCTTTTGTTGATTTAATGGAAGTCTTCCTCCAGGGAGCAATCTTTCAACACCTATAACAGTTTACGGGGTCCTTTAAAACCCATCAGAACTAGCCATTTCAAACGAAAGAAAATCTAATCGGGGTCTGCGATCGGGTTGGTTCCCTTTGTTGGCATAGTGAAAATTTTCCACATCAACAAAATTGGCACTAGAAGGAGGGCCTGAACTGCTGTCCACAGCTTTTCATGATTTCAACTATAAATTTCACACATGGATTCGAAAATATTAATGTATGGATCGAAAAGGTCGAAAAGATCATTCCGCCCATTTGGAAGAGCCTCATTTCGAAGAAGCAAAGATCCTTCTAAGTCTCGTGTTTGGGTCACCCAAAGAAGAGAGATTGTGGGAGTCTCCTATCACTCAAGAACAACCAGTCATAGTACTTACTTGAGCTTATGCTTGTTCCCTCTCTTAGCTCCCCATCTTTCACTCTTTACCTATGACAGCTAAAAGAAAGCCAAGGGTCTTTCCTGTAAGCGAAGAGACATCTACAGCCCCTTCTCTTGAAGATATTGTGCTAGAGTCTTTGCAAAGTATCGACACTCCTTAGGATGAAATTCCTGAGGACCCCCCCTCTAAAGGTAATCCCTGACCTGATTTGGAAAATCCTAACAAAGAACGCCTCAAAGAAACCTTCAACTAGAACCTCCCTATCCATAATATGGCTAACGTTCCCCCTCCAGGTGGGAATCTGCCTCCACCACCCCCTTCGGGTGGGAATCTGCCTCTACTACCTCCTCTAAGTGGGAATCAACCCCCACCTCCTCTGGGAGCACTCCCTCCTTGGCTTGCACAAGATGATGTAGCAATACCTGGGTAGCAGCATGCCTTACCCAAGAACACAGAAAGAGTATTGCCTAAATTCAACCCTGAGCGGGGAGACACTGCTGATAACCATATTCACTCTTTCTTCCCAGCCGTGCGCTTGGGGGTAGCTGATGAAGATATGGTATGTCACTTGTTCCATTTTACTCTGATTGGTGTAGCCTCCACATGGTACTTTGGCTTGAGAATAGGATCAATCACCTCATGGGGCACTTTTTAGCATGCCTTTTTAGAAACGTTTAGCGATGATAAGATGCCTGCGGCCTTAGTTTTAGAACTATTCCATTTAAAAATGTGTTGGCATTATGATACATATGTTGTACTTGATGGAAACCCACTCATCTCAGATGATAAATTATAGTGCAGCAAAGTTCACGCACTTTCATTAAGATAAAAGTTTCTTTCATGAAGAAAAAAGTTTCCTTCATGTAGAGAAAAGTTCACGCACTTATATGCAGAGAAAAGTTCACGCACTTTTATGCAGAGAAAAGTTTATTTCATGTAGAGAAAAGTTCACGCACTTTTATGCAGAGAAAAGTTTATTTCATGTAGAGAAAAGTTCACGCACTTTTATGCAGAGAAAAGTTTATTTCATGTAGAGAAAAAGTTCACGCACTTTCATGCAGAGAAAAGTTCCTTTCATGAAGAGAAAATTTCACGCACTTTCATGGTTGGCTCATGGTATTAGTCCGACAGTTTTTGATCCTATGGTTTTGGTCCGTGGTATTGCATCCAAAAGTGTTGATCTCACGCACTTTCATGGTTGGTTCATGGTATTAGTCCGACAGTTTTTGATCCTATGGTTTTGGCTTGTGGTATTGCATCCAAAAGTGTTGATCTCACGCACTTTCATGGTTGGTTCATGGTATTAGTCCAACAGTTTTTTGATCCTATGGTTTTGGACCGTGGTATTGTGGAAGGCCTAAGACTATAAAAGAGGAAGGAGATCATTTGGCAAAGCATCATCGAATGAATTGAATATCTAATAAGTGCTAGATCTGAAATATTTGTGATTGGGTTATGGTGCAGATCTGGATCTGAATGAAGGAGGAACCTTAGCGCATAAAGGAGGATAAGTTCTTTTGATGGGTCATAATCTTTATGCTTGAATAATAGTATCTTTGCATGATTTTGATCTGTTATATGAGGCGCATGCTTGATCTATAAATCTGACAATCTGGGTTAATTAGTGTCTGAATATTTGAAAGAAGGAATTATTCTTTATAGATCTGCAATGAGGTTTCAGGTTGTTGAAGTAGCGTATATCTTTAAATTATGATCTAGCTGCCTCTGTCTATTGCTGCAGTATTCTGGGTTCAGAATTTGGTGTGTGGTTGCTGTTACTGTGTTCTGGGTACAGCTGTCAGAGAAGTGTTTACTTGATTCAGTGCTAATTGGGAAAGGAGATTGTTTGATGCAGATATACTTGATGATTGATTGATGTTCATGGATCCAGTCTGAAAATTTATGAAACGTGGTCCCTGGAAGAAAGAGAAGGTTGTAGCCTTCAGTAGGCCAGCACCTACGTACTAGTATCTTGGCTAGTACAAGAGCTAAGGGGGTTGTAGCTCCCTTCCAGGAGAAGCTAGAGAACGAGAGAGGGTTGTAGCTCTCTGCAGGTTGTAGCCTGCATACTGGTAAAGGACTGCACCAGTACAAAATCATTGTAAAAGGAATTTTCTAATTAAAAGAAGATAGAGACATATTGCAGCAGGTGGTTTTCACCCACATTGGGTTTCCACCTTATATCTGGTGTTCTTTTGTGTGACTATTTTCTTTTCTTGTTCCTGCTCATTATTTTATGATATTGACATACAAAGTAATGATCAATATTTGAAGAATTATTCAAAGTATAAATAAGGAAGATATATTGAAAAGAATTTGATAATACTGATTCACCCCCCCTCTCAGTATTATTTCCAACAAAATGGAAGCCAAAGAAAAGGTCAAGGATATTAACATACGGTTCAACACTTTTCTCAACAGAATCCCGGCTAACGGTAGATCTACTGATGAGGTGCTCATGGAATTCTACATCACTTCTCTCCTTATCCCAACTGCGATGTGGGTCAAGAGGAGTAATGCACAAAACTTACAAGGTGCTATCGATGAAGTAGTAAAAGTCGAGAATGAAATGATCAGTGTCACAACATGTCATCATACAACCGAAGAAAAGAAAGCCTCTCAGTCATCCAAGAAGAATAATGAGAGTGATAACAAAGTGCTGAGATCAAAGAAAAGGATACCACAAATGTGGAAGGTTTGCATCGGATCATTTAGAAATTGACAAACACAGTCATCGATATGAAAAGGAATTATGGGGAGAGTACAAATGGGAATGGAGGATATCATAACAACCGAAAATCCTTCAAACCTTTCTATCGTAAGAAGATAGAAGGTGGTCATGACCAACTTGCGCTGCTTGCTCCACCCAATGAAGGGATTTTAAATAAGGAAGAGCTGGCTCTTATCGGATCACTCCTTACCAAAGAAGAACCTATAGCGGAGATGGATCTAGAACAAGAAAATGAGGAAGAATACTAAGTAGAAGAGCCCTTGGACGAGGAATCTCAAATCAATGTATTGTTGGATTTCTATACAAATGAGAACGATGATGATGAAGGAGATAGTACGACAGAAATCCACACTAATGAAATCCACACACGAAGTAAAGGGCCACTTGCGGGCATGATGAAGCCTGTAGATTAGGAAAAGAGAGATGTTTACCCTTTGAAGGCATCCGCTCCCAAAGTTCTCGTTGAGAAGGGTAGACCTAGTGGTGATTCCAAGAGTACTCCAATTATGAAATGTCCACAGAAAGATAATACATCTCCAAATGCAACGAAGGTGACTCAAAATGATAAAATCCCACCTCAGAATGGAAAAATAGTTATGATTACTCTACCCTACCCTGTTTATAACATTAATTACAACATTGTGGTTGATCTTAAGAAATCTCAAGCTAATATCACATACTTCGATTTGTTAAAGTTAACGTAGTAAAGAGATCTGTTTTTGAAAGCTATGAATGAATGGAATTGCAAATCTCCCACCAATCCAAATAGCCAAACTAAGAAGTCGGCATCCAGACCTGTTAGTACCCCCAGCACAGCACAAACGCCATCGGCCATGGAAGCCACTCTATCAAAAATTAATTGAACCCCCCGAGATGTCAGTGTAGCCATGATAGGAAGGAAATAAAAATCCATGACTCCGCCTTTCCTTATCACATTTGAAATCTTCAACATGAATGTATACAATTGCTTGGTAGATTCCGGAGCCTTGGCCACTATTATGCCTTACGGTATTGCTAAAAGACTTCATGCAATACCCGAGAAAACTGGAACTCGAATTATGCAACTGGACAGAACAAATGTAAAAGTAATTGGAGAATTGAAAGATGTGTTGATTTGGATGGTTGCTAAACCACAGTACACACAAGTCATTGACATAATGGTAGTTGACATACCCGAGGCTTATGGAATGCTGCTTAGTAGGGACTGGTCAGCAAAACTGAATGGATATTTCTCAACTGATTGGTCCCATCTCTTGTTGCCTCAGAAGGGAAAAGGTGATATGCTGAGAGTTGATCAAGAAAGATACATGAAGTATGTAGTGACAGAACTAAACGACCCCAATGAACCTGTAATGTTTACCAAATCTATCCTTGGGAATTATAGTTTCAACGTTTGTGCCACAAAAACCTGTTTTGGAGAATTCCATGCAGAAACAATTGAAGAAACTGCAATAAACACACAGTTGGAAGCTCTCCCCCTTAGTCAAACTAATGAGCCACCCTGTAATATAGTAGATGATAGAACTAATTTCATAAGAAGCAGGTCATTTGATGCAACATTAGATTCTATATTTTGGACACTCTACTTTCATGGCTCTAACTGCCTTGAAGGTGTAGGTGCTGGGATCATTCTCATTGACCCGCAAGGGAACCAACATCTAATGGCCAGCCGGTTGGAGTTAGCGTGCACCAACAACATAGTAGAATACGAAGGCTTGTTGCAGGGCCTAAAAAAAGCCATTGATATGAAGGTGAGAAATCTTAAAGTTTTTGGTGACTCACTGATAATTGTGGACCAAGTAAGGAGAAGGATACATTGCAATTCACCACACCTAGTAAGATACCAACATGAGGTATGGAGCTTAATTGACAATTTTGATTCTTTTACTATCACACACATACCTTGATGGAAAAACTAAGATGCCGATTTGATGGCTGGTATGGCTGTAATACTTTTTCCTGATCTTAGATTAAACAAGAATAAATATTATGGTGAATTGATTTTTAGAACATCCGTACCTAATAACATCTCAAATTGGTAGGTGTTAGAATGTGATGAGAAAATCCTTGAGTTCCTACATTGCGAAAAAACATTCAAAAATGCAGTCATTGATGAAAAAGAGCATGACGAACTTATGAATGGGAGTAAATATGAGGAAAATGATCAACCCAATATAATCCCCAAGTCAGTTGTCAAGATGGAGCACTTTTATGACCTACATGATAAATTTAAGAAGCCAACTAACTACAAAACGCATAGCTCATCCATGAAGTATGAGTCGGTCAACCTTGGAACTGAAGAAGACCCAAAAAATGTTAATTTGGGCTTGGGATGCTCTCCACAAGAAAAGGTTGCATTTGTTAAGTTGTTTAAAGAGTACAAGGACGTCTTTTCATGGACATATGGTGACTTAAAAACCTTCGATACCGGCATTATGCATCATGTAATTCCTTTGGAAAAGGATGTCAAGCCCTACCAATAAAAGCTTTGCAAGATGCATCCAAGCCTGGAATTGTTGGTGAAGAAAGAATTAAACAAAATTCTAGACACCAAAATCATTTTTCCTGTCAGGCACACCCGCTGGGTAGCCAATCTTGTGCCAGTAAGAAAGAAAAATGGAGACATCAGGTTATGTATCGATTTCAAAAACCTGAACAAAGCATCACTAAAAGATAACTATCCCGTCCCTTCCATGGAACACATTCTTTAATGCGTTTCTAGGTCTAAAGTGTTGTCCCTATTGGATGGGTTTTCGAGATTTAATCAAGTGTTGGTGGCGAATGGAGATCAGCTTAAGACAACCTTCAACACTAAATGGGGCACTTAAGCATATCGCAAAATTCCATTTGGACTTATTAATGCGGGCGCCACATTTTAGAGAGCTATGGACATAGATTTCTTAGGATTGATTAAAAGATCAGTAGTGCTTTACATGGATGACATTAGTGTGTATTCATATCACAAAAGGGATCATATTTATCACCTAAAACAGATTTTCGAAAGATGATGAAGGTATGGAATATCGTTGAATCCCAAGAAGAGTGTTTTCGCAGTTGCAAAAGGGAAACTACTGGGTCATATCCTCTCTAACAAAGGAGTTATTATTGATCCTAAAAGAATAGAGACCATCATGAGAATAAAACCCCCTACAAGTAAAAGGGAAATGCAATCTTTTTTCGGGAAAATTAATTCCGTTAGGAAATTTGTTTCAGGTTTCGCAAAAATAGTGCATCCCATTCAGCTAATGATGAAGAAAGACGTTGTGTATAGGTGGAGTGATGAAGCTAAGAAATCATTTCAGCTAAGTAAGGAGGCCATCGCAGAAGCTCCTACGTTGGTTAGCCCCAATTTTGACAAGGAATTCCTCCTGTACACTTTTGCTTCAGACATTTCATATGCCGCAATCCTCACCCAAAAAAATGACAACGACGATGAAGTCCCTATTTCTTATATGAGCTCTAATCTTCAGGGAGTAGTACTGAACTACCCTGACGTGGAGAAACAAGGTTTTGTTGTTTTTAAAGCCGTGAAAAATTTCCACCCTTATTTATTAAAGGCCAGGACTAAAGTAATCGTCCCCCACCCTACTGTAAGATCCCTCTTTGTGCAGAGGGAGATGGGGGAACGGAGAGGGAATTGGATAACCGCTCTTCAAGAATACGACCTTGAGATTAAGCTGGAAAAGATAGTTCGAGGGCAGGGATTGTGTAAGCTCGCGGTAGAAGCCTTGGTGGATACAGAAGGGGCGTCTAAAGAACTAGAAGTGCAGAGCAAACGGGACACGCAAGTAGAATTCATGGAGGAGCCTAGATGGACAAACGAAATGCTGATGTGTGAGCACGAAACATTAGAATTCCCTTTGGTTCCTAACTTGTGGTATTATGACATATGCTTTTATCTAACACGGGGATCATGCCCTGAGCACATGAATGCATCATGAAGGAGAGCGCTCAGATTAAAATCTAATCAGTATCACTTGGCCAATTACATATTATACAGAAGAAATTATCATGGAGTTTGGCTAAGGTGTTTGGAAAAGGATGACATTGATTATGTTTTGAAAGAAATGCACATCGGCCTAGCAGGTGGTCACTATGGTGGAGATACCACTACTCACAAAATATTAAGAGTTGGGTATTATTGGCCGATAGTGTTAAAATACTAACACACCTATGCTCAGAAATGTAGGGTGTGTCAAACTGCCGCAGGGCGAGAAAGAAAGCCAGTCATTCCCCTCAGGCCTGTTATGATCTATCGCCCATTCCAGCAATGGGGCCTAGATGTCATAGGTGAGATCACTCTGAACTCTTCACAATAGCATAAGTATATACTCACAGCAACCGACTACTTCACTAGATGGACTGAAGCCATCTCGCTTCGGAAGGTTAACGAAGACGAGGTAATATCTTTTATTGAGAAATTTATTATCAACAGGTTTGGCATCCCTGATGCTCTCATATTTGATAATGCTTCTTACTTTTCATCACTAAAATTGATTGAATTTGCTATCGATAAATCAATTCGCATAAGGTATGCATCAAACTATTACCCCCAGGGAAATGGAGTTACAGAGTCCTCAAATAAAAACCTAATCTGCATAATCTGTAAATCCATCGGCGACAACCAGAGGAACTAACACAACGCCCTAACAAATGCCCTTTGGGCTAATAGGGTCACCCAAAAAGTAGCATTATGAAACTTCCCATACTTCCGCATCTATGGACAAGAAGCCATCTTGCCTCCCAACGTTACCCTTCCCTCGTTACAACTCTCCCAAGCCTTGAGAGGGACCCCTTTAGCCTTACTTCAAAAAAGGATCAACCAACTGGTGAGGTTGGAGGAATTGAGAGATAATGCCAGAAACAAGTTCAAGAATCACCAAATGATTGTGAAGAGATGGTTTGATCACCATCTGGTAGGAGATAAAGATTACCAAGTCGGAGGGATTGTCCTAAAATGGGACAAGTTGAGTGAGCCAAAAGGTAAGCACACGAAATTCCAACACTTATGGCTGGGCCCATTCCAAGTTGAGGAAAAAATTGGTCAGGGAACCTACAAATTGAAAACTTTACAGGGAGAAACCGAAAAAATCCCTATTAATGGCCAACATCTTAAGAGGTACTTCCAGTAGCCATCACATGGTTGTTACCTCCTAAGTAGGTTAGGATTCATTTTATTTTTTTCTATTAGCTTAGTTATATTTTCATCATGTCTGTTCTTGTTTTACACAAAGTTTATCTTCCTGCTATTTTGAATTTCAGTCCTTTTCAATCAATTTATTTTGGTCTTTCAAGTCTCATTTTCACCTTTTATAACCCTCTTTCAATTTCCCTCATTCACTACCTTCAACTTTTTGCTTCCCTCATTAACCTGCTGATGAGTCTACAGATCTGATCCGGATTTAAACAGGAACGCAATAAATTACAGAGATAACCATAAAAATAGAGATGCGATAACCATAAAGACAGATATGCAGTGGAAATAATGCTTCATTTCATTACTGTAAAATACTGAAATATGCTTACAAATAGAAATAGAAATAACCCAGCTAGGGCGATGGTAGCTTATCTCTGAGAAGAGATGTGTCTGCTACATGCCTCCGAACTGTTCTGAACTGTGTTACAATGAGGCTTGAAGGCCTATTTATTATTGAGAAACAATGGAAAACCCTTCACATCCCGAAACCTAACCCTAGAAGATGAAACGCCAAATTGTGGGCCCCGTTTTGGGGTGAGTTGGACAGCCAACTTCCCGGGGTCGCGAATTGGTCGTATTATCTCCGTTTGATGCGCATGATAGCCTGTTGGAAAGATCTCTCCGAGGACTACGACGGAAAAGATGATTTTTATTACAAAATTCGTTAGCGGTGGATTTCCCAAAAAACGTCGTTTAGGGCCTCAAAACGGCTCCGAAAGTTTAGGGCCCGAAAAACTACTAAAAATAGTAAACTGCGCTATAATTAAGGAAAGTGAAAAACTGAAAGAGACAGTTTTGGGGGTCCAAATGGGATAGGTGGGTGGCCACCAACATCCACCTGGATCATTCCTCCCCCCTTAGGAAGCAATGGTCCCCATTGCGTTGAGTTCCTCCCTGAGATGAGGAAGCTTCTGCTGAGCTGGGTCTCTGGTGAGTTGTTCTGCAATCTCTAATGTGTCCAGAAATGGTGGGAAGCATGGTCGGCGATGGTCCACATTGAACACTCGGTACAAGCGAAGGAATGGAGGAATGTTGTGCTTCAAAGCATTGTTTCCCGTAGCCTTGGTACTGGTGTAAGGACCATGTCGAAGTGGCCTGAGCTTCTGATGGGTTCTGGTAAGGTGTTCTTTCTTTCAATGCAACCAAACTTTTGTTCCCCACTTGAAACTTGTGTGGTACCCCTGTGGGTGAGAAGAAGTTGTTCCTGTGTTCTGTTCTGACTGTATCCCTCTGTTGCTGCTGCTGCGTGGAGGAACCCTTCGTGGGGGTCATGGATGTAGCAACGATCTTCCCCTTACTTTGGGAGCGAACCAGACAAAAAATAAATTTCCTAGTCTATGAGATGAGCTTGCTGCCTTTTTTAGCAGTGATCAAATTGGTGGTAGTATGTGGGGCTACCTCTGGTATTCTGTATAATGAATTATCCAAAGAAATAATGACAGCGTGAGGCCTTGACTCATACACAGCATGTCGCCTCCACAAGTATGGTTGGCCTAATAGTACATCACAAACATCTAGAGGTGTAACATCACATAATACCTCGTCTGTGAAGGGCTTGATGCTGTAGGGAAGGCGGCACTGCTGGCGAACTTGAGATATCGTCCTTCGTGAAGCCACCTGATACTGTACAGTTGTGGGTGTGGTGTAGTCGGTAGGCCCAACCGCTTCACGACCTCTGCCGAAATGAGGTTCTTTTGGCTGCCACTGTCGACAATGAATTGCTGGGGCGAACCCTTCACCCACATTTGTGAGTGGACAAGACGTCCCCCCTCCTCTGGCTCTTTGGGCTCATTCTTCTGGATCTTGGCAGTGGCAATAGTGGCACTAGGATCCGCATCAATGATCTGCTTCCCTTTTCCATTCCCCTTGTCGGGTTCTAGCTCAGATTTGGAACATGCATCTGATTCGGAAGCCTTTAACTCGACCACCAGTAACTGCTTGGTCCGACACTCACTTGTGTTATGAGTGAGACTCTTGTGGAACTCACACCACTTTCCTGTGTCCTTCGGCTTCATGGTGGTGTTATTTTCTTGTGGCTTCGAGGGGTTGTCTTGGGTCACCCCACCTTGGCTTTGTCCTTTAGGCTTCGGATTTGCAGATCCAAAGTCTCGCTTCTTCTGTTTGAACTTTTGCTCGATTTTGACAGCATATCGGTAGGCTGTGCCGAGTGAGGAGATGTTCAAGAACTCCATCTCTTCCTGGATGTATCTGTGTAGGCAGCCGCGGTATTTGAGTACCAGATGCATCTCTGAATCTTTGATACCCAATTGTGTACGAAGGGTATGAAAAATGTTTGTGAACTCCAGCACGTCTTGGTCTCGTTCTTGCCGCAGTGTGGTCCATTTGATGTATTTGTCCTCATAGCTTTTGACAGGGTAGTACTGCTCCTTGATGGCATCCCGGAAGTCATTCCAAGTGGGTGCGGTTGAAAACAGTGAGCTTGTATTTTCATCCTTCTGCTCGCAGTAGGTTTCCCACCAATCCTTGACGTGGGGGGCTGCTTTGAGAAGAGCGAAAACAATCTTTTTCCGACTTGAAAATTCATGAACAGAAAAATACCCATCTAGCAGATTTAACCATTTATCTACGGCATCTGCGTCTATTTGACCCTCAAAGATGGGGATTTCAAAATTAACTTGTACCTTAAACGGTGTGGCGTTTCCAGAGTAGCTGTTGGAAGCCGATGCGTCACCTCTGGGTAGCCGCTGAAGGATCTGGGCAAAGCTGTCCATCATCGCATTCCTTTGTCGCTCAAGGGCTTCTTCGAGCAAGATTTTGATAGGATCTCCTGCCCTCTCCTCTTTCTTCTCATCCGCCATGGGAGGCCGTCGTGATTTGTGAGGCTGGTCTTGCAAAGGTTCGACCAGTTCAAGACCTAACTCCTTATATCCCGAATTCGTTGGGGACATGCAAAGAAAAACAGATAAAAAGCAGACCGCTCTGATACCACTGATCCGGATTTAAACAGGAACGCAATAAATTACAGAGATAACCATAAACACAGAGATGCGATAACCATAAAGACAGATATGCAGCGGAAATAATACTTCATTTCATTACTGTAAAATACTGAAATATGCTTACAAATAGAAATAGAAATAACCCAGCTAGGGCGATGGTAGCTTATCTCTGAGAAGAGATGTGTCGGCTACATGCCTCTGAACTGTTCCGAATTGTGTTACAATGAGGCTCGAAG
This sequence comes from Pinus tabuliformis, assembly GCA_031772625.1. Lineage (NCBI taxonomy): Eukaryota > Viridiplantae > Streptophyta > Pinopsida > Pinales > Pinaceae > Pinus > Pinus tabuliformis. The sequence goes on from CM062820.1 coordinate 711,680,663, forward strand.
GCCTATTTATTATTGAGAAACAATGGAAAACCCTTCACATCCCGAAACCTAACCCTAGAAGATGAAACACCAAATTGTGGGCCCCGTTTTGGGGTGAGTTGGACAGCCAACTTCCCAGGGTCGCGAATTGGTCGTATTATCTCCGTTTGATGCGCATGATAGCCCGTTGGAAAGATCTCTCCGAGGAATACGACGAAAAAGACAATTTTTATTAGAAAAATTGTTAGCGGTGGAGTTCCCAAAAAACGTCGTTTAGGGCCTCAAAACGGCTCCGGAAGTTTAGGACTCGAAAAATTGCTAAAAATAGTAAACTGCGCTATAATTAAGGAAAGTGAAAAACTGAAAGAGACAGTTGTGGGGGTCCAAATGGGATAGGGGGGTGGCCACCAACATCCACCTGGATCAAGATCCTAAATTCATTATTACCTTGCAAATCAAGAGAGCCTTCAATGAGCCTATGAGAACTTGCAAAATCAGTGGTGAAATTCAAGTCAAAGCCACTCATTGGCACATGTTGGGAATTAGGAAGGCTCTGTTGATAACCTGGATACCCGAAGCATGCAGGGACATCTTTATAAAATGAAAAATGTGTAACTATGGATTGGATTGGCATGGCAGAACGTTGCATTTTCAAAATCCCACCTAGACCTAGCCTATACTTGCCTATGAGGTTTGCAGTTATTCTCCATTGGTTGCATCCACCACACTAAAATTTCCAATATCTGTCATCTACAAGCCAACCTCCTTTCATGGGCAAAGCTCACTGTCATTTATCCTATAGAAAATCCATTGTGCTCTAGTCCTTGTGCCTGAAACTAGAAGGGCTTATTTAAAATAAAATGAAATGTCGAGTCCTTGTGCCAATCTAGAAGGACAGGTTGTTTGGGAAGCTAGTTGGAGTAGGGACTATTGCTCGGCTTAGAGTACCGGTTGACACAATAAGCCCAACCTTGCTTAAGCGATTTAAAAATATGGCATGATCCATGACTGTGCCTCATTTGATCATATGAAGGTATAGCACTAAAATTTCTTACATAAAGTGTAGATAAGCATATCTACATATATTCATCAAGCTTTATGCGCGATAAAGAGTTGAGGTACATACCTAAACAAGTATTGACAAACCATTGATGGCCTCGAAAGAATTTTGAAAGTAGAAAACAGGTAAAGGAGGGTCAATAAATCCCATAATACGACCATTGGAGAATTCTTGTCAAAACCCTATCAGTAAGTAGAAGTTAGTTCTCATTATCCTGCCCAAAGAAATTAATGCTGAAGTGGAACCTATTCCTATCCGTCTATACAGTTTACATTTCAAGTTTATCTTAACACCCTGATGTTCTACAGATCAAAGTTTATTTGGTAACAGAGATAACTGTTTCGCCCAACGGTTCGCCATTTGTTGTAGCCACAACCACCACCATATTAAAACCTGCTTTGGTGGCAAATTTGAATGGGTCCCCCAGAAGTTTGATCTTTCATTTCTCTGATGATAACTCTCCAAATGATCTGTTTTTATCCCAGGGATTTTAACTCTCTGCCGAGTCAAATCTTCAACTCTTAATGGTTAAGAGACCCCTTGAATAAATCTATGTGGCATGATTAATTTATAACCCAGTCTAGCCCTTCATTCATATCTTTCATCAGGACTTTTTAAATCCTCATAAACCTTCATGGTGCTCTATACCCACACATATAACCAACCCCCACTCTTTACTATGGTCGTATGTTGACTCAAACCACAAAACCTTCTATCGCACCTTTATTTCTATTATAACACTTTTGTAATAGAAATACTTTGCAAGCATATTTAAGTTACCTTTTCCATGCTTTTTCGATCTTTATACATTTCTCGATGCATGCGTTTATCGCTATTGCAATCTCTCAATTTCCACGGTTTTACTGTGCAATCCTCTTCTGCATCTGATAAGTGAGGACCTTCAGGACATCAAATGCGATTAAACACATCCATATCCTTTCGAGTCCACTGTTACATCGCTTATCACAATCGCTTGTCCGCTCCTCCATCGCAAATCGCAATCGGCAAAACCCAAGGCCCATACATAAGGAGTTCCGCGATATGGTGGACCCGCCAGGATTATTAAGCGCAGCACATATGATTTCGGGTCCGAAGCCCATTGCAAATTGCTATCGGCAGAATTCAAAGCTTATACATAACGCGCGATGCGATACAACGGACCCAATGGGGATATTAAGCATAACACATATGATTTCGGGTCTGATCCCCAATCGCAAATTGCAATCGGCAAAACCCAACATTTATACGTAAAGCGCGATGCGATATGTCGGACCCACCATGATTATTAAATGCAACACATATATTTTCTGGTCCGGCCAATCACAAATCGCAATCAGCGAGACCAAGGGTGACGTTGCATGTGACTGCCCACTGCGATGTGTGATTGCGACTTGATCGTATCGCAACCTTGGCTGAACTAGGGGCCGATTCTTTCACACTTGTTCCTTTTGATTTTATAAAAGTTTTATTGATGGTAAGATTTGTGTTTTTAGGCATTTCTATCATATTTTCATAATCATAGCTGATGTTGATTATTTTTGCAGGCGAGGACCAAGAGAAGGCAAGCGAGGTCAAAGAGCAGATGTGTAAGCATCAAGAATGGCTACGAGTAAAATATGCATGAGCAGATCCGAAGAATACATATATGCAGGTGTACTCTATTTAAGATTCGACCTTAGGCATTCACGGTTGGGTTTCCATGCGTTACTTATGTATTCTAAAAGTGATGTTGTCTCGGGTTTCATCATGAGGAGATGACATGCAGTCATTCTCCTTTCCATTGGCATCCATTCATTCCCCCTAGCAAATAAAACGTTGCAGCAAATATGACCTTGATGTGTCAGCAGTTTCATCGACCGTTCTACGTCTGTATATTTTGATTTGTACATTGAAAAGGGGAGGAAGGTGGAAAGTCGAGGGGAAGATGGAGGGTCAGTCTTTTTCTGCATAAATATTACCTCCGGAGATGGGAGGAGGACTTTTTTTGGGGAATAACAACATTTGGATTTATTGTGCTAATAAACAAGACTGTTTGGGTCAAGAAGGAATTTTTTTCCAATTTATTGTCCTTTTCTTTCATGTGGTTAGAATCAGGGTTTTGTTGTTGGCATAAATATAAATATGTTTTGTTTTTGTGTATATTGATAACAGACAGTTCGTGGGATATAGAGGGCGAAACGGTGTGGGGGAAGCGAGCTGAACTAGGATTTGCAATAGGGCATCGGTGCTGGTTACCATGGAGGGACAAGGAGGGGGGAGTTCCACTCCCTCCTACAGTCGTGCAGTTTAGAATCGCTTCAAGAAACCAATGGAGGCAGAAAATGGGAGTATCAACATAGAAAAACAAAAAAACATGAGATCACAGGAACAGGAAGAGAATCATGAGGAAGTCAGAAGAGAGAAGAGAAAAAGAGGAGGTAGTCAGAGAGTTGAGTACAAGAATATGACAGGAATCTATAAACCTAGGTCATCCATCACACCCTGGGTTGTATTAAGTGATCCAGCGCTACAGGTGCACAGGGATCACATGGCGGTGTATGGAGTAATATGCAAATTTATGGGGATATGGCCAACAGAGAAGGCTTTGCATGCATGGATAAAGAACCACTGGAAACCTAAGGGAGAAATAAATCTTCACCTTGGGTCTAAGGGTTTCTTCAAAGTAGTATTCACAAACTTAGAGGACAAAGACAGAGTGTTTGAAGGAGGACCATATTTTTATGTTGGTGCCGGACTCTACATGCGACCATGGGTGATGAATTTTGTCCCGAAATGAGAGACATTCACATTAGTGCCAGTATCGATAAGACTCTACTCCCTACCTTTAGATTATTGGCTGTCAAAATCCTTAAAAGCAATAGGCAATAAACTAGGTCATTTTTTAAAAGTATCAAATGCGACTCTATGAGGGAAATACACCTCCTTTGACCAAATATGCGTAGAAATGGACCTATCTGGAGCACTTCCAGATGAAATCATTCTAGAAGTTTATGATGAAGAATGGGTGCAGGTGGTGGACTATGAACATGTCCCATTCAGATGTCGCAAATGTCATGAACATGGGCACCTCTTTAGAGATTGCCCATTAAACAAAATGGAGAGCAATATTAAAACCAACATAGGAAAAGATATTGAAGGATTTTATAAGGTGTGAGGTAGAGGGAAAAGAGGGAAAAAGAACCAGAAGAAAATAAACGAGGAGAATCAACCAAGTCATAACAGATTCAAGATATTAGAAGAAGAAGATGGGAACAATGGAACAAACCAGGTACTGGAGGAAAGACCTGTAGAGAAGGAAAAAGATGACAGCATGGAGGATATACCTGAAAACAACAAACTAAAGGATGATCTTCCAAGCACTATGGAACTTGGCATGGACCATGAGATGACCCCAAGCGAGGTTGGAATGGAGGACCATGATCTACAGGAAATTCTTGAAAGGGAGAATCTTGATCTAGAAAAGTTCCTGGAGTAGGGAACCACCAAAGGGGTTGATTCTCTACCATAAGAGGAGTTTGACAGAGTAAACAACTCTTTCTTTCGAGAGATCAAGCAAAGGGTTCTAGAGTCAAAAGAAACCATGATAGCCAGGAAAATAGAGGGGTAAAAAATATGGAGGCAATATTGGGACACGCTCCCAATAACCCAGGCAAGAAAAGAGGAAGAAAAATACAGATTGAGCTACTAATAGAGTGTGGGAAACTCATGATCAACTCAGGTAAGATGAAAGACCTTAGTAGTTACTCATTTACAAACCTTTCTTAATGAAGCTTGCAACTTGGAATATTATGGGTCTAGGAAGCAAAAGGAAACAAATAAATCTTAGTAATAGAATAAAAGAAGAAAAACCAGAAATGGTATTTATCCAGGAAACAAAATGTTCAATAGATAAAATAAGAGAGATACATAGAAAAAGGCTCATCAAGTATGAATATCTAGAAGTTAAAGCACACAACACAGTAGGAGGGATTTTCACACTTTGGAACCCCTAGAAACTTGGAATCCTAAATGCTGAAGCATCCAGGAACTACCTATCGATGGTGATCCAACCTTTGGGTGATAAGGAAGTCTATTTGATCTCAAATGTCTATGGTGCTCAAAAACTTGAAGACAAACTCAGGTTTCTTAGCTTGCTGGAGGAGCTAAGAGAAAGATATCCTATTATGCCCTGGATTCTGGGAGGGGAATTTAATATGATTAGATCTCTTTCAGAAAAAGGGGGGACCATAACACTAGGAAGAGACTCCATAGCCTTTTAGAACTTCCTAAACGACATGAGGCTAGTGGATACAGAGACAAAAAATGGTACCTTCACCTGGAATAATAAGCGGGGAGGGACTTCTCAAGTTGCCTCTAAACTAGATAGATTCATAATCTCTGAGGACCTCATTCTCACAGGCCTTGACTTGTCTGCTTTAATCCTCCCTTTTGGAGGCTCGGATCATTGGCCTGTCCAACTTGAAGCTTCTTTTATAGGCACTCCGAGAAACAAACCTTTTAGGTTTGAAAATATTTGGCTCACCCACCCTAACTTCATCAGCAATATTGGAAAATGGTGGGCAGAAGATATGCCCATTCAGGGAACTAATATGTTCCTTTTGCATCAGAGATTGAAACACATCAAACTCAAGCTTAAAGAGTGGAGAAAAAATGAGTTTGGAAATATCTTCAAAGGAAAAAAAGAAGTTGAACAAAAACTACAGGGAATTAACAAGGTCCTCATCACAGATGGCTTTACCGAGGAAAGGAAAATATAAGATGACTCTCTTCAACAGGAATGGGAAGAAAAATGCAAGCAAGAGGAGATCTTCTAGAGACATAAATCGAGAGTGCAATGGATAAAAGAAGTATAAAGAAACACAAAGTTTTTTCACAAGTCAACCATGGATCACAGGTCTTATAACAAGATTTCAAAACTCAAAGATACTTAAGGAAAATAGCTCAACAGACAAAGAAATAGAATCTTCTCTGGTACAACATTTCCAAAGCATAGCATAGGAGCTTCTCATAGACAGATCACAATATAACAACAACTTCACAAATCACATTCCTAAGATTGTAACAAGAGAAGACAATTACAATCTTAACAGACCAGTGACTGAAGAGGAGGTCAGCGAAGTCATCACATAGATGTAAAATGGGAAAGATCTAGGCCCGAATGGGTTCAATGTAGACTTCTTCAAAGCATGTTGGGAAATAGTCAAACAAGATATCCTTGATGTGGTGGAGGACTCGAGGAAAAACAAAATTGTCTTGAGGTTGCTTAATGCCTCTTTCATAACTTTGATTCCAAAGAAGGAAAAAGCTATGACACCAGATAGATTTAGAACCATAGCTTTATGCAATGTGGTGTATAAAATTATATCCAAAGTAATTGCAAACAGGCTCAAGCCCATTCTTCCAACTCTTGTGTTTGAGGAGCAAACTGGATATGTGGAAGGAAGTCAAATTCTAAATAACATCATTCAAGCTCACAAGGTGGTTCATTCTCTCAAGTGCAATAAGCAAGCAGGTATGATCATACAACTTGACCTAGCGAAAGCTTATGATAAGCTAAGCTGGGCATACATCAAGGAAGTACTAAAAGCGTATGGCTTTGACCACAACTGCATAAGATGGGTAATGGCCCTTGTCACTACAGCTAGTTTTTCAATCTTTCTTAATGGCCCACCATCCAGAACCTTTAGGCCTTCAAGAGGCCTCAGACAAGGAGATCCGCTCTCCTCCTTCCTCTTTATTCTTATGATGGAAGGTTTAGGCAATGCGATCAAATCAGCAAAAGAAGAAGGAAAAATCCAGGGTCTCAAACTCACCCTGAATGGGGATGCCTTGACTCATCAATAATTTGTGGATGACACTATGCTACAAGGTACACCCATGGTCAAGGAAGCTAAAGCTTTCAAGAAAATTCTGAACGACTTTGCTATGGCTACTGGTACAGAGGTAAGCTTTACCAAATCAAATATTTTATTTTTAATACTGACATTGCTATTCAGAGAAACCTCACCAGAATTCTCGGCTTTCAAAGAGAATAGATACTCGCCAAATATCTGGGAATACCTCTAACGAACAAACCTTTGGACAAGGTAGTTTGGGAGCCAGTCACTAATAAACTCCGGGACAAGGTTCGGAAATGGACAAGCAGGTCTTTGAATTTAGCAAGACGGCTAGTGCTAACAAAATCTGTCCTACAAACTGTTCCCATCTTCATGTTTTCATCCCTTCCTGCTCCTAAAGGAGTTGTGCAACACATTAGAAATATCCAAAGAGACTTTCTTTGGGGCAAAGGGGAAGAGTAAAAGAAATGGGCTTTGGTAGCATGGGATAAGATCTGTAAACCTAAGACACATGGAGGTTTGGGACTTCATGACCCTGAAACCCTAAGCAAAGTTTTGGGGGAAAAACTATGGTGGAGATGGCTAAAGGAATCGGTAACCCCTTGGGCCAAGGTATAGAAACAGAAGTATGCAAATAATTGGCAAGAAAGGGATCACATTTGAATGTCTGGGCTCATCAAAGGCTCCCACATTTGGAACAAAGCATGGGAGAATAGAGCCATTGTTCAGAAACATAGTTTCTAGGAGATCAGAGATGGAAACCTAGCTTGGTTTTGGGAGGACAACTGGCAACAGGAACCTAACCTGTTAAGAGAAGAACTAGCCAATCTCAAGAATGACATTGACAACAAAGGTTTACTCAGGGTAAATGACTTCTGGGATCAGTCTAGGAACAAGGGAAAATGGAGAATATGGAAGGACCTGGTATATAGTGAAGAAACCCCTTTGAAGGCCCAAGCAGAAGCTCATGCAATGATCTTGGAACAGAAAAAGATTTTGACATCAACTTCGTCAAACCAAATGAGATGGGGAAGAAAAAATGAAGGCAACTTCGACCTCAAAGAATCCAAGAGAATGGCCCTAGGGCTTAAATTTCCAAACCCTGATAAGGTATGGAAGGACCTATGGCAGAACCAGCACTGGATGAAAATCAAACTGTTCATGTAGTTGGTGCAACATAAAAAATTATGACTTGGGAAAACCTTCAGAAAAGAGGTGTAGCCGGTCCATATAGATGCTAGTTATGTGAATTACAAGAAGAAACAATGGAACATCTACTCTACCTCTACCCATTCACCTCCACCTTGTGGAATTGGGTGGCTTCAACCTTCAGAAAAATGGATAGGGACAATTTCAGCATTACTGGCACTTTGAAGAATTGGAGGAGAAAATTCTCTGAAAATGAAATAATCAACAAAGCTTGGACTCTCGTTCCAGGCTTTCTAATTTGGGATGTCTGGAAAGAATGTAACAATAGGATTTTCAAGAACAGAATTGGCTCATCCCAGAGCCTCATAGCTCGAATCATTAGACAACTCAAATAGACTATAGGAACCCTTCTAAAGAAATCCCCCGAGAGCCCACCTCAAGACCAGGATGCAAAAATACTATTACATTTGGGTCTACAGGTGCCTTTCCCCGAGGGCATAAGCATGGCTGTAAGTCATATAACAGCAAATAAGGACTTCTAGCAACCTCCCCCTCATGGCTTTTTGAAATTCAATATAGATGGAGCCTCTAAAGGAAACCCTGGGGTGGCTGGTTATGGCAGAGTCATAAGAGATGAGCAAGGATGCATAAAAGTCATCTGTCATAGTCATTTGGGGAAGATCACTAATAATATGGCAGAACTCATGGCCCTAGAGCAATGCCTAGAAATCTTGATTGAATCAAATTTACATAATACTATCATTTAAGTTGACTCTGAATTGATAATTAATTCAGTCAAGAAAATATGCAATGGCACAGCACCAGAAAGAGTGTCGAAACGCTGGAGGTTATTGTAGCTCTATCAACATATACAATCCCACCTGAGAGCCCTGAGAACCCTCAATTTTGTTCATGTGCACAAAACAACCAACAAGTTAGCAGATCATTTAGCGTATGAAGGAGTACTCTGTTCAAAAAGCAATAGAATATATAACTGGATGTCAACTCCCCTAGGGAGATTCTGCGAAGACTGTCATAGACAAGCTACCAAAGATGGGAAGTACTTTCAAAGCATGAGAAATAAGCAGAGAGACAACTAATGGGAACAGAAGAAAGTGGACCAATCACAGGGAAGTAGCAAGTGGTAAATAACAGGCAGGATGACAGGAACCTGACTAAAGTTTGTCTTGAACTCCATCATCCTATGGATTTCAAGCTGGAAACTGCACGTAGGTTTATTCTACGGAATGACTTGAAAAATATAGAATGGTGACCTATTTAAATAAGTCAATATATGAGTGTTCTACGTAAAGATAGAGTGTGGTAGAGAAACTAGGGTTTAAGCATAAATCCATCGATAAGCAGAAGATCAATGGCGTAGACAGAAAGGAATGGGAACCGTCGGATCTTTTGGATCAAAAGACAGTAATAATGAAAGAGCACAGAGTCAATTCACGGGGAAAATGGTTTTGCAACAGTAAAAGTGGTATTTTGGGTGACCTCAAACCATTAAGCGGTATTGAAGGGTGAGCATCTGATGCCACTCATCAAGCAACACGTAGAAGCGAGGAGGAGAGAGGAAATTGCTTTTCGGGTAGTTAATCCTTGTGCTACTTGTCCACCTGAGATCCCTAACAGTCGTTGGATCTAATGCGAGTAGTTCAACAGTTGAGGTTTGTCGTGCAAGTTGGTTGATCAGTCCAACAACAACCGTTGGATCGAGCACCAGCTCAATAGCCAAGATCTAATCGCAAACCGCAATAGAGAGAGGTCAAGGGATGATAGAGATAGAATTGTGATATGCCGAGTGGAAATTAAGCAACGCACTGATAGTCGTTGGATCAGAAAATGGAATCGACAGTGGAGCTTGGGCCAATCAAAGATCGGTGAATGGAGAGCGCAGTGGAACACCGATTGACTAGGAGTGCGGACCCACCGATATTTATATTCGCAGGTGTAAATATTTGAAGTCTGACCTTATGGGTGTTGAGCGGGATTTCCCGTGTATTCATTTGTTTTCCGATATAATGAATGGTCCCGATTTTTAAAAGGAAAACCCAATAAAGTGTTGTGGTCGGGTTCTAAGGGTTAAAGCCTCAAATGAACGCTTCCGCTAGGTTTTGTGGGCCATAACGCACATGCAGACTATTCATGGGTATTTCGTGGTGTCTCGGCACACTAGGTTGGGTGGATGTTTTGTTTACAGCTCCTTTGTAGCCTTGTTCGTGCTTTTCAAAGTTTTTGGAGTTAGGTTTGGGTTTTGCCAGCCCAGCTACTTGTTGACTTTTCACAGAGCTGGTGCTACTCTTTGTACATTATGTATTTTTCTAGACTAATGGAAGGCCCCACTCTTTCTTGATTAAAAAAAAAGAAGATAACAGACAGTTCATGACCAGTCTTGGTTATTAAAATATAATTTGTTACCATGGTTAATTCATGAGCGGTTGTTGATTCGAAACCTTGTTAAACATCAGTTGCAAGTTTTATTTGTATGGAAAGGAATGTGTATTCCTGTATGAGTAATCAGATTGAAATTAAGATTTAATACAACCTTGTTCATCTGTGAACCAATAATTGTGTCATTTGGACTTGGAATCTATATATGATGTTTAATCTCTTTTGTTATGCTCATGCAGGATAGATTAGAATGGTTAGGACTAGCATAAGTAGTTAGAATCAGTATAGATAGGATCTTATACATATAGGTTATTTGTTTCTTTTGTTGATTTAATGGAAGTCTTCCTCCAGGGAGCAATCTTTCAACACCTATAACAGTTTACGGGGTCCTTTAAAACCCGTCGAAACTAGCCATTCCAAACAAAAGCAGATCTAATCTGGGGTTTGCGATCGGGTTAGTTCCATTTGTTGGCATAGTGAAAATTCACCGCGTCAACACCCTCTTAGTAGTGAATACATTTCCAATAGAATGCATTGTAATTTTAATGTTATTCTCTCACCTATCATAAGAGAAACAATATTTGACAGTCATTGCAATACCGACAAAAATCGTTTTCTCTATCCATTGCACCATTAATGGAACATTGGGTCGCTTTTTGACTAGTCAACTTTGACTTGGTCAACTACTATCATAATTATGACAGTAAGTAAATTTATAAATGTGTTTCTTTTAAGAGACATTGCAACATTTTCGCTATAACTACAATGATTCTAAAAGGTTATAAGGAACAATGTAAACTATCAAAGGATAACTGTACCAATTACCAGTTTTTTTGAGAAAGCAAAAAATCATCTGATTTTGAAAAATGTTGATTCAGAATACACATTTTTTTAGAGCATATTTTTGACACTTCAATTTTTTTTATGTATAAAGTATGAACATTTTTTTTCAAATGTTGGTGATTTTCATGCTGATTTTGAAAAGTGTTGATGTAACATCAATCCCTTTTCTTTGGGCGCTTATTTTGACACTTCAAATTTTCTAATGTATTAAGTGTGGATATTTTTTTTAAATGTTAGTGCTTTCATGTAGATTTTGAAAAACATCAACATTTATTTTTAAGCCATATTTTTGACACTTTAAATTTTCTTATGTCCTAAGTATGTACATTTTTTTTAATGTTGAATATTTAACCATTTTTCAAGTTATCTTATTCCTCTTCTTGTTTTTCATCCTAAGATGTTTGTTTTTTAAGGGTTTTCCAAACATGTGTATTTTGATTTTCTTTGTAATGTTTTTTTATAATTAAATTTTTAATTTTTTTTGCAAAATTAAAAAAAATAATAACACTACAATTTTGAAGTTAGGATTTTTTTTATATATTTATATATCGTTAATTAATACTTCAACATATATGAAATAATTGTCAGTAAAAAATAATAATTTTAAGCACTAGAAAAAATATACATTTTGCGTATAGACATAATTAAAAAATTACATATTTCAGAACCATTTCGCTAAAAATGACATGTTAAATAATTTTTCTTATGAAATTTTTCAATAAAAAAAGTTGGAAAATAGATTTTTTTTTTGATGAATTTTATATCGAAAGATGATGACATTTGAAGATTTTTTCCAAAAAAAAAATGTATGAGATAAAAATTAAAGTAAAGATAACAAAAAAATGTTAAAAACAAAATCAAACATACAATTTAAATGAAAAACAATAAAAATTAAAAATAAAAATAAATCATTAAAAATAAAAATTAAAAACACAAAAAAGTAAAAAGACAATTAATTAAAAAAAACTATTGAACAAGAAACATAAAAAAATAATAAAAACCCAAGAAATAATTAATATATATATATATATATAAACACTTAAAATCAATAAAAAATAATTATAATTAAATTTTAAAAAACACGTTTAAAAAAATTAAATTTAAGATTAATCACATTGTTAGGATTTGGTTGACATTTCGAACCAACTAATGTGGTTCATCCTCAGGACAAGGTGAGAAATCAATCAATCAGAGTGAATAAATAGCGGGGATGCATCATTACCCAGAGTTAGTCGTTGAAAAATAGTTGTTAATTAGTTGAAAAATAGTTGTTAATTAGTTAAATTGTTTAATAATTTAGTTAGAAACTAGCTGTTATATAGTAGTTAAATATTTATTATTTATTCTATTTCGATAATATAAATTTATTATTAAATAATTTCAAAATTTATATTATCTAGAATAATTAAATTTTATAGTTTGTTAGGGTTTGACTAATCAAATGGTTTAATATTTAGTATGATACTAGTCATTATGTAGTAATTAAATGTTTTATTATGATATCATCAATTGATTATTTAATAATAATAATAATAGTATCTGCAAATAATTAGTTTTGATATCATAAATTGATTATCTAATAATACCAATATTATTTATAAATAATTAATTTATGAGATATAATTTGTTAGGGTTGGATTAATTCAAGTTAAATTAGGTTAAAGGCTTAATGTTAGGAATAATTTAGATTAAAATATTTTAATGTTATTATAATTCAATATTAATAAATATTAGAGGAAAACCTATCTATATTAGATGAATTTAAAGGTTTACTAGATAAGAGGATTAATATAAATAAAACGGGGACTTAATGTTTGGAATGATTAAAATATTTAGAGGAGAACCTATATTCCTTAGATAAATTTAAAGGATTACGAGATAAGAATTAGGATTATGAGATAAGAATCAGGATTAGTTAGGCTTACCATTTTGAAGTTAAAGAAAATTAATATAGATAAAAGGGGAAAAAAGGCCCGAGGGTGAAAAGGGAGAAACAAAAAGAATGGAAAGGAGAAAGGAGAGGGAAGGGAGGAAAAGTAAAGAGGAGAGAGTTGGAATCTAGCTATTACTTAATTTCCAGCCATCATCCCTATTAAGGTTTTTGGCATGCCTCTCAATTTCAATCACTTTTCTGAGTTTCCTGTGGTGGAAATTATCAACCCTAGCAATGCCTTTGGATTCTTCAAAGCAGACATAGTGCTTTGATTTCTCTGCATGCTCGGCAAGGGCTAATGTGCAGGAGCGATTGTGTCTAATGTCAACAGCATGCTCACCGATTCTCAGCTTAATAGACCTTGTTGTTTCTCCAATGTAGGGGATGCCACATGAATAGGCAATAAGGTAAACTCCTTTCGAGTCTTTAGGGTCAATAGGGTCCTTAACGGATCTAAGGGATTTTTTATGGTTTGTACAGGTTTGAAAGAAGAAGTGACATTCATCTTCTTAAGAATGTGGGAAATCTTATCTGTGGTTCCTTGGATATACGAGAGATGAACCTTAGAGAGTTACATCACCTTTCTAATAGTGGGACCACCATTCTAATAGTGGGAGTTACATCAATCTCAAGAATAATCCCATTAAGTCCATCTCTAAAGAGATTGCATCTGCTATTAAAATAGATTCATCTATTCTTCCTCTTTTCCAGAAGCACATTGAAAGTAATTCCCCTACCCCCAGAATTTATGGCCTGCCGAAGATTCATAAACCTGAGGCCCCCTTAAGACCTATTGTTAACACAATAGGCAGATGTAGCTATCTTGTTGCAAACTTCCTTGCTCAAAAACTCAAACCTCTTGTGGGTTGCACTAATTATTTCGTAAAAGACTCGGCCTCCTTTGTTCAAGAGTAGAGAGATATCAAATTAGAGCCTAGAAATTTGTTGGTTAGTTTTGACGTCATATCTTTATACACCAAAATCCCCATCCAAGAGGCCATTGATATCATCAATCACATCACTGATAAAGACACTGCTAAGTTAGTTGGCCTTTGCCTCACCTCAAACTTCTTTAGTTTCTAAGGTGAGTTCTATGAACAAACTTGTGTTGTTGCGATGGGTTCCCCTCTCTCCCCTATCATAGCGAACTTGTTTTTGGAATAATTTGAGACCAAGGCCTTAGCCTACACACAATTTTTCCCTAAAAAATGGAAAATATTTGTTGATGACACCTGTGTCATCTAGCCTCATGGTCATGAGAAACTTGATCTGTTTCTTGACCACCTTAATTCTCAATCAGAATCCATCAAGTTCATTATGGAAATTGAGGAGAATGGTCACCTTCCCTTTCTCGACATTCTTCTTTCTAGAAGGGATGATCGTTCTATGTGTCACCAAGTTTTTCAGAAAAATACCCACACAGAATACTATCTCCATGTCAGTTCTCATCACTTCCCTGCTCAGAAATTTGAGGTTCTCAGCACTCGTGCTACCCGTGCTCTAAAAATATCAAATGATAGCCACCTTGATTAGGAGAAGTCTCATTTTCTTGAAGCTTTTAAAAATAATGGATATAGCAGATCCAAGAGCCTCAAGGCCTTTCTCAAAGCCAGAAAAGCGCTTAGAGTTAAACCCACTAGAGCTGATCCTATCTCTAAGGTTCATCTCATGTATATCCAAGGAACCACAGATAGGATTGCCCACATCCTTAAAAATATGAATGTCTCTTCTTCTTTCAAACCTCTCCAAACCATAAAAAAACTCCCTTAGATCTGTTAAGGACCCTATTGACCCTAAAGACTCAAAAGGAGTTTACCTTATTCCCTGATCCCGTGGCATCTCCTACATTAGAGAAATAGGAAGGTCTATTAAGCTGAGAATCGGTGAGCATGATGCTGACATTAGACACAATCGCTCCCACACATCAGCCCTTGACGAGTATGCAGAGAAATCAAAGCACCATGTCTGCATTAAAGAATCCAAAGTCATTGTTAGGGTTGATCATTTCCACCACAGGAAACTCAGAGAAGTGATTGAAATTGAGAGGCATGCCAAAAACCTTAATAGGGATGATGGCTGGAAATTAAGTAAAAGCCGGATTCCAGCTCTCTCCCATTGATTTTTCCTCCCTTCCCTCTCCTTTCTTCTTTTCGTTCTTTTTGTTTCCCCCTTTTCGCCCTCAAGCCTTTTGCCCCCTTTTATCTATAGTAATTTTCTTTAACTTCAAGATGGTAAGCTTAACTAATCCTGATTCTTATCTTGTAATCCTTTAAATTTATCTAAGGAAGATAGGTTCTCCTCTAAATATTTAAATTAGTCCAAACATTAAGTCCCCATTTTATCTATATTAATCCTCTTATCTAGTAAATCTTTAAATTCATCTAAGATAGATAGTTTTTCCTCTAATATTTATTAATATTCAATTATAATAATATTAAAATATTTTAATCTAAATTATTCCAAACATTAAGCCTTTACCTAATTTAACTTGAATTAATTTGACCCTAACAAATTATATCTCATAAATTAATTATTTATAAATAATATTGGTATTATTAGATATTCAATTTATGATATCAAAACTAATTATTTACACATAAAAATATTATTATTAAATAATCAATTGATGATATCATAATAAAACATTTAATTACTACATAACGGCTAGTATCATACTAAATATTAAACCATTTGATTAGTCAAACCCTAACAAACTATAAAAATTAATTATTCTAGATAATATAAAATTTGAAATTACTTATTAATAAATTTATATTATCGAAATAGAATAAATAATAAATATTTAACTACTATATAACAGCTAGTTTCTAACTAAATTATTAAACAATTTAACTATTAACGACTATTTTTAACTAATTAACAACTATTTTTCAATGGCTAACTCTAGGCAATGATGCATCCCTGCTATTTATTCACTCTGATCGATCGATTTCTCACCTTGTCCTAAGGATGAACCAAATTAGTTGGTTTGAAACGTTGACCAAATCCTAACGATGTGATTAATCCAAAAGACTGATATCTAAAAAAAAAATTGGTCCTCCCCTCAGCCCAGTAGCCCAACAGGTACCAGGCCATGAAAATCCAATTCCGAGGATTATATTTCCACGACCCAAGGCTGTTTGGCCACTAGGCTGGATGGGGGGTAGGCACCTGCTCCCTTGTCGAAACCAACGACTCAACAGGCCCTGAGTCGTGGCAGTCTAATTCCCGAAGTCAGACTGCCATGATCGACGACCCATTGGGCCGCTTCATTGGTTGCAAGGGAGGTACCTAGTGCAATTGCCTCCCCCCGCCCCACCCTCTCCCTCCCCCCCCGGTGCCAATCCTAGCAACCCAACTAGCCCTGGGTCGTGGTAGTTAGAATTAGGCTGCCACAGCCTAGGGCTCATTGGGTTGTTGCGCTGGGCGGCGGACGAGGCTACCACCAACTGTCTCCCCCGTCGCCTAAACCAGTGGCCCAATATCCCAGGGTCGTGGTAGTCAGATTCGCAGAATCGGATTGCCACGACCCATGGCTCGTTGGGCTGCTAGTGTGGGTGGGGAATACCATTTTTTTTTTCCAATATTTTTTATTTGTGTTTTTTATTTTATTTTATTTTTTAATGTTTTTATTATTTTCTATGTTTTTTATTTTATTATAATGTTTTAAATTTTATTTTAAAGTTTTTAATTTTGTTTGTTTGTTTGATATTTAATTTTTTTCTCTTAAATTATGTATTTTTGGAAATATTTTCTTGTATTTTTATTTATTTATTTATTTAATTTAATTTTTTAGATTTTTATCTTTTATAATATTTTTTTGTTTTTTCTTTACAATATTTTTTTGGCCGTGTTTTTTCCTATTTTATGTTTTAATATATATTTTTAATTACTTGTTATTATTTTTTAATTTTTTTTGGTGTATTTTTTGTTTTTGTTTTTGTTTTTTATTTTTCTCATTGTTTTTTTTGTCATGTTTTTTAATTTTAATTATTTATTTATTTTTTATTTTTTTTTAATGTTATATATATATATATATATATATATATATATATATATATATTTGTTATTATTTTTAAAACTTTTGATTAATTTTTTTTCAAATTTGTACTTTTTGTTTTCTTTTATATTTTTCATTTATATTTATTTATTATTTTGTTTTGTTTTATTTTATTTTTTCCCACAGGATCTGTATCAATTCTCGACTAGCAACTCAATACCATTATGTGTCAGTTTTGTAGTTGATTTTAAAGTTTTCGTGATAATGGATAGAGTTTGCCCCCACAGTGTGTCAATTTCATGGTTAGTCTTAAGTTTTCATTACAATGGGTCGAGTTCACCTACACTATGTGTCAATTTGATGGATTATTTTTAAATTTTTGTTGTCGACAAATGAAACATCTTGTGATTTATGCCGAAAATTTCTCTCATCAACTTAATATGGATCACAGAAGCCTCAATTCAACAAAAAAATTATTCTTGGTATAATGACCCTTTGATTTAGGTGTTCATTTTTAAAGCTTTTTAGTCATACAAAATTTTCATAATGCCATGGTTGAAATATGTTGAAACTTTAAGTTTTTTTGTAGTCGTGATCTTTGGTTTTAATTCGATGGTTGAAAATTTGTCAAAATTTTAAGGTTTTTCAGAGTCATGATATTTTAATTTTAATGTTATGGTTAAAAACAATTATAAGTATTTTATCTTTAACACCATCACTGAAAATTAATGGAATTTTAAGGCTTTTCAAATATGTGATATTCTAAATTTAATGGCATGCCTAAAAATCGTTGGAATTTTAAGGTTGTTTGGAGCCATGATATTTTATCCTTCACATCATTGCTAAAAAAAGTTGAAAATTGACCTAAAAAAACATTATTCCAACATCGTTTGTTTTTAGGCTGATTTTTGAACCAAAAATTTGGTTTTTATTGGCTTGTACTATCATTTATAAAAATATTGAAAATTTACCCGCCAAAAAAACATGTTATTCCAACATCCACATTTTTCATTTTCAAGTTGCTTTTCATGTTTTTTGGGGGTTTTTTGGTTAGAGTTCTCGTTTTGAGTCTACAGTTCCTGTTTGATAGTTTACAATTTTAAGGTATTCTTATTGAGCAAAAAACAGACTTATTCATGTATATATCAATTGCATTACAAAATATAATAAATCTAGTACACTACTCCATTTTATAACATAATCACCACATAATATTTTGCAGGAAGAATGTCAACAAACATTAGTTGAGGGAAAAATCAAGGGGATGATGGTAGATGTTATTTCCCTTGCACTTATTGTGAGGGCTTACATATCGTAAGAGATTTAAGAGAAACAACTAAAAGACATTTTAGGAAACATTGGCACATTGAAGGGGGACCAAAGGAATATTGTCCCTTGGTAAGTTATATATTCATTATCTATTGTGTTTATATAAATTGTATTTGTAAAATTTTGTATTGTTATAATATTTTTATGTAGATTAATTTTAAATTGCATGATTGTTTCTCATCATAAAGTCAATTGGGCCCCCTATTCAGTGTTCAAATGCCCCAAGTAGAAGTAGAAATGTTGTATACGATAAGGTAATTTAGTTCATTCTTACTGTTATTCCAATCTTTTATAATGTTAATCCTTGTGATCTACGGATCAGGACAGATGACAGGCAACATGGACTATTGGGTCAAATCTTGAGATTTATTGGTTGCGCGGCGGGCAACAATGGAGTCTATGGTAAAGCCTTGCGAGGTCATGAAAAGAAAAGGAGATACCCACAACAAAGAATTGCAGATTGGAAAAAAGCATTGCTTGAGGTTTCACACTTGCGGTTTGGAGCTAAAGGCATATTATGGGTAAGAACTTTTAGTCTCTGTGTCCCTAATAGTTTGATTGTATTGATAAACGAAGTTTTTCGCACTCACGTTTGGTTTTACTGTGAATAACCAGCGACGAAGGCAAACTCCTGGAGAACGTAGTTCAATTGGTGGAAGAAAAAATTAGAAAGCCTCAACTGTTTGTAGCTGAATATCCAACTGGTTTGGACGAAAAGCTACAAGATTTTGAGAAAACAGTGATGCTGCAGCAGCGACCCAGCGTGGAGACCAAGGTTGTGGGGATTGTGGGTTCTGGTGGTGTAGGGAAGACAACCTTGGCATTAGAGTTCTTTAACCGCAACAGGTCAGCCTACCGTGGATCTTGTTTTTTGGAAGATGTGAGAGCCGAAACTTCTTTAATTTCTGTTCAAAATAAACTCCTCCAAGGCTTGACTTCAGGGGATCTGGCAGTTAGTAACATTGTTGAAGGTAAATCAGAGCTTTTTCATCGTCTCTTGGGTTATAAAGCCCTCATAATTTTGGATGATATCAATGATTCCAGGCAGTTAAAAGCATTATTTTCACCTCTTAAAGATATTCTTAGTTCCGATAGCTTAATCCTACTTACATCTCACAATAGGGATTTTCTTTAAACCAACGGAGTCTCGTTGATTTACAAGCTGTCAGGCCTCGACAGAGAACAGTCACAAAGGCTTTTCTGCATGCATGCCTTTCAGGAGCCTAAACCCCGTGCGGGATTTGAAGAAGTGGTTGCAAAGTTTTTGGATGCGTGTGATGGATTGCCATTGTCTCTCAGAGTGCTAGGGTCTCATCTTTATAAACAATATTTAGAGTATTGGGAAGCCCAA
This sequence comes from Pinus tabuliformis, assembly GCA_031772625.1. Lineage (NCBI taxonomy): Eukaryota > Viridiplantae > Streptophyta > Pinopsida > Pinales > Pinaceae > Pinus > Pinus tabuliformis. The sequence continues at coordinate 711,700,541 of CM062820.1, forward strand.
TTGCTGAAATTATCGGGTTTAGTACTTCCCCCCGAAATACAAAACAGTCTTAGGATTAGTTACGACAGTCTCGACACCCAGGAAAGAGAGATATTCTTAGATATTGCCTGTTTCTTCATAGAAGAAGATAAAGATCTGGCCATAAGCATATGGGACAGATCTGGTTCGGGAGGAAAGCTGAATCTGCAGAACCTAGAGTACAAGTGTATTCTGGAGATCGACTGTCAAAACCGTATAAAAATGCACAATCACCTCAGAGACTTGGGCAGAGATTTCGCTGATAGAGAACTTCCGAGATGTCATCGTCATCTTTGGCGCCCCACTGACGGCCTTTTTCGTAATGCGGTTATACAACCAAATGTACGTGTTTGAATCAAAATGTTAGTTCTGAAAATTTTACAAGTTATATATTGTTAATACTGTTTGGATTTACGAGTAAGTCCATATTGTTTTCTAACAGTTTTCAGATAATAATTCAGGTGCGCGGGATAAACAGGGTTCAAGGAATACCTGACCAGTCGTTCCACAACTCTTTGCAGCCTTATGTTGATATGAGCACGTTGCACCTATTGAGGGCCGAAGGTAATTGTTTGAGAAGCATATCCGAGTTTCTGAAACAAGCGGATCAGCTTCTATGGCTTTGCTGGAGTAAGTGTCCAGACACTTCCCTGCCTTCTTGTCTTCGAATTCGGAATTTGAGAGCTTTACAAATGACCGGTGGCGAATTGGAAACATGGTGCCATAGTGAAAGTGTGGTAAAGAATGCTTCTTTTTTTCCCCTTTTTGGTTGTTGTCCAGAATACTCAAAATTTACGGTTGCTAATTTTGTAGATGTATTATTAAATTAAATTGAAAAACGTTCAAAGATAAGAGAGAAAAAATGTAGCCCCAGGGGCATTTCAATTCGTTAATAAGTTTGTTGAAACAACACAGATTCAGATTCAAATCCCCTATAGTGAGTCGTTTAGGGCTTGAACCCAAGAAGCAACAGGCTGCTTTTTGGCTTGAACCCAAGAAGCAACAGGCTGCTAGTACAAAAAGAAAGAAAGAAACAGATAAAAAAAATGTATATGCATCTGAAAATTTTTTGCTTGCCAACAAGTTTTTAATGTATCTCTCCGATACTGTAGCTGTCATTCCGCTGTTCAATGTGCGTTGATTAGGAATGTAATAGAAACCATAATGAAAAGGAAGCTTTGGTATAAAATGTAATAGAAACCAGAATGAAATGCAATTAATTTTTTGGAAAGATCCTTTATACCTAGTATAAAGTGTTGCATAAAATACAAAATTTGTAAAAAGTGTTGCATAAAATACAAAACTTGTAAAGAGTAATTTTATACGGGACCTTGCTGCATTTTGGAAAACAATCCGGAATGTGAATGGTTCTGGGCTTCAAATTCTGTTGTTGGTTCAATATTATGAGTTATCTCGGAACCAATTTTTTTTAAATAAAAAAACGCCATTTTTTTCTAAAAAAAAAAACGCTTCTGTATTAATAAAAATTAAAAAAACAGATAGTAAATATAACATATTTCTTGATTACAGGTGGCTTCCACAGCATTCATTACCTCGAAAAAAAAAGTGAGGTCTCGGCTTGCTTGACATCGCATTGGGTGGTTTGTCAGCGATTATCAAAGGCCTCGAGAAGGCTACCGATAGCGTTTTAATAGATCCAGAGAAAATGCCATTGCTGAGCGCATGGATGGATCGATTCTGTAAATCCGATGGACTGAAAGAAGTAATGCCTGATTTTGCCAAGCAGCCGGAATTTATGTCCACTAGGAGAGCCAGTATGATCACCGCCTACAGCTAAATAGGGCAAACTTAGCACAGACAGAGGTTGTATTTGTTAAAATACATTAAATTTAGGTAGTCGAGTCAAGTTAAATTTAGGAAGTAGCCCGATCCAGCCAATCTGGCAGAATCTATATCCATTAGGAGAGCGAATCTTTTGGGTATGATATCACCACCTACTGCAAATTAGGGCGAACTATGCTGGCCTTATAAATGGAGGACAAGCAGAGAGATTTTATTTAAGATGAGTTTATCACCTACGTCAAGAAGTAAGATCACCCAGTAAGTTATTATAATTAAATCCAAATAGTGAAGGGAATAGTGATAATAATCAGAATAGTGGAAGTAGTCAATCAAGATCTAGGATGCCAAACAAATCAATCAAAAGTTTCATAGTGTGGAACTACGTAGAGAATGGTAATGGACGTTGATCCTTCTATGCGAATTACGTTCTTTCACTGTGTTGGATCGGAGGATCCCAAACAAAATATTTTTGTATGTGAGAAAGTTTGGAATGTTAAATAGGTACTAGATGAATATAAAAAGGTGGCACAATTGTATACCACTATTAGACCACATGTTAACATGGTACATGAAATTAAAGAACATTGTGCCAGGAGGGAGAGGTAGAGGATTATGGGAGATCAAGAAAGCAAAGGAGTTTCGAAAAAAAACCAAAGTCTAGTGTATTACATAGGTCAAGGAGATTGAGCAGTACGTTAGTGAGTCAGTATGGGATTAAAACCATACATTCAAAGAATTATTAGAATTATTATCATTTCCAATTCCTAGTGTGTTGCATAGAGAATCATTCATTGTAATTTCATTTCCCAATATACATGTTTTGTGGAGAACCTACATTAACTTAGTACATTGGAACTTAATTATTTAGATCCTCCTGGTGGCAATCTAATTATCATATGTACCATTTCCATGGATAAATCATGTGATTGATGTGATGTTATTAATTCTAAATGTAACTAAAGTGAATTGTAATGCACTCATGTGTATTTAAGTCAAGATTGAGTATATGAAAAATAATCATGTGATTGATGTGATGTTATTAATTCTAAATGTAACTAAAGTGAACTGTAATGCACTCATGTGTATTTAAGTCAAGATTGAGTATATGAAAAATTTAAGGGTCATGTATTAAATACTAATAAAAGAATTTGTTGTGGAAAAATGGCATTGCCACAGTAATATAAATCATAGCAAAGATCTTCATTCATATATATATAGATATAACAAGTATGTACTATAGAGATTTATTTATCTCAATGATAACTTGAGATTCTTCTGTATGTAAATGAAAAATTAATAGATCAATTTAATCTTAATTTTGAGAGAATTGATTATTTTTAATAATGAAATATTTTTTGATTATTTTTAATAATGAATTTTTTTTTTATTATTTTTAATAATGAATTTTTTTTTAATTATTTTTAATAATGAAATATTTTTTTATGATATTATTTTTAATAATGAAATATTTTTTTATGATATTATTTTAAATTAAAATTTAAATCAAATTTATATTTTCATAATATATATTTTTATGCATAAGAGGTTGAAATAAAAATATTTTAATTAAAATAGAAATTAAAATATTTTTTTATTACTATTTTTTTTATTAATATTTATAGATATTCTATTTAAATTTCATATTAACATTAAAATAATTATACATGTTTAATTATTTTATTATTTATATAGAATTATGAAGGAATTATATATTTCTTTTATATTAGGTTATAAAAAAATATATTTCAATACAATAAATAGTTAAAAGAATTAATTAATCTACTTCTCTCTTATCAAATAATGTAAAGTTAGTTAAAAGAATTAATTAATCATTTTCAATAAAATATCTACTTTCCACTTCCTCTGGGTACGTTACTTGGAAATTATCTATTCGAAACTCTGGGTGAAAGAGAAGAGCTTTTTAGCTCTGCACAGATGGTTTATTGGTTTTAATCCGCTTCGTTGCACGCCCCAAAACAATTACATTTGGCCAAAATTGCCTGGCCTGCCTCTTGAACTGTGGACCAAAGAATCTATGGAAAAAATAGGAAATGCTATTGGGCGATTCATATACGTCGATCCTAGGTGTATTGGGGCAAAAGACAAGCAGGTGGCCTAGATTCTCATAGAAAAGGAATTCAAAGGGGGTTTTCCAGAGTCTATTGATTTAACTTGGGAGCTGTCCAAAATTCAACAACGATTAGATTATTGGGGCGTCCCATTTAGGTGTTCAAATTGTCACAAAACTAGACACCTTTTTCGTAATTGTCCTCGTCACCCTAATGGTAAACAAAAGAAAAAGTTCCATGCTGTAAATATTCCTGTTTCGACATATGAAAGAGAAAATTCGGCATATGAATGGCCTAACACCATGGAGGTCTATCGGGCTCCAGTCAGAACTAATGACGTCCTATCCTCGCCGAAAGGCCGTTCCCTAGATTGATCTGCCAGTCTTCCGCAATCTCGATCTGTATCTGTGAACCATACAAATCGTAATTCTAACTATTTTTCTGATCGACCCCGTTCTTCCACTGTTTCTGAAACTCCCTCGCTGTCCTTTTTTGACCTATTATACAAGGTCATATCAAATATTATAGCTATTCAAATTAGAAACACTCTATCTCTACATCTATCTCCAGAGCAACACGGGTTTCTTAAAGACAGAAATATCTTAGAAGCAGTGGCTCTCACTCAAGAATTATTACACTCAATGCATAGCAGGAAAATAGAAGTTGCTCTTTTAAAATCGACCTTAAAAAGGCATATGACTGTGTGAACTGGGGCTTTATTCGATGCCTACTAGCTAGGATTGGCCTAGATGTTAGGTGCATCAAATGGATCATGGCCTATGTGGTGGTAGTAAATTATGCAGTCCTAATTAACGGTGTCCCAACTCCTTTCTTCAAAGCGGCCAGGGGCTTACATCAGGGTTGCTCCCTATCTCCACTCCTTTTCATTCTAGTTATGGAATCTCTGAGCCTACACATAAAGAAAGCGATCCAACAAGAGATATACAAGCCTCTCCCCATTTGCAGGGATATATTCATGTCGCATAATCTTTTTATTGATGATATCCTTCCGTCAGCCATACTGTGCAAATCAACATGGATATGTATCTATGAAATCTTTGGGAGATTTCAAAAAGCCACCGACATGTATATCGACGATTTAAAATCTTCATTCTATGTCGCTGATGTGAATGGAGGTATAATCACATTTCTAACAGATCTTTTCAACATTAAAGCATTTCCTATCCTGAAGGGCTTCAAACATCTGGGATTCAATTTGAAACCTGTGGGTTACAGATTGGCCGACTGGTCATGTATTCCAAATCGGTTCTATAAGAAAATATCTACATGGGAATACAGGTGCTTATCAATTGGAGGTCGCGCCATTCTCACACAATCCCTGCTGCTACAAATCATGGTTTATTGGGCACACCTTTTCTATATCCCTTCATCTACTATTAACAGTTTAAACAGAATGATAGCTAATTTCATATGGGGAGGACAAAAGGAGAAGATAAAATATCACCTCAGCAAGCTTTCGAAGTTGACACGGCCAAAAAATATGGGAGGTTGGGGCATATTGGATTTACACTCCTTTAGAAGAGCCCTTCTATGTAAATCAATGTGGAAAGTGATTATGGATGAATCCAACTGGAGCAAAACCATTAGAGCTAAGTACATGGATGAGCAAGACATGACATATTGGTATAGACAGCGCTCCACTAGATCCACCAACGGCTCATATATATGGAGAGGTTTTAAAAGATTGGAGTCGTTCTTTAGAAAAAAATTGATTTGGAAATTCCAATCCGGATCCAATATTATCATTGGATTTGATGAATTCGCAGGTATGGGAGAAAAGATCCGTATCTCCTCTCAACTTTTGAGAAATTTACACAGCAGGGGATATTTCTTTTGGGCCAGTGCAATAAAAAAATGGGATGGTGTTATTCCAATCTGGAAAACTGCTACAGAAATGCAATTACCCGGTGCTCTGGAATCCCAATGGAATGCTATCACTATTTCATTGCAATCGCGTGGATTGTATCGCTCGTCAGATAGGGATTGCCTCGTTTGGAAAGGTCTCAGTGGTGCATCGGCTGTATATGCAAAGCATATATATCTCCAAATTTTATTATCAGAGTCCGATACATATCATAATATTTTCCCCCCAGCGTTTTGGAAATTTGGATGCCCTTTAAAAATCATTATTTTTTCTTGGCTGGTTTTTCATGACAGGAATCTCACTTGGGAGAATCTCCAGAAGCGCAAATGGTGTGGGCCTGCCATATGCCCCCTTTGTAGATCAAATTCTGAAAATAATTTGCATATTTTCCTACAATGTCCTCAATACCAGTTGATTTGGTAGAACTTAACTACTGACTTTGGTTTCGTCATCGTCAATGCTCCTTCTATCTATGAGGCTTCCAAAGCACGGAGCAACATGTATTGCAAGTGGAGGCCCATTTCTTTGTTAACAATCTGGGCCATATGGAAATGGCAAAATCGAATGATTTTCGATTCCAAAAGGGAACCGTTTATAAATTTTTCGAATCTATCCTTTGTTTATATGAAGCGCTAGCTTAGCCATGACATCCCAAAGTCAGACAAGGAAGGAATCAACAGCCCAACGATGCCTATGGATATCCCTATGCTTTTTTAAAATACACATAACTAATACTTTCAACTGTAACTCATTATCATCCACCCTTTCTTTCAACAACGTCCATTCACATATCGCTATTCTTCCACAACCTATTATTATTTACAAAATATCCATTTTCAGAATACACATAACTAGCTATTGCAATTGTAACCCATTATCATCCACCATTGCTTTCAACAATGTCCATTCACATGTCCCTATTCTTCCCCACTCTATGCCTTACGGCGTTCCCTTTGCAACATAAGATGCAAATGCTAGTATATTCATTATCTATTGTGTTTATATAAATTGTATTTGTAAAATTTTGTATTGTTATAATATTTTTATGTAGATTAATTTTAAATTGCATGATTGTTTCTCATCATAAAGTCAATTGGGCCCCCTATTCAGTGTTCAAATGCCCCAAGTAGAAGTAGAAATGTTGTATGAGCTAAGCAACCTGGAGAAACTATTCAAGATCATGTTAATGATCCTATGGAAGAAGATGACAATAATAACATAGTTCAAGATGATGGGATGTCAAATGAATCGATCCAATATTTTTTTTCACTCAACCAGTCAATGATGAGGATGAGGATAGTGATGATAATATTCTTAATGAATCTTTGTTAGAAAATGTAATGATGCCACTTTATGAAGGCTCAAAAGTAAATCTTCTCTTCGCTACACTATTTTTGGTGAAATTAAAGGTTTTGAATGGTTTTTTAAACACATGTTTAACACAAATCCTAAGGTATGTAATGTGTTTCATCACATATTATGCCTAAAGGTGAATGCATGAAGATGGGTTACACTTTTGGGCCAAATGTGGCAATGAAATTTCAAAATTTTACTCTTTTATTGAATTGAAGCCTTCAAAATTCATATAAACATTGTGAATTTTGATTCAGAATAAAAATTCAATTTGTGGAGAATTAAGCTTTTGTCCTAATGATGTTTTTTGCAAAAAAAATTCATGTTGTATATTTTGTCAATTTCCATTAAATGAAATGCTTGTCCTTGTAAATTTTGCACATCTTAAGAGGTGTGTGTGTGTGTTCGCGTAGGATAACTTATTCTAAAATGTGTGTGTGTATATATATGAGCATGATTTACATGGAGAGAGTACTAACTTTTTCATATTAAGAAAATATTTTTTTTGTGTAAAATGATATTTTTTATTATTTTTTGAATTTGGTAAAGTAATATTTCAATTGCATTTTGTAGACACGTGTTCACATAAGAATTCTGTCAACTATTTAAATAAAATGAAAAATCAAGAGTACCCTTTTGAAGAGGACTCATAAATGGAGATAGTGGTATTTTTTTTAATTTTTTTCATTGTATATATTTTATGTTATTTATTTTTTATTCAACCTCTTTAAATTTGTCCAAAACAATTTCAAACATTATGTTTAAAAGAAATTAGATTAAAAATATCATATGAATTCTAAAATGTCAAACTCATATGCCATTGGATAGAGGATTCCTTCATTAATCTAACATGATCAATTTCGTCACCTAAGGACAAATTTTTCCCTAAGTTTGCTAGGGTACAACATGGTGTTGTCGAAAAAATTGCAGAAGGGGTCCTAAAATTGTGGTTTTTAGTACCTCAAAAGCTCGATTGAGCACTTAAAATGCTTGACCGAGTTCTTAAATTTTAAATTCAAATAGATCGATCGAGGGTTTCCTAAACCCTCGATCAAACCATTTATGTGGTTAACCAAGGGCTCGATCGAGCCTCTGTAAAAACAAATACCCTTATGTGAATCCCATAATCCCATAATTTAGATTTTAGAATCAACAAAGATCTAAAATTTAATCCATTAATAATTTAACTGAGTTGATATGATATTTTTTAACTAAAAATTAAATTCAACGAGATCTAGGTTATGAACAACATTAGAATTTTTTTATGTTATTCCATTGAGAGGCGCATTCTACAACCTAGTATGGGGGCAACGTGTAAGTATGTTCGTCCGCGCTCAAAATGTACCTTATCATATACCTTAAATTTGAATGGATCATATAACCTTAAATTTGAATGGAGACGGAGGGAGAGAAGGGGAAGAGAAAGGGAGATATAGATATATATGGAGAAATAATGTGTATGTTTGCAGGGTGATATATAGAGATGAAGTAGGAGAAACAGATATATATATATATATATGTATGTATATATATATGTATATATATATGTACATATATATATACATATATATACATATATATATACATATATATACATATATATACATATATATACATATATATGGAAGTGGGAGAGATGGAAGAAGAGAGATAGAGGGAGGGAGGGAGAGATAGATAGATATGAAGAGAGAGTGCATGTGTGTTTGGGTGCGTGAGATGGAGAGACAAATAATTAGAGATGGAGGGAGATATAGATATAGATGAAGGGGGAGAGAAAGGGAAGAAAATTATTTTCACTAGATGCATTGATTTCAGTGTAAATGTTGATTTCTAATCCTATTTTATTTTTTGCAATAGATGCATTAATTTTTGTGTATATGTTGATTTCTAATTCTATTTGATTTCTCACAATAGATGCATTGATTTCATTAAATATGTTAATTTCTAATCCTATTTGATTTCTTGCAGTAGATTCATTGATTTCAATGTAGATGTTGATTCCTAATCCTATTTGATTGCTAGCAATAGATGGATTGATTTCATTGTAGATGTTGATTTCTAATCCTATTTATTGCATGCATTAGATACATTGATTTCAATGTACATGTTGTTTTCTAATCATATTTGGTTGTTTGCATTAGATGCATTGATTTCAATGCAGGTGTTGATTTATCATCCTATTTGTTTGCTTGCATTATATGCATTGATTTCAATGAAGATGTTGATTTCTGATTTGATGTAACTAGATGTATGATGTACATTAATTTCAAGGTAATTAGATTAACATTGTGCATTGATTTCAGTGTAAGTACAAAAAAATTATTGACAATGTGCATTGATTTCTATGTTACAGTAATTCAACCATAAATAAAATTCTTGAATTTTCATCTCAAATAAAATGTTCACTTAATTGAAATATTTGCATCCTGAAACTATAAAATATATGTAATTAACTACATTCTTATTATTCTCATTTTCCATGCTTCATATTGGATTGTAAAAGGTGCAACAAGTAGAACACACACACACACACACACACACCATGCCATGACTAAGAACTTATAGATAACCTCCAACGAAATAAAATCGAATCAAACTTATTTGTAACGTTTACATCTCCACATATTTTAAAATTGAATAAAACTTATTTCAATCATATTTGAGTGTTTTAAAATTGAATAAAAATTGTTTCAATCATAAGGATTTTTTTTTGTAAGCTTGGTAGGACTACATCTTCATCATGTCCAGTATATCGCCCCAATTGGGGCAAGGAATGGAACCAATGACTTCACATCAAGGAGCGGCTTAATACAGCACCCCATCACCATCTATCCAAGACCCCATGGACCATAAGGAATTAATTGAAATACTTGGATAGCTAAGTAAATTTAGGAAAGTTGATAACATTATATAAAATTATAGAGATGTTATCATATATTGCTTTTTGACCTATATTAAATTCCAATACGATTGACTTATATCATGTTATGACTAATCTCTTGTATATAATCTCAAAAGAAATAATATTGAATAAAATTTATTTGTTGTTTACATGACATCTTTTAAAATTGAATAAAACTTATTTCAATCATATTTGTGTTTTTTAATTGAACCTTGAGATAAGAAATTGATTGAAATACTTAAAAAAGTTGGCGATGCAGCAGTATATGGGTGGGTCACAAAATTTTCCATATATCGATTTTTTATTATAGCATGGGTGACTTTAAAATTCAAATAATTTATTTTTAAAATTGAATTGTAATAACATGCATGTTGATTGCACTAAAAGGCATTTTCTACAAGTCAATATGAAACATCATTGTAATTATTTCCATGCTCAATATTAAATTGATACATGAGATATTTTAGTTCATTTTAAGTATGAAAGTGACTTACATCATAGGAAGATTGTACTTGTATCATGCAATGACTAAGATATTGTAGATGACCTCAAAAGAAATAAAATTGAATGCAACTTATTCATTGTTTACAAGACATCTTTTAAAATTGAATAAAATTTATTTTAATTTCATTTGAGTTTTTCATTGAACCTTGAGATAGCAAGTAAATTTAGGAAAGTTCATGTTTAATTATATATAAAACTATAGAAACATATATCATTAATTGCTTTTTAGTATATTAAATTCCAATACATATGATTTAAATATCATGTTATGACTAAGCTCTTGTAGATGAGCTCAAAAAAAAAAAAAAAACTTATTTGTTGTTTACCATACATCTTTTAAAATTGAATTTAAAACTTATTTCAATCCTATTTGTGTTTTTTAATTCAACCATCATATATTTTAGTTCATTTTAAATATCAAAGTGACTTGCATCATAACTTAAGATTGTACTTATTTTCCTAGTCTATAAAACTAGAAATCAAAATTGTTATATTTTTTAATAAAAGTTATGATATATAGAAAAAAAATTAAACTAGCAAAATAATTTTAACAAATCCATAAACTTCTAAATTAATGAACATCCATAATTATGATTAATACAAATCCATAATCTGAAATAATAAGCATATATAAACTGAAATAATGTTTATGTACATCCATAAACTGCCAATGTATGAAAATATACAAAGTCTGTATCACATGTGAATGTGCACTATGAAATAGTTTTGAAAATATATAAACTACCCACTCTAAGTACCACTATAACTCCTATATGAGTCTTGTTGCATAAAGTAAGTGTCCATAATCTAGTACTGCAATATAACACATTCAAATGAAAACTAATAAATATGAGTATTTGTACAAAAAAGCAATATGGAAATAAATGACTTTGAACCACATTTTTAATTACATATATGAATCTACTAACCTCACTCAAGTCCAAATGAAATTCAGATTGGATGGGGGTCTGATGAATTTGGATCTTGTGCTCCCATGCGGATGGCTCAAAAATTGAGGCTTGCATTGATGGACTTGCATTGTCAATGCCTCTATACCAAGCATCCACATAACTACAACATCGACAACACTTTGCATATGGGACTATGTACACAATGACAAGGACACATTAATATTAGTCTACAAATTGATTAACATGCATGTAACTTTAAAAAAAAATAAAATATTGAAATCTTAGGAATAATATTTTTTACCTCAACTGTTGGTTCATGTGGTTGTACATAATGACTCTCCTCCACATGATTGTTATGAGGTGGGGGAGAATCCATGTAAACATGCACTGGTGGAGGATGGTCTATCTAATCAACCTCCCCCTCGAATGACCTCATAAGCTCATCCATGTAATTGGGCTACATCTTCATGTTATATCATGAGCTTATTAATATAAATGCAATCTAATATGAACTAAATTAATATAAATAATTATGCGTAATTTGATGATAAGATTCAAAAGTTTCGTATATATATGTACATGGTCTATGTCACAAGGGTTGTGCACCCTCCACATGTCACAGATAGATGGTGTCATGACGCATACATGCATATGACAAAAATTGATCAATGGGTAAACTCGCGAGAAATGAATAATCATATAGAGGAATTGGCAGGTCATGAGGCAATGGTGGTGGACTTCTAATCTCTCCATGCAATGCAACACATGCATTGACCAATCTTGTTTGCATGTTATTTGCAATGGTATCCCTGGTCTCAGCACCGAGCTACGATGACTCTTCTAGCTCTGTTGGAAATAGCACGCTTCTAGACAGTAGTGGAAATAATCACGAAGGTGGTGTTACATACCCAAGATCCCTACAAGCCTCATCATGATCATAGGTAAATCCCAAGCCAATTCCATAATAATGAGATCCAGTATCATTGTAAATCGACCTCATATGTAGCACAAACTTTGCATATATATGCTTGGAAAAATAAAGGAAGACATAGTCATGGTGGGGGAACTGGACCCAAGATCTAATGAATTGATCATACACAAAGTGGGTTTTATCAACATTCTTAAAATATCTGAGTGGAATAGACCTTTATGTTTAGCACGGCGATCTGGAGGGATGTTAAACAACTCCCCATGAACATCAATGTTCTTGGTGGCCTCTTTCACCACCTCCCAAGTATGTGGGCCTCTAACCTCATGCCTCCTAATCCTATGTATGGAATGTAGGAGGCGGCTTTGTGGGCCCGACCTTTGGTATCTCTCAATCAACCTATTGATTTTATGCAACATCAAAGAAAAACTATGCCTAGTAGGTGAACTAGCAGGGATTTTACGCAGCTCTTGTGTGATCCACATATGTTGGGCCGTAAGATCCTCCAAAGTGATACTATATGTAGCATTGTCCCACTAAGGGATCGACATTGCACTGTAATCCTCAGCTTCACCCTTTTGATGGTCTGCAAATCATAAACATAATTTAACAAACTAGAAGCATAATAACATATACATTAAATTCAAACACATCAGTTGAAGACGATTTAAAAATTAAATATAATTTCAAGACATAAAAACATAAAGTTTAAAGAGGATTTAAAAATGCAGGAGGTGTACTTAAAACAGGTGAAGAAGGTCCATTATCAGCAGCATGATCATCAATACGGAAAAAATAAAATAAAAATAAAAATTAAAATTAAAATAAAATAAATAAATAAATAAAAATTGTCTCTAACACTATGAATCATGTTAGAGGCAGGATATATGAGTGGAACATGCACTTTGGGTGGGTTGCGTGATCTATCATGTGCTCGACCATGTATAGCATATCCCCCCCCACTCCGACGACCTGTGGTTGTGGGGCATCCAGGATATGTCTCTTCATATTACATATAATCCATACAAACTCATCCAAGAAAAAAATGTTGACTAAACTATTACATATAATACAAAATTATTACACATAATACATATAAAATAATCCAAGAAAAAAATGTTGACTTAGAAAGAATATTGATAAGAAAGCTAATTCTAAACTCAAGTAGAATAATCTAGCCTGATGTCCTAAACTTTAGAGTCCTTTTTTTTATAATTTATCAACCAAAGTATTGAGTTTCATGTCAACACAATCGAAAGAAGTGATCAAATCTACATTCAAACGTTTTCCCATTTCTAAATAATGCAGTTTATTCATAGGGCTTAAATATATAAATATATATGTAAAAAAATGAGATAAACCTATGTGCAAAACTAATAAAATTTCATGCCAACCAAATACTTCAATAGACTTTAAGTTCTTATAATGTTTGACGTTGACACATGACATGTACTAGGTGCAAGCACATGAAGACAAATGCTTCTTGTACAACATACTACATAATGAAACCATATTATACAAATTAGAAAAAAGTCAAAATATTTTTATTCACTTCAAATGCACCTTTCATGATGGATTTAACGTATCCATCAATGATGTGTTGTTGAAACTTGAACATATATATATATGTGTGTGTGTGTGTGTGTGTGTGTTTTAAATAGTTATGCTATGTTAATGTTAATGTTATATTATGTTATAGTTATGTTGCACATGTTACACTATGTTATGTTATACATAATTTATAGTTATTTATAGTCATGTTAGATAGATATAGATATATATATATATATATATATATATATATATATATATATATATATATATATATATATATATATATATATATAAGAGAGAGAGAATGTGTTACATGTATTATGTTAAATTGATATAGAATTATGTTATGTTATATATATATATATAACTATAATATATAGCTATGTGATATTATACTTATGATAGTAATATATATATGGTTATATAATTATTTTGTTATATTGTTATGCTAGGATATATATATGTGTGTGTGTGTGTTAAATAGTTATAGAATTATGTTTTGTTATAAACGATATATATAGAACTATAATATATAGTTATGTGATATTATAGTTATAATAGTAAAATGTAGTTATGTTATGTTATATATATATATATATATATATATATATATATATATATATATATATATATATATATATATATAACAAAATTTCTTATTTGATAAATAGAGGTTCACCATGAGCAACCATATTCATCATGTCAATCTCAAACTCCTAATTTATTTATTTATTGGATATAGTTTGGTTATTTTCTGTTTTAGATTTTTTTGGGGTATATTTTCGGACAAATTTGTTCAAAAATTAGAATGTATTTTAAATAACAATTTTTTTTTTTTAATTTATTTCACTAAATTCCTAATGAAAAACTTTAAAACCTAAAAAAATTAGAAAATATTTTTTTTTACCATTCAAAATTAGAAAATATTCATATAAACATGCTACCGTTGCAAGTAAGGAAAAATTTAAAACCTAAATTATAGTTTTTTTGGTGGTTTTGGAGCGTTTTCTTGGTGGTTTTTTGTGGTTTTCTAGGTTGTTTTGTGGTTTTCTAAGTTGTTTTTATTGTTTTGAATGGTCTTTTTTGTGGTTTTCTTTTCATGGTTTCTATATGGTAAGTTATTTTTCCAAATTAATTTATTAAATTTTGCAAGAAAAATTAAATAAAAAGGACAAAAAGGATAGGAAACATACCTTGGCTTGAGCCTCCACGATGTTGGCGGGGTTTTTGGCGAGGTTTGTTGGGTTTCTCCATGGTTCGATCACTCGATCAAGCTTCAATAACTTTGTCGACATCTATTTTGCCCTCCATATCTATGCAAAACTGGCTTGCACAGACCACATCTATGCATTTTAATAGAAAATAGGGGCTTTATCTAGCCCTAAAACTTTATCAAGCCATAATGCTTAATCGAGGTTTTGTTTTAAACCCCCGATCAAACTAATTTTTTAGCACTCAAGGAGCTCGATCAAGCACTTAAAAATGACTCGATCGAACGCTTAATATTTTCAATCAAGCTCTCTTTTATTCACCTAAACATGCTCTCCCTTTCCAAAAAGTGTAACCTAGTTCCATTGTTTTAACCCTAAAAGTTGATTTTTTGCTTTCTTTCGTGTTAATTAATGTGTAAAATAAGAATGGAATATTTCTAATCAATATTATTTATAATAACTAGTGATTTTTTATGTTGTAGACTGTTAGGTGAAACTTTGTTACCATCCTCAAATATTTTACCTCGCACATATCAAGATTTATATGCCATTATGAAAGAAATTAGAATGAAGTATAAAGCTAAAGATGCATGTCCTAATGATCATATTATATATTATGGACAAAATGCATTGAAAACAAATTGCTCACAATGTTGGAGCAACATATATCAAACTGATCAAATAATTAAAAAAGGTGTCTCAAAAGGTTCTTTGTCATATTCCCATAATTTCACGTTTGTAGAAATTGTTTAAGTATGAAAGCATAGCACATTTTACGAATTACCATGCATGGAAGAGAACTCAATATGGTGTTCTTTGAATGCCTGCAGATGGTTATGTATTGAGGGAAATTAAGGGAAAATGGGTGGATTTTAAGAATGAACCTTGTAATGTTAGGCTTTAATTGGTAGTTAATGGTGTTAATATGTTTAGGGAGCTCAGGTCTATTTACTCAATGTGGCCATTTTTTTTATCAACAATAACCTTTCTCCTTGGAAGTCAATAAGGAGGGAGCACATAATGCTGAAAATTATTGTTCTAGGTATTTGTTTACATTAATTTTTCAAATGTAACATTTTCATTTGTCTTGTTTTTTGCATAATATATTATATTTGTTTATTCACTTTTACACATATATAGTATGGTATTAATTATGTGTAATTCAAACAATTATTAGGTAAGGACCAAGTTAAGGATATGAATATATATATTGAGCCTCTTATCGACAAGTTACTAAATTTATGGGATGAGATCACTATGCATGACATCTGTAAACCAATACAGCAAAAGAAATTTCAATTCCATGGAATACTTGTATGGACAATTCTTAATGCCCAAGGACTAACACACTTTTGTGGTATGTAACGTTCCAATATTACACATTAATAGTGCATAATTTTTTGTTGATACCATGAATGTTTTTTAAATAATCCCTTTTCATAATTTACATTAATCCATTAAACAAAGGGTAAATTTTCATGTCCAATTTTTGGTCCTAAGATGAAATCTTGTCATTTAAAAAGTTTAGGAAATGAGGTGTTTTATGAGTATAGGTACTTCCTCTCTAAGAACGATATGTATCACACTAATGAAAACCATCTTTTCAATGGGAAAATAGAGATTGAATTAGAACCATGGAGAATGACACCTCACTTATGGAAGTTGGAATATAATAGAAATCATCAAGGTATGCAATTTGTTTATGTATCATATATGTAACGTTTTGAATTTTTATTTTTATATAATTTATTTTATCACATTTGATAATTATTTTGTGATTTCTTCCATGCTTCATCATGAAGGCTGGGAAGGTATTAATAATGGTCTTCCATGAGGAATGAAAAGTTATCCCATTTAATTCATGAGGTTGCCCTGCTATGAGGACGTAAAAATAGGTCACTTGTTTGATACAATGCATATCAGGAATAATGTGATGGAAACATTATGGCGAATCATATATCGTAGAAGGGGTAACAAAAGAATTGTCAAAATTCGTAGCGATATTTGAGAAGCTAAGCATGCAATGCAAAGTGCAAGATGATAAAATAACGATGGAGGCCGAAATAGCCTTCCATGGTTATTAACAGAAAAGCAAAGAATGATTTAAAAGAGGTTATTCATATAATTAAATTTCCCATAGGTTTTTCTTCAAGCATAAAAAATAGCTTAACAAAGAAAGGTGAATTTTTTGGGGTAAAAACACATGATTGACATACCTTCAGTAAGGTAATTGTTTTGTTATATATATTTCAGTTTTGGTATATATCTTCATAGTTTTTTTGTTTACTTTGGATTAAACAAATAACAATTTATTTTTTATTGTTACAATATGTTCTACCTCTATCTCTCCCAGATGACTTTGACAATGACATCAAACAATTTATATATGATCTTGGGAAATACACAAGGTAAGTGGTGATTTATATGCAAAGTGATTTTTCAATTTGTTGTTCAACGTGATGACACATGTTTTACTTGTAATTTAATATTTTATTTTTGAAACATGTTATTTTCTTATATCCTCTGTAGATGGTTATCATTGAAATTAATCCATAAAGAAGATATGAAATATTGGAAGAGAGAAATTCTTTGGCTGATGTGTGAAATGCAAAAGTGTCTACCTTTGGCATTTTTCAATGCACAAGAACATTATCTCAAACACCAAGTTGAGGAGATTGAATTGTGTGGACCTATACACATAAGGTCAATGTGGATGGTGGAGAGGCATTTCAAATCATTGAAGAACTTAGTTAGACAAAGAGCACATCTTAAGGGTTCTATGGTGGAGGTATATATGGTATATCATTCAATGATATATTAGTCATTGTCTTCCTAAATTGTCATGAAATATGCATGTGGATCGCATTTGGGATGTGAACTCCATCAAAAAAGTTGAAGGGGAGTACCTATTGGGGAAAGGTAGAATAAGCAAACAGAGAGGTAATTAAATATTTTTTCCCCATAGGAAAAATCGTAATTTCTATTAAAAGGAAATTACATTTTGTAAATGCATTTAAGCATATTCAAATAGAGAGGCATTGTCTATCTTCCGTAGAACATTCCAAAAATAAATGTGAACAAATTCATTGCAGCATTTGCAAAGACAACACCAGAATGGGTTGTGTTGTGATCGCTTGAGGAGGTTATCTCCTGTGGGTATTTTGTTTCTTAGAATGGTCCACATGAGAAGCCTACTTCTTGGTGGGGCTTTGAGCTTCCAGAGACTTTTCCACCAAGATTTGGATGCATGCAGTTTGTGGTCTTTGGTCAGAACAAGATATCCTTCCTTAGGAATATATCTCCTAGATTTGGAGAAAGCCTCAATAATCTCATATTCTCCCTCATTTATACGGATGTGAGCTACAGTAAGGGCCCAAATATAGTCATTCCAATACTGAATCCATTGATGTGGAATGTTCAGCCTGTGGGCCAATTTCCAATCCTATTGGAGGAAGGTAGTATGGTTGGCATCTGCAATATGGTTCAGATGGGATATGTTTGCTGCATGAAGATGATTTATGAGATCATTTGGTAGCATATGCATATTCCCACATCCAATCCAAGGGTCATTTCCCACCCTTACTACCGAACCTGATTGAATTTTCCAAGTAAGACTAGCTCTAATGGGATCCAGTGCTTTAATCATAGCCTTCCATATGATTAATATCCCTGTAGTGAGTCTTTGGGGCCTTCGGATCCAATCCATAATCTATAATGGGTAAATACATTTAGAGATAGTCACTTTAGTCCAGAGACTAGATGAAGTAATGAGCTTCCATCCAAGTTTTGCAGCCAGAGAGGAGGAGAAGTCCTCTAGCTTCTTAATGCCCCAGCCCCCCCATTTTTTTGGTAGATTTAGAGCATCCCATTTTACCCAAGCAAAAATCTTTCCTAACTGACTGCCCTTCCAAAGGAATCTGTAGCAAAGATCTTGTATCCTAGCTAGGATGCCTCTGGGGATCCAAGCCATTGACATCCAGTAGACCGGAGTGGCCTCCAGAACGCTTTTTATGAGCGTAAGTCTACCAGCCCTGGAAAGATATTTGAAGTATCAGGTGTTAAGTCTCTTCTCTGTTTTAGCTATGAGCCAAGTCCAATCAAAAATTCTGTAACCCAAGGGTTTAGCTTGTATCCCAGGTATTTTAGACCCTTCTCCAGTCTCAAGGGGTAAAATGAAATATTTGCAATGCAAAATGGGTCTCATGTTGTGTGCATCCTGCCGCTGTCATAGTAGATTTTGAATCATTGATAGTTATCTCTGTAGCCACTTGAAATCATGAGAAAGTATCTTTCATGATTGACAAATCTCCAATGCCTCCATTTATAAAAATCAAGACATCATCCAAAAAAAGTAGATGTGTGAGAATACAGCCTTCAGTGATTTTAATTCCCTGTAGTCTGCCACTTCTATGTTCTTCTTTGATAAGTCTACTGAGTCCTTCCATGACTAGGAGAAAGAGTAATGGTGACAGAGGGAAACCCTGTCGAAGCCCTCTTTCTAAATAAAAGAAAGGAGATGCGCTTCCATTAACCAGGACACTAAAGGGTATGTTAGTAATGCAGCTCATGATCCATTTAATAAACATGAATGGGAATCCCGGATGAGTTAACAACATTCTAATATATAACCAGTTTACTTTGTTGAAAGCCTTTGAGAGGTCAAATTTAAGGATCATACCTTTTCATTTCTTCATATGCAAAGTGTGTAATACCTCTTATGTAGTTTCCACTACCTCATGAATTTGACAGTCTTGTAGGAAGGCAAATTGTTCAAGTGAAATATGCTTGGAAAGTATGGGCCTCATCCGATTTGCAATAATCTTCACTATGATCTTGTATATGTAGTTACACAGTGAAATAGGCCTATATTCATCATATGAGGTTGGGTTATCTAATTTGGGGATGAGCACAATAAAAGTAGAGGTGAGAGAAGTAGCCAGCTTGCCATTTATCCTAGTATCCTCTATGACTTTTAGGAGGTCTGCGCCAAGAGTCTCAAATAAAGCCAGGAAGAACTCAATTTTCCATCGATCTGGCCTAGGGCTTCTATCTTTTTTGAACCACTTGAGAGTGGCTTCTAGCTCTCCTAGAGAGACTTCCTTTTTCAGTTCCCTTTCCTCCTCTTGATCCACAAATCATGGGAAGAGTTGTGCCACTTGAATAATTTCAACCAGGTTTACTTCCCGAGGCGCACTGTAGATTTTTTTGAAATATGAGGTTGCCAGTGATGCCAGAAGCGGGAAGGTGTTGACAGAATAGTCATGATCATCCTTTAGCTACCAGATTGTGTTAATAGCCTTCCTCCCATTGGCATATTTGTGATAGAAATTAGTATTATCATCCCCTTCCTACATCCAAATCGCCCTACTTCTCAGTCTCTAGACTTCTTCGCGGTCCTTAAGAATTTTTCCTCTAGTTGTGTAAAGTGAGGAGATCCTATCCTTGTGTTCATTTGATCGGTATATGTTGGGTCCATATAATACTAGTGATTACCCCATTACTATTGTAGTTATACCCCTTATTTATATTGTTGTGCCCCTATTACCCCCATATTATTATTTCTGTGCCCCATAGAATCCCTCTATTGTTATTTTTGTGGCTTTATATTATTATTGTTAGGTTGGCTGGATTATATTGTGACTCCTTAGACTCCTATATATAGAAAGGAGGTTTTGTCATTTGTATCATCCAAGAATTGTTCATTTATGTAATGTAAAAGAGGTTGCCCCCTCGAAGAGGCTGAATTCTAAGGCGTTGATCTATCTTTTCTATCTTTTCTTGAGCTGGTTTCATAACATTTGGTATCAGAGCTTTGGATTCTAGGGTTTCGCTGCTCCAAACAGGTCATCGTGGCATTTTCGCTATAAATTTGTTTCTGTGACGTTTCAGAAGTCGCAAAAAAACCCCATTTGAGAAGAATTGGCGCTGAACCGTGGGTCCGAATTTCAGAGCTTTTTGCGTGATATTTGTGGAGATATGATTTGAGGAAGTTGGTCTTTTTGCAGACTCCTGAATTACATTCAAAACAGGTGACCTGGGGAAAATCATCATAACTTTCTCTCTGAGGACCAGATTGAAATTTCGTAAAAAGGTAAAGAAAGAGGACGGACTATAGTTTCTTGTGGGTTTTTTTTAGATCCAAAGGTCGAAACAGTCACTCGCGGCACGTCGTACAAGTTAGCTCTACTGAACTAGTCTATAATCAAGTCACTGTGGGAGATTTCACATAACTCTTCCTTGAAGAATCCAATTTGGGTCAGACTTGTGGCATTGGAAAGAGGACACAGAGAGCTACTATAGGTCACAAGTTCAGAACTAGATGACTGGAAAGTACAGAGATACATCAGAGGCAATATCGAGCTCCTACAAAGTGAAAAAAGGTGTGTAGATTTTTTTAAATTTTTTCTTAAGCTTGGTTTGAAAATTTATTTTGAAGGAATTCAAAGGGCATAGTAGAGCATTATTATCGGTAACTGATGCCCCGAGGAAAGAAAATGCAAACACCTAGTAAGGAACCTGAAAGCTCTAGCATGACTCATGAAGAAGAGGAAGAAATGCTACATGATATATCAAAATTACAAGAACAAGTGCAACAAATGTCACGCTCACAAAAGTTAACAGATGCTAAGATAAATGGCGTGGAAGCTAAGATAAATGGCGTGGAAGCTAAGATGAATGGCATGGAAGCTAAGATGAACAATTTGAAGGTAGATTTGAACACAAATTTGAAGACATGCATGGCAGATTTGAAGACAGATTTGACTAATTTTCTACAAGAAATACTTACTAATGGTGAAAAGGTAGTAAAGGAAACTCATGATGAGAACAAAAGAAATGTTAATCATGATTCCATAGACGCTAATGTTGGATCGAAGAATCACCACATTCCAAAAATCGATATGAGGAAGTTTGATGGCAAGGATCCTGCCACATGGATATTACAGATGGAGCAATTCTTCGATCTCAATAATGTGCAAAACACACAAAAGGTACGTATGGCAACTTTATATTTGGAACCAAATAAGTTTGTATGGTATCAATGGCTTTGTTCTCCTAAACAATTTATCACTTGGGCAATTTTTACGGAAGAATTGATAGCACATTATGAGGACACAAAAAGCAACACTTTTTTTAGCCAATTGATAAGTCTCAAACAAAAGGGTTCAATAATGGAGCACATTGAGGAGTTCCAAAAATTGAACATAAGGGTAAAAGATATTCCAGAGGAGCATAGGATTGATGTGTTCATAGGGTCTTTAAAGGATAATATCCAACATGATGTGCGCCTTTGGGAACCTGATTCATTAGAGAAGGCATTCAGGTTAGCAAGAAAAATGGAAAGAAAAATTATGGCAACTAGGAAGCATACCATTCACAACTATAAAGACGGAAGTGTTGTTGCCCATAGTCTTCCAAAACCTACAAGGTTGACACCACAACAATTGGAAGAAAAAAGAGCAAAAGGGCTTTGTTACAATTGTGATAGCAAATACACAAAAGGTCATAAGTGTGCTGAGAAGAAATTATTCTACATAGATTGTGAAGAGGAAGAAGAAAAGGAGCAAGAAAGGTCAAAAGAAGAGAATATATTCCAGGAACAAAACCTAGATGAAGAACAAATAAATCCGACCATACCTTGTAATGCATTGGCGGGAATTACCACTCCTCAAACCATCAAGATAGAAGGACAAATCAAGAAGAAAAAGGTAATAGTGTTGATTGATTCAGGAAGCACCCACAATTTTATTCATTGTAGGGTAGCAAAAGAATTGAATTGCTTCCTATATCCAACACCAGAGTGTCAAGTGATGATTGCAAATGGACGAAGAATAAATTGTTCTGGAAAGTGCCATAATATCAAGCTATCCATGGGAGAATATGTATTGACTAGCCCAATGCTTTCCATTCCAATGGAAGGTGATGATGTTGTACTAGGAGTCCAATGGCTACAATCCTTGGGTACAATAGCTTTTAATTTTCAAGAACTTTTCATGAAATTTTCTGTGGAATGAAAGGAAGTTGAATTAAGGGGTATTGCAGGGAAACCAGGAAAGATAATCAGCTCTAATGGCATGACAAAGCTTCTAAAAAAGGAGCAAAGAGGTGTAATTGCACAATTATGTTTGCTAGATGTTTCCACATTGGAATCATCTATTTCTCCAGATCTCCAAAAAGTCCTGGACAATCATTCCAAGGTATTTGAGACTCCCAAAGGTCTCCCACCTATGTGTGATCATGATCATGCTATTCATCTGATTCCAGGAAGTGTTCCTCCAAACATCAGGCCGTACAGATATCCATATGTCCAAAAAAGTGAAAACGTATGGTTGCGGAAATGCTAGAGGCTGGTATAATTCAACCGAGTCAAAGTTCTTTCTCAGCTCCAGTAGTATTGGTGCACAAGAAGGATGGATCATGGCGCATGTGTCCAGATTATAGGGAGCTCAACAAGCTCACTATTAAAGATAAGTTCCCCATTCCTGTCATTGATGAATTACTGGATGAATTGCATGGATCAATTTACTTCACCAAGCTGGATCTTCGTTCGGGATATCATCAAATCAGAATGAAGATTGAAGACATTCCGAAAACGGCATTTAGAACTCATGAGGGTCATTATGAATTTTTGGTCATGCCTTTTGACCTTACCAATGCACCTTCAACATTTCAAGGTTTGATGAATTCAATTTTCAAACCATTTCTTAGAAAATTTGTGTTGGTATTTTTTGATGATATACTAATCTACAGCAAGTCTTGGAAGGATCATGTTGAACATGTTGACAAGGTGCTACAACTGTTGGAGGAGAAACAATTATATGCAAAAAGATCCAAATGTTTCTTTGGAGTCTAGGAGGTGGAATATTTGGGTCATATTGTATCTCATGAAGGAGTTAAGGTAGACCCTAGCAAAATTAAAGCCATTAAGGAATGGAAAATCCCCACATCCATAAAGAATCTGCGAGGATTTCTTGGGTTGACAGGGTATTATTGCAAGTTCGTTAAGAATTATGGGAGAATAGCAGCACCTCTAACAACATTATTGAAGAAAGATTCATTTTCATGGACTCCGGAAGCAACAAAGGCCTTTAAACATCTTAAAGTGGCAATGTGCCAAGCACCAGTCTTAGCTACACCGGACTTCACAAAAACCTTTATTGTGGAATGTGATGCTTCAGGAAATGGAATTGGTGCTGTTCTAATGCAAGATGAAAGACCCATTGCTTTTGAAAGTCGTCCAATCAAGGGAAAGTTTTTAAGCAAAGCTATTTATGAGAAGGAAATGTTGGCAATACTCCATGCACTTAAGAAATGGTGACCCTACCTAATGGGAAGACACTTCAAGGTAAAAATGGATCATGATAGCCTTAAATACTTTTTAGAACAAAGATTATCCTCTGAAGAGCAACAAAAGTGGGTCACAAAGATGTTGGGTTATGACTTTGAAATCATCTACAAAAAAGGGAAGCAAAATGTGGTGGCAGATGCACTCTCAAGAAAGGATGAGGATATGGAAGCATTGTTGTGTGCCATTTCTATTATCCAACCAGATTGGATAAACGAAGCAAAGGAGGAATGGAAGAATGACGAAGAAGTGTGGGCACTTATTCGAAAGCTACAACAAGATTCCAGTACTTCTGATACATTCAGCTGGAAAAATGATTCGTTATGGTACAAAGATCGCTTATACCTCTGTAAGAATTCCCAGCTAAAACAAAATATTCTTATGGAATTGCACACTTCTCCCTTAGGAGGGCACTCAGGATTTTTAAAAACTTACCACAGGGTTAAGAAGGAATTTTTTTGGGATGGCCTTAAATCAGATATTCAAAAGTTTGTGGCAGAATGTTTGGTTTTCCAACAAAATAAAGTTGAAACAATTAAGACACCGGGTCTATTACAACCTTTATCCATTCCAAGCCAACGTTGGGAGGAGGTTTCAATGGATTTTATCACAGGTTTACCCAAGTCTGAGGGAAAGAGTGTCATCATGGTGGTAGTTGACAGACTTACCAAGTATGCACACTTTTGTGCATTATCACATCCATTTAAAGCCAGTACAGTTTCTACTGCATTTATGGAAATAGTTCAAAAGCTACATGGAAACCCAAAGATTATTGTAAGTGACAGAGATCCCATTTTCACTAGAAATTTTTGGACTGAATTATTTTCTTGTCTGAGTACTTAGTTAGCTCATAGCTCATCTTATCATCCTCAATCTGATGGGCAAACTGAGATAGTAAACAAATGTTTGGAAGGATATCTTCGTTGCTTTGTATCTGATAGACAGACACAATGGGTCAAATGGTTTCCTCTGGTTGAATGGTGGTATAACACTTCCTTCCATACAGCAACAAAAATGACCCCATTTATGGCACTTTATGGGTACCAACCACCATCAATCACATCATATTTAAGAGAAAATTCTAATGTTCAAGCAGTGGAACATCACATCGAACATCAACAACAAGTCCTCCAACTCTTAAAGGATAACCTCGTGTTGGCACAAAATAGAATGAAACAACAGGCAGATCAACATCGCAGTGAAAGAAGTTTTGATGTAGGTGATTGGGTATTCCTACGGCTACAACCATATAAGCAAATGTCCCTAAATCAAGCTAAGAAGGATAATAAATTATCACCAAAGTATTATGGTCTGTACAAGGTGTTGGAAAAGATTGGTACTATGGCATACAAATTGGAGCTGCCTGCAGCTTCTCGATTGCACCCAGTTTTCCATGTTTCATGTTTAAAGAAGCTTATAGGCGAAAAGCTCCCAGTTCAAACAATATTGCCAGAACTTGACGAGGAAGGACAAATTATATTGGAACCGGAAGCAGTCACAGAAACAAGAACTCGACAGCTACAAAATCGATCAATTTCAGAGTATCTTATCAAGTGGAAGAACTTATCCGCTGAAGATTCCCCATGGGAGGATGAGAATTTTATGCAGAAGTATCCAGAACTACTCAAGCATTGAGGACAACACTTTTTTGAAGGAGAGGGGCATGTTGGGTCCCTATAATACTAGTGATTACCCCATTACTATTGTAGTTATACCCCTTATTTATATTGTTGTGCCCCTATTACCCCCATATTATTATTTCTGTGCCCCATAGAATCCCTCTATTGTTATTTTTGTGGCTTTATATTATTATTGTTAGGTCGGCTGGATTATATTGTGACTCCTTAGACTCCTATATATAGAAAGGAGGTTTTGTCATTTGTATCATCCAAGAATTGTTCATTTATGTAATGTAAAGGAGGTTGCCCCCTCGAAGAGGCTGAATTCTAAGGCGTTGATCTATCTTTTCTATCTTTTCTTGAGCTGGTTTCATAACAGTATATCCCCCCATGATTATTTTCAAATGCTACTGTGTCAGCTTCTATTTTCCTCAGGGATTGATCATCCAATATTCTTTTATTGTGTGCCCAAATTTTGGATAGCTTCTTCAGCTCAGAGAGATTGTGCACGAAACTATTTATAATATTCCCCCTAGCTCCAGGTGTGTTGGACATCCAAGAGTTTGTGACCATACGAATGTAAGAGGCTTCCTTCAGCCAAGCTGAGCAGAATTTATATGGACCTTTGGGTTTAGCTTGACCCCTATCTATTTCCAAGTATATTGGTAGGTGATCGGAGATAGCTCTCGATCCCACCCATTGTCTGATATTGTAGCCATATTCCAATAAATTCTCCTTGACCAGAAAACGATCTAGTCTGCGAGCTAAGCTACCATCCCCTTGTCCTATTGTTTCTCCAGGTTTCTTGGATATTTGTAGAGGGGATGTCTAATCAGATGGTGGGATTCCAAAGTAGTTTCAACGTATTATGAAAGAGGATCTCTTTGTGCATGTTGACCCCAGGATTTAGAGTGGTCGATTGAGAAGTTAAGATCTCCACCCAAAATGATATTTTCCATTTGTAAAATGTCAGATCCCAGTAATTTTTCCCAGAAATCGGGCCTATGGTGACACAGTCCATAAATGTTGAAGATTCAAAAATCCATACCTAGATCTGCTAAGTGTATATCTACTCCAATGTGCCTAGACCCTCCCCAACAATTGAGTAGTTTTATGGAGCGGGAATTGTATCCCATTGCTATACCCCTAGATCTACCATGGGCATCAAGACAAGTAAATGCCCATCCAGGTAGCATTTTTCCAAGGGTGTGAGATATGGCATCAGCAGGTCCAAGAGTTTCCTGTAAGAATATGATATCTAAAGGGTCGGCCGTAAGTAACCAGCGAAGTACTAATTTTTTTATTGAGCCTAGCTAGCCCTCTATAGTTAAATGAGACAATCTTCATGGGGGGGTGCTATGGGGGTGTCTCTTGCTCTATGTATCCCAAAGATGGTGGCCTGTTTTTCGGATGCAATCTCATCTCCAGCCATGCTTTGTACTTTCGTGAGAGAGGAAGGTTGACCACGTAGGACCTTAAGCGGAAGAGGGGAGGGGACAAGGTTGAGCTCGACGTGGTCCAATGCTTGACGCTTAGTCTTAGATCAGGTCAGATACCCAGTGGAGGGAATACCAGAGACAGAGGCAGGTGGAGGAAGCGAAAGTGATGCAGAAAGTGTGGGAGGGGTGGGGGGAAAGAGGAAAGGGGGGAACCAAGAGGGCAGGACAAAGGGACAGAGGACGAGGGGAGGGCAGTTGATACCAAACCAATACCAAGGGTTGAAATAATAAAATCAAGAACAATAGAGCTTAAATGTGAGGAAACAGATGTGGAAATGCACTTACCCGAAGTGTCCGCATCCCTAGCAGCCACCTTGGATCTAGTGCGTGGAGGAGAAGGTGGTTTATGCGGAGGTCTGCCTTACTTTTTTTAGGATAGGTTATGAGGGGGCCACTTCCTTGGCTGAAGGTTCTGCCTGGACTTCTGAATCAGCATGTTGGGGTTGTTCCCCATGCTTCGGCAATGCCTGAACTAGTGGTTCCTTTCCAGGTGCCTTACTGTTTGCTTTCCCATTGAGAGGGTAGTCCTTGAATAAATGCCCAACTTTGCAGCATCTCCTGCACCTAAAAGGGACTCCCTCATAGTCAAGAGTCTGTCTCATGGTGGAATTCCTCTAATGAATGTTGATATGTTCCAGCAGATCGTCCATAGTATCCATCAAGGATAATTTTAGGGGCGAATGTTCGCCCTTTGGCGAAATTAAGGGGTTTTAAATTTTTAGTGGACGAATATTTTGTATCATAGTACATTTTTACAAATCACCTCAAATAGCCCACCTTATTTTAAGGGAGAGGGTAAAAAAGGTAAATTTAGCCCTTGAAATTAGGACTTACAACCTTCCATTCACCCATTTTCAAGAATAGGTTTTATTTAAGTGAATCCATTCGCCCATTTTCAAGAATAGGTTTTATTTAAGTGAATCCTATGGGCCAAATACCATATTTATAAAAAAGGTATGGTAAATTAATAAAAATATAAATAAATGACAGGTATGGTAAATAAATAACACATTTTTTATATTTACTCCATAAGTCACCTTATATACATGTAAGGGTGTAAACAAATAAAAATATAAGTAAAGTGGAGGTATGGTAAATAAATAAAACGTCTTTTTATACTTACTCAAAAGGTATGGTAAATAAATAAAAATTTAAATAAACTAGACGTATCGTAAATAAATAAAACCTCTTTTTATATTTAGTCCATAACCCTCGTTCTGTTTATAAAGGCTCAAGAAAGAGGTTTTATTTAAGTGAATCCTATGGGCCAAATACCATATTTGTAAAAGAGGTATGGTAAATTATAAAAATATAAATAAATGAGAGGTATGGTAAACAAATAAAACATTTTTTTATATTTACTCCATAAGTCACCTTATATTTACCAACACTCAAAAAATGGGTTATATTTAGGTGAAACCTATGGCCAAAATACTATGGGACAAATACCATGGACTAGATTGTTATTAATACCATTCAAAAAAACCATTATTAACCCTAATATTAGAATTAATAAAAATAAAAATGGCACATGGTATTGACCCATGGTATTCACCAAAATGGCACATGGTATTGACCCATGGTATTCACCTGGAATGTATCCTATTTAAATGGGGGAATTAAACCAGCATGTAGCCTATATTAAGATTCACTAGGACTTTACAAAGTTTTATTATTTAGTGAAACACTTGCCAAGATCTTACAAGATTTTACAAGATTTTATAATTGAGTAAAATATTTGCCATGCTTGGTGAGAGATTCGCCAAAAAATTATATATACATATTATATTATTGATAAAATCACCTTCCATTTTTCCTATATACCATGGAGATTCGCCCATTTATTATATTTATAAATTTAGGGGGGGTTCTTAAAATTTTCCCTGGTATCCATGTGCACCAATATCCTTGCGTATGCCATACACCCAGTGATTTGGTAGGATTTATCAAATGTTAATAAGGTACCTAGGGCATTTCCAATGTGCCTAAAAACATCCTCCGTCCAGAAATATAACAGTAAACTAGGGAGGTCGACCTAGAGCGGGCCAGCATCCACCCGTTCTTGTTCTGAATCGAACAGGGGAGTCCATCTTCGCAGATGAACCAGCGCCTGATCAATATGCCATATCGTGGAGAGCACTTAATTGGTGTGTTCCAACCTGTCAAAACGTATAGAAAAGTAGCCTTTTACAAAGGTCTGTACAAAAGGAGGGTCGTTCAGGTGATGGCCTCAAACCTTAGATGCCCATTGTTGTAGCCTTTCTACACTGTAATGTCTACCTCAGACTTGACCCACTAAAACCTTCTCAATTGTATCCATGGAGTTAAGCAACTGAGTGTCCTAAGTCAATTTGAGGAAGGCCTCGCAGACTTTTATCTTGAGGCATTTCTTCTTCCTAGATGCCCTTGTTCTCTCTGCTTCAATGTGTTGCTGTGCTACTGTCAAGTGTGGGGGAACCCTAGATCCAGGTGGAGCTGTCAATGGCACAGAGGAAAAAATGCCGAAAATGTGGGAAATTCCTGTGAAGTTACCCAATGGAGGAGCGGACAAGATCGGCGAAGCGATTGGGGCAGACACAAGAGTTTTTGAAGCCGAGAGGTGGTCCACTGAAGGGTTGCATGAATCAGTGAATGACAGATTCAATACCAGGACCTCCGACAGGGTTTGATCGCTAGGGTTTGGTGGGAGTTCCACGAAACTTAGCGAGGAAGGCGATAAGGGCTGGGAGATGAGGTCCGGCAGAGACAGGGCATCTTCCGGGAGGGTTACAGAGGAGACCTTGGTGCCAGAGATGGAGGGAAAAGTGTTGACGGCTTCGGAAAGTTCGTTATCGAAGGAAAAAAACTAGCCAGAGAAGAATGTGGTTGTGTCCAGATAGGCACGTCCTCCAACGGATCCACCGAATAATATATTAATTCTTCCATAAATGTCACAACCGATTTGCGCCAGCTGCCTGCAGGGGTGATGGGGCTCCCGTAGCTGTAACTGTAACGATGATAGTGGCGGACGTAATACAACTTAGCTAAGAAACAAACCCTTCAGCAAGAAAATGTTGCATGTGATCGTGCCCGTCAGGGAAGCTGAGGTGGGTTACGAGCTATGCAGTGGAAGCGGATCCGTTACGGTGAGTGAAGTTGGAACCATACTGCATCTTCTGATCTTGACCGCAAACGGTACCCACCCCATGATGACCAAATTTTCATCAGCAGCCTGCCATGATCTAAAACCATGTCGCAAAGCCATCTCATTGACATTTATGTTAGTATTCTGTCGAATTTTTTGCTTGAGTCATATTTGATTCTGGGAACAATCCTATATCAGAGGTAATTAAATATTTAATGTGGAGATTATTTATAATACATATAAATTTTAATTTTTTTTAATATCATTCTCATTTAATTTTTATTCTTTAATTAATTATTAATATTGACCATAACTAATATTTATTCATGAATTTTGATTTACCAATAACATTGGTTGAGAGTGGGATTCACTACATATGTACATTGTAAACAATCTTAACTGAATGAAGGGATCAGTTTAAATATGTATACAACGTGATTGTAGGTTATCTTGGCAAGGGGTGTCTACATTGGTTATATAATCTAATCATAAAGGAGATACCAAATTACATAGAAGGAAATTGATTAGTAAGTGATTTGAAAGATAAACAAACAAGCATGCATTTTCACCTTGCAATATTTTATTAAGTTATTTTATAAATTATTAATGTGAATGTTGGTATGTTTTTTTATATACATTCCAATTTGTATAAATATGTTTATTAATTGATAATTCCTTTAATTAGTTGTTTGGCATATTGCAATCAAAACACCATAAGACTATGTGGTATAGTGGCCATAAATTTCACATCAAAAAGTTGAATGAAAAGAGGAAAACTTTTGATTATGGGATAATTGCAGTCTTCCAGGTCACTAATGTTTCCTCTAGAAGTGACACATGTCCACAAGTCCCCTAAAATTTATATATGGGTATTTGGATGACATACATGAGTGTTACTTTAATTCCTTCAAATTCGTTTTGTTTGACATCAAATTTTAGAAACTACAAATGAATGTACATGATCCTGATAGAATTGTTATCAACATGATAATGTATTTACCATGTTTAATACAAGGTCATTTGAGCCAGGACTAGATAAATATTTTCTTTGAAGCCAATGTGGACAAGTCTTTTACTCAAATGTTTCAGGTAGAAGGGGTTGGTCATATGTTGTTAGATATAATCCAAGAGGAAGGTCGATAGAGTATAATGTAGCAAAAGAAGATGATATTAAAAATATGATGATGTAGAGGAGTAATTACTTCATGTGTCAGGAAAAGACATCCAAGAAGTTAAAGAAGATGTTAATTGAGACAATGTTCTGGATGGAGATGATATTGACAATGTATTGTTATGTGAAGAACTTAAAGAAGTTAAATGAAAAGTAGGAGACAATTTTCCTGATGATGATAATGATGATGATACGATTGGAAATAATGACATTGATTATGATGTTGATGTGACCAATCATTTCAACATCAATTCTAAACTGGATGATAAAAATGTTGAATTGGATGAAGGATAAGATTAATGATATCAACATGTTGAAATGTATGAGATATGTGTTTATATGTTTGCAATTGATTTGTCCTCTTCCATTTTCTTAAAAAAAATCTTAGTAATTTGTAGCCACGCTTGATTCTTACTATGTTGCTTTCAAATATTTTATGGTAGATAAATTGGGTATTGGGGAATTGAGAGTGATGTGAGGAGGGGAAGGGGGCATATGAGATTATACCTTCAGGTGGTTGGCCTTGTTTAGTAGAGAATATATTATTCTTGAAAACATGAGAAGCTCATTGAGGTATTTATTTAGCCTCATCGAGGGTTAGGTGCTCAATTGGCTGAGTAAAAATCATTAAAGAACTTTAATTTGTTATTGAGAGGTCACATGTTCAATTCTATCGATGCTATCAATTTTAGGTAAATGTTCAATTCACTTAACATTTAGCAATTGGTGTAAATTATGCTTTAATTAATTTACCCCACACAGAACCAAGGGTTGTGAATGGGGCCAATGTTGAATAGTAGATGCATGTGTTGATAGTATGGGATGGTTTCAAGACTCAAATAAGACACACACAAATAATTCAACAAAATTATAACATAATTGTCGAGGAGATGAAATTATTTGTTATTTTTTATTATCCTTATCATCCTATGTATTTACTAGCCCTATCGAGGGTTAGGCATTCAGTTGGTCGAGTACCCATCATCAAAGCACCTTGATTTTACATTGAAAGGTCATGGGTTCAATTCTCTCAATGTTCTCGGGGTCAAGTAAATTTTCAATTCACTTAACATTTATAATCGGTGGAAATTATGCTTTAATTAATTGACCCTGCACTAGGCTGGGGGTTTTGAATGGGGCCAACATTGAACTTTTTTAGTCTATGCTTGTATGCACTAAAATTTGACATGGTTATAGTAAATGCATGCATTGAAATTATGGAAGCGTTTTGAGACTCAAATATGACTCACAAAAATAATTTGAAAAAATTATAACATAAATTTCAAGGAGATGAAATTATTGATTATTTTTAACTGTCCTTATCATCCTATGTATTTACTAGCCTCGTTAAGGGTTTAGCGCTCAATTGGATGAGTACCCATCATCAAAACACCTTAATTTTCTATTGAGAGGTCATGGGTTCAATTCTCTCGAAGCCCTTGCAGTCAGGTAAATGTTTAATTCATTAACATTTAGCAATCCATGGAAATTATGCTTTAATTAATTGACCCTGCATAAGGCCAATAGTTGTGATTGGAGCCAACATTGAAATTTTTTCAGTTTATACTTGTATGCACTAAAATTTGACATGGTTATAGTAATTTCATGTGTTGATTATATGAGAGGTTTCTTAGACTCAAATATGACTCACACAAATAGTTCACAAAAATTATAACATAAATTTTGAGGAGATGAAATTATGTGGGTAGCAAGATCTAATCATAGAAGCAACAATCCTAGAAAATACTAGAAGAAACAACATACCAATCATCATCACATGGCTTCCTTGAATCCTAAATTCCGCCATTCTCATAATAATGAAACACCAACACAAGATTGAAGTGGAATTAAAGACTAGTGTCTATGACAAGATTTAAAAAGAATTTCATTAGCCCCTTATCCTAATTGTGTCCTAATTGTTAGTATGGAAATTTCTGGAAGGTGTACCAAAAGTCTACACTTTAGCTATTGGTGACAAATAACTATAAAAAACATGGAAATAAAAGGAAATTTGCAAGTATTCTTCATATTTACAAAATAATTACTAGAACACCTTACAAAAATAATCTACAAACATTGGAAAATATATGACAATAATTACGACATAAAAAACCAATGTAAAGTAACTTAATTTTATTATTATAAAAGAATTCACCTTATGGAGAAGAATGTAGAATTGGGTCTAAAGAATGTAGGCATGGGATGGGTTCTATTGTTCCCTACGCTTCAACAGTTGTTCTCTCTCATTGGTTTCCATGAGCAGAATGGATAGTGAATATGTGAACTCAGTGTGGGAGCTCAAAAGTCATAAGATGATAGTAATGATGATAAAATGTTCATGTGTGTAGAGTGAGGAAAAACCTCTCTATTTAAAATAAAAGGCTTAGCCTAACTTATAGACGAAATAGACTTTTTCACCGGAATCGGGCAAAACAATTTCAAAAAAGAATGTGATTTTTTGTTCTTTAGAATTCATTTTTGAATGCATAAATGGATTCAACACCTCAAACCCTTGGGGAACTCAAATTCTACAGATTAAACAACTTAAACTCAAATTTTAAAAAATCTCTGTCAGATTTTGATTAAAATTAACCGAAAAATATGTCGTGAAAAAGGTCATTTCGTCTATAAATTAGACTATGACAAAATAAAATAATAGTATAGATCTAGATATAGAAAAATAATAAAATATTATTATACCAAATCAAAATCTAGTCGTTAGGAGTCTTGTCTGGGTCGATTTGAAAAAAATGGAAAATGGGTAGACTTGATAAGTGCAAAGGCTAGAACTGCTTGCCCTTTGCGGTGATGCTGCTGCTGTTTCAATCAGTCAATCAATCAGTGGTATCCATCTCTACATCAAATGCAAGCAGGCCAAACAAGCCAAGGGTTGGGAATGGACCATCAAATGCAAGCATTGGAATACTTCCTGTGGTGTTAGTATCAGAAATAGAGGATTCAGATTTCCTTCCTGATGAGCAACCAATTGGGGATGAGAGAATCGATGTCTCAAATGATCATGAGGCATGGAAGACAACGAAAAAACCCTCAAGAAATCCAAACAGCATAGATAAATCTTCAAAACGGAAATTCCAGCAGTTGAATAGTGCTGGAAGGCTCGATAAATTTCATGTAACAAGCAAACAAGAACACTGCATTAATGCATCTGAATATGACAGCTACTATTCATCAGACTCAAAAGCTTTGATTAGTAGGTCGACAAAGGGATTTCCAGAAGATATTTCATCTTCGGGGACACACACAAATAATGTCAATTCTGCAGCCAGTTCGCAGGATTCTCCTGATAAGTTTGCACAGACCACAAAGAATAATACCAAGGTGAGCATGGCAGCGATCGAACCTCACAAGTATTCAACATCAAGAGGTATCGCTATATGCACATACGCAGGATCACAAATCGTTCCATTAAGGCCAAATAAGGCACATTCTCCCCCATTTCGAAATGTCAGTGCCTCAAAATTTCCTGTAGACAATGATTTTAAATTGTTGTTCCTCCACATAGAAATTTGCTCCAATTCCTCTTGCTACTCCACGCAATGGAGTCTCCTTCATGCACAATTCATTCTTTAAAAACCTCACATACACCTAGAATCACCGTAAGCTCTAATACCACATGTAGAAACCACTTAGCCATATTAAACACACACAATAATATCAAACCAGCAACACACAAAAGACAAATTGGCGGAAAAAATAGAGAGCCTTCATGTGGTCTCTCATGCTCATGTATTTCTCTCTTTTTCAAATAATTTAATAATACATTTAAATACAGGAGTAACTGATCTTAAGATAGTGCGTCTATCTTAAACTCACTTGGTTGAGACAATTTCTCAACTTACACACTAATTTAGGAGAGCTAGTTGGAGAGAATCACTCATCCAAACTAGAATTCTTGGTTTGAGGAATTCTCATGATTTTATTTATTTAATTTAATAATTGGATTTATTATTGATTTTTAAGAGAGTGAGGCTAACACTATTTAGTAAACTAACTCAAAAGATCATGATTTGTTGAGTTAATTAGGAAAAATGGTTAAAGCAATTAATACATAAAAATGATTTATTAATTACTTTAAGGAGATATAGTCAAAGTGAGTTGGAGATAACTATTAAATAATGATTTAATAATTATCTCATGGAAGAGAATTTAAATAATTAAAGAATAATAAATAAATAATGATTTATTTAATCATTCTTGGGTGATACAGTCAAAAGTGGTTAGAAATAATTAGTAAATAATTATTTAATAATTATTTCAAGGGAGAGGAGTTAAATGATTAAGGAATAATAAATAAATAATGATTTATTTAATTATTCCTATGGATGAGTGAAAATGTTTTTAATTATTTTCACTAAATGGGTAAATATGACAATAACATGAAATCATTTAAATGAATTTTTGGGTTGTTTTCTAGGGTTATGCATGAAGATGGGTTACACTTTGGGCCAAATGTTGCAATGGAATTTCAAAATTTTACTCTTTTATCGAATTGAAGCCCTCAAAATTCACATAAGCATTATGAATTTTTATTCAAAGTAAAAAGACAAATTGTGAATAATTATTTTGTTGTTCTAATGATATTTTTGTAAAAAAAAAAAATTAGTGTCGTATAATATGTCAATTTTCCATCAATTGAAATGCTTGTCCTTGAAAAGTTTCACACATCTTAAAAGGTATGTGTATGTTCACATAGCATAAATTAGTTTAAAATGTGTAATTTATATATATATATATATATATATATATATATATATATATATATATATGAGCATGATTTACACAGAGAGAGCTATGTTTTTCATATTAAAAAAATATTTTTTATGCTAAATTATATTTTTTATTATTTTTTGAAATTGACAAAGTAATATTTCAATTGCATTTTGCAGATACATGTGTTAACATGAGGTTTTCTTCAACTATTTAAATAAATTGAAAAACCATGAGTACCCTTTTGAAGAGGAATCGTAAATGAATATAGTGGTATTTTTTGAAATTTTTTCGTTATGTATATTGTATGATATTGATTTTTTATTCAACCTCTTTAAAATTGTTCAAGAAAATTTCAAGCATTATGATTAAAAGAAATTAGATGAATAATATCATATGAACTAAAAAATGGAAAAAAAATATGCCATTGGATAGAGGATTCCTTCATGAATCCAACATGATCAACTCCGCCACCTAAGGACAAATTTTGCCCTAAGTCTGCTAGTGTACAAAATGTTGTTGCAAGAAATTTTGCAAAAGGGGTGCTAAAATTGTGGATTTTAGGACTTCAAAAGCTCAATCAATTGCTTAAAGAGCTCAATCGAGAGTTTAAATTTCAAATTATAAGAGCTCGATCAAGGGCTTCATAAACCATCAATAGAGCCATTTACATGGTTAATAGGGGCTTGATTGAGCCTCTATAAAAGAATTTGTTAATCCCATAATTTAGATTTTAGAATCAATAAAGATCTAAAATTTAATCCACTAATAATTTAACTAAGTTGATATGATATTATTTTACTAAAAATCAAAATTCAACCGGATCTAGGTTATGAACAACATTAGAAATGTTTTATGTTACTACACTGAGATGCACATTATATTGCCTAATATGGGGGCAATGTGTAATTATGTTTGTTCATGCTCAAAATATATCTTATCATTTACCTTTAGATTGAATAGATCATAAATTTACCTTCCACAAAAGTTTTTACGACATTTTAAAATTCCAAATTTTATTATAATTTTTGTTATTATGTCAGGTAGAAACATTATTAAATTTAATATCAATATTAAAAAAATATTATTATTATTATTAAATAAAATTATGAAATATGATATTAATATAAAAAATTTAATATTAATATATTTTAATGTTGATATTTTTTTGTAAGCTTGGGAGGACTACATCTTCATCATGTCCAATATATCACCCCAAACAAGGTAGGGAATTGAACATGTGAATTCTCATCAAGGATTTCCTTAACAGAGCATCCGATCACCATCTATCTAAGACCTCATGGACATATTTTAATGTTAATATTAAATTTATTAATTTTGGATTAAAATAAAGAGTCATATAAAATAATTAAATTTTATTGTTAATATTAAATTTTTAAATTTTGGATTAAAATAATATTATTAACTTTAATATAATATAAAATTTGTTATATTATAATATATACTAACACAACCAAATTAATAAATGTGGTTGATATATGCCATAGGCATCAGTAAAAGAGTCATTAACACAAAAAGAGTCATACAAGCTAATTCAATATGTTAATTTTATTTAACCTACATTTTTTAAAGTCTAAAATAATAAAATATATAATATTTTTAAAATCTTGAAGTAATCATAACCTAAAGCTACCTAAAGAAATAAAATCTAAACAATTTCAATTGGAAGACATGAAGTGCTCTATGTATCTCTGATGGAGGTAGCTAGAACATTAATATTTTGGAAAATTCTAGATAAGATTTGCATGGAAAATTATCATTTTCCCTCGAGGTGAATGTACAACAAACGTTTGAAATCTTGCATTTTAAATGTGTATTATTTAAAAAAATCAAATTGTTGTAAGACATCAAAATAAAATAAAATAAAAATTTAAACATAATATTTTAATTGTCAAAGTAGTTTAAGTTTTTTGAAATATATTGGAAAGAGAGTGGGAGATAAGGGTAAGTGAGAGAGGGGGACAGAAAGATGGAGAGAGGGAGAAGAGGAGAGAGTGGAGGAGAAAGAGAGGGAGCTCAAGAGATGGAGTTGGAGGAAAAGATAGGGAGGCAAGAAGTTTAAGACATATAGAGAGTGAAAGGTGGAGAGAGAGAGAGGGAGTGATAAGGGAGAGATGGAGAGAGAGTGTGTATGTTTTGGGTGAGATAGAAAGATAAACAAGGAGAGATGGAGAGAAGGGGGAGAGAATGAGAGGATGGAGATGGTAAACAGAGTTGCAGGATGAAGCTCAAGAGAGAGAGAAAGAGATAAAGAGAGAGTGTGTGAGTGAGTGAGTGACACAAACGAGAGATAGAGGAAGGTGGGAGAGAAAGGAAGAGAGAGAGATGGAGTTGGAGGAGGACAGCGAGGGAGGAAAGAAGAAAGAAATTTAGAGAGAAAAAGGTGGAGAGGAAGAGAGAGGGAGTGACAAGGTATATAGAGAGAAATAGAGAGAGAGGAAAGTAGGAGGGAAGAGAGATAGAAGGGGAGACAAAGGGAGAGAAGGGTAAGAGAGAGAGAGAGAGAGGGAGAGGGAGAGGGAGTAATATATATATATATATATATATATATGGAGAAACAATGCATATGTTTACGAAGTGATATAGATAGATGAATAAGGAGAGACAGAGGGAGATAGAGACATAGATGGAAGGGGGAGAGAGAAGAAAAGAGAGATAGGGGGAGGGAGGGAGAGATAGATAGATATGAAGAGAGAGAGAGAGAGAGAGAGTGTGTGTGTGTGTGTTTGGGGGGGTGAGATAGAGAGATAAAGGAGAGATGGAGGGAGATATCGATATAGATAGAGGGGGGAGAGAAAGGGAAGAAAATTTCTTGCACTAGATGCATTGATTTCACTGTACATATGTTGATTTCTAATCCTATTTGATGTATTGCATTACATGCATTGATTGTTGTGTATATGTTGGTTTCTAATTCTATTTCTTTTCTTGCATTAGATGCATTAATTTCATTGAAGATGTTAATTTCTAATCTTTCTTGATAGAGCTTGCATTAGATGCATTGATTTCAGTGTAGATGTTGATTCCTAATCCTATTTGATTGCTAGCACTAAATGCATTTATTTCAGTGTAGATGTTGATTTCTAATCCTATTTGATTGCTTGCAGCATTAGATGCATTGATTTCAGAGTAGATGTTCATTTGGAATCTTATTTGATTGTTTGCATTAAATGCATTGATTTTGAGTGTAGATGTTGATTTATCATCTTATTTGATTGCTTGCATTAGATGTATTGATTTCAGTGAAGATGTTTATTTCTAATTTGATGTAACTAGATGTATGGTGTACATTAATTTCAAAGTAATTAGTTTAACATTGTGCATTGATTTCAGTGTAAGAACAAAAAAATTATTGACAACATGCATTATGACTAAGATTTTGTAGATAACCTCAAACAAAATAAAACCAAATAAAACTTGTATGTGTAACTTTTACATCTTCACATATTTTAAAATTGAATATAACTTATTTCAATCATATTTGATTTTTTTTAAATTGAATAAAACTTATTTCAATCATAAGGAATTGATCAAAATACTTGGATAACTACTTGTAAATTTAGGAAAGTTGATAACATTATATAAAATTATAGAAATGATGTCATATATTGTTTTTTGATCTATATATTGAATTTCAACACAATTGACTTATATCATGTTATGACTAATCTCTTGTAGATAATCTCAAAAGAAATAATATTGACTAAAACCTACTTGTTTGTTTACGTGACAACTTTTAAAATTGAGTAAAACTTATTTAAATCCTATTTGTGTTTTTTAATTGAACCTTGAGATAAGAAATTGATTGAAATACTTAAAAAAGTTGTCCATGCAATGGTATATGGGTGGGTCACAAAAAATTTCATATATATATATTTATCTATATTCTATTATAATATGGATGACTTTATAATTCACTAATCTATTTTTAAATTTGAATTGTATTAACATGTTGATTGCACTAAATGACACTTTCTACAAGCCAATATGAAGTATGATTGTAATTATTTCCATGTTGAATATTAAATTGATACATGATACATGATATATTTTAGTTCATTTTAAGTATCAAAGTGACTTGCATCATAACTTAATATTGTACTTACTTTCTTAGTCTATGAAACTGGAAATCAAAATTGTTATATTTTGTAATAAAAGTTATAGTATGTAGAAAACAATTTAAATTAGCAAAATAATTTTAACAGATCCATAAACTTCAAATTTTAATGAACATCCATTAACAAGATCGATACAAATCTATAATCTAAAATAGTGAATGTATCAATAAACTATCCATATGAAAATATATAAAATTACAAATATGACATGAACATCCATAAACTGAAATAATAAGCATCCATAAACTAAAATAATGTTCATGTACATCTATAAATGGTGCATGTATGAAAATATACAAAGTTTGTATCGCATATGGATGTGCCCTACAAAATGAGCCTGAAAATATACAAACTATCAAATCTAAGTACCACCAGAACTCCTGTGTGAGTTTTGACATGCAAAGTAAGTGTCCATAAGTTGGTACTACAATATAACACATTCAAATTCAAAATAATTAGAACATTATTTGTACAAAATAAGCAATATGAAAATAAATGATTTTGAACCACATTTTTAATTACATATACATGAATCTACTAACCTCAATCAAGTCCAAATGCAAGTTAGATATGATGGGGGTCTGATGAATCTAGGTTTGGTGCTCCCCTATTTGTGGCTCAATGATTAGAGCCTATATCAATGGACCCATATCATCAGTGCCTCTAAAACCAACATCCTATTCATGTGTCCACATGTGTACATAATCGAAAGGACAAATTACAATTAGTCTACAAATTAATTATCATATATGTGTAACTTGAAAAAAGAAAATGTTGAAATATTAAGAATAAAAAAGTTTACCTCAACCGTTGGTCATGTGGTTGTACATAGTGACTCTCCTCCACATGAGTGTTATGAGGTGGAGGTGGAGGAGAATCCATAAAAACATGCTCTGGTGGAGGATGGCCTAGCTAATCAACTTCCCCCCTGGATGACCTCATAAGATCATCCATGTATTTGAGCTCTATCTACATGTTATCATCTTTTTGGCTGAAAAAAACACACACAACAACAACTGGAGAAATTTTGGTTGAAAATATGTAATAAGAGCATGACTCATTAAACTACAAAATTGCTACAATAGTGACCAGTGAGTTGCCACAACAGTGACAAGCGAGTAGCCACAATAGTGACAAGCAAGTTGACACAACAATGACAAACAAGTTGTCACAACTATGGCAAGTGAGTTGTTGCAACAGTGACAAGCGAGTTGTCACAATGGTGACAAGTGAACTACCGCAATGGCAACCCAATGAGTTGTCGTTGGTTCACGTGTTGCAACAACTCGTTGGGTGGTCGTTGCTGCAACTCACTGGTCACTATTGTGAAAACTCCTTTATCACTGTTGTGACAACTCACAAATCAGTGTGGCGTGCTCTGACCATCCCAGAATGTCACCCACCTAAAACCTAAAAATTTGTAACAAAAATGAGCAAATTTGTTAGAAAAGTTGCTAAGAAGAGCAAAAAATGTAGAAACATTGTAAACAAAATGTAGTAAATTTACCTTTGTTGCAAAAGGAAAGAATTCCACAGTTGGGTTGTTGTTTCTTACTACAAATAAAAAGAATTCCTGTAGCTGGGTCAACAATTCTTGTTGCAAATGGGAAAAATTCTCTCCCCTCAATTTTTTTCCCAAAATTTCACGCAAACTAAGCAAAGTCCACTAGTGGGTCATCTTTTCTTGCTAGAAACGAAATAAAATCTTACAGCTGGGTCGACACACCTTTT
Source organism: Pinus tabuliformis (assembly GCA_031772625.1). Classification (NCBI taxonomy): domain Eukaryota; kingdom Viridiplantae; phylum Streptophyta; class Pinopsida; order Pinales; family Pinaceae; genus Pinus; species Pinus tabuliformis. Next base: position 711,743,033 of record CM062820.1, read on the forward strand.
TCAATGGAAATTCCACATATGGGTCTTGTAGCAAATGTATACCTGCAAACGGAAATGGAGGGGAGTCTCAACAGAGGAGGAGAAAGAAGACAAAGTCGCAGAAGAGAAATGAAGGGGAAGAATGTTAACATTTGAAATTAGAGGCACATTTTTATCAATTTTTGAATCAGTCTAGGTCACCATAGGTGAACGATTCTCAAATTATCGACTCATATAAATGAGTTGACAAATTCAACCAGGAGGGATGGGATGGAAATAATTTTTCTCTCTCGTCGTCATTAGTGACCGTCATCCTCTCGCGCATTCTCTTTCAAAATTCAAAGTTCAAAATCAAGCGCCTCTTGTGAATTCTCCATTCCATTAATTCGCCACAAAAATTTATGGGTTTTGTTATGTGTGATAGGCGAGATGTTCTGTTGTAGTCTAGCACAGGAACGATAAAGTGAGGATGAAAGAAGAACTGAAGGGATGCAGAATCTCGAGACGGTAACATCAACAGAAGGTGGAGACAGAAGGAGACGATGGGTTCTAGTGAATGGAGATGGAGACATATGGGTCGAGGAGATAGGGCCACGAGTCTTGACGGGGGTGGAGGATTCTACTAGAGGGGTCTCGTAGGCGACGAGTCGGCGCAAAAGATGAAGGGTGTTTCATCGACTCATTAGACTACTCCATTGAATGATGGAAGCCTTGATTAACACCAATCCCTAAGGATAGAACAAGAATGTGCAGACATTTGACATATTGCCTCGGGGCCATAGCCTTAGTGGGGGTGGTGGTAATACATCAGCTAAAAAAATTTGGTACGAACCATTTAAAACTAAAGTGAACAACTTAAAAAAAATTCCTGAATTTATTCGTACAGTTAAACTATTGCTCCAACCACAACACTATAAGTCATTGCATGAATGCATTGACATAATAATACATTTTTAATATATTTTAGTTATTAACAACTAGTTAACATTTTGTGTATATATTTCCATATCTAGTCATCATGTTGCTACTAATAATGTTGCCTATCAATTTCTGCATTACAATTGTATATATAACATTCCACTAAAAAGATATATAGAATTATACCAAAAATTAATTAACATATTTTTTTTCTTTTAATTATTTTATATTTATTTTTATAAAAAAATAAATTAACATAAAATTATTTTACTTACCTATTTTAAAAACCATATTTCATCTTCAAAATTAGAAAATCCCACTAACATACATGTAATTGCTTCACATTGAAGAATGTAACATATTATAATATATGGCATATTCTAATTTTACTAATAAATGTATTTTGACAAGTTAAACAAAAAACAAATAGGTAATTGACAATGCGATTCTTGCATCCCTAAATAGATCGTGTTTACATGTATTAGGGTAGAGTGAGTTTATTTTCTATGTATAAATCCATTTCCATTTAGTTTATAAATTTAAATTTGGAAGGTTTGGTAATATATGTTAATTTTAAATATTATTATCATTAAATTTTTTAATAAATTTAAAATATTTAGAAATATATTTTCATTTGGTTATATAATTTTTAAAGGTCTTTTTCCTTTTTTGGATTTTATTAAAAATATATATTTTAAAAGAGTTAATTTTTTTTATAAATAATTGATTCATAAATTGTCCTAAATATTTTATTGGACAATTCATCACAATAGATCCAATGAAATTACACTTAAAATTTGAAGTCTATACTATGAGGATTAATTTATCCTTAGATTTTTGGATTCATTAATTACCATGTTATGCTTATGCATATAACAGATATGTAGAATACCCCCTTGGAATATCTTAAATTACCACTGACTTTTCTAAGTTTGGTGAAATTTGTTATTGTGTTATTTCATCAAACAATTTGTATAACATTGGTTGTAGGTGCACATTCCTTGTAATTTATTCCAAATAAACACACATCATCAAAATAAATGCTTATGAAAACACTTCAGAACAACAATATAATGCTCATTTTAAACTCAACAATCTATATACCACTGATAAAAATAATAACAACAATATAATCACTACTCTCTCACTGAATGCAACTCAGAGTAACAACAACAACCTTCCTAGGAATACATAACCATTTCATTGGCTTTGAAAGCTAAGATAACAAAGCTCAATAAATAAATGAACCTGATGTATGCACCAACCAATGATCTTCAATACATAGTTAGCCCCAACAATATATCTCTAATAGTTCGAGTGAGCTTACAACAAGGAACTCAACCTCTTCACATAACCAGACTTGATATGTAGAGCATATTCAGTCAACTAGAGCAAAACCCAAACCCCTTTCCCATAAGTATACTCAGCCAACAGAATGGGCCAATAGAACGGGAGGGCACTCAACCTCTTCCAATAGATGCAACTTGGCCCTCACATATCCAACTCGACCCTTAATGATAAGGAGTATGTGGTTTCGTCCCTTTCATACAATGAGACTCAACCCCATTATGATAGTAAAACTTGGCCCTTGGAACAGACATACCCAAACCTCTTTAAATTATGGAACTAAACCCATTCTTCTAGCAAATATCATTTCCTTTAAAGGTACGAAAATCAACCATCTATAATGGTAGAACTCAGCCCTTATGAGAAGATAGAACTCAACCCCTTGGTTGTTGCAAACTCACCATGTATAAATATTATAGAAAACCAAATGTTAGTATTTAAAATCAACTGATAACACCACTAACCTACTTCTTATACCAATATCTTCTTCCCTGCTAAAGTACAATGACAAAATTCGAGTGATCCTGCTCTCAAACTAGCTAGGGTGTATGGTCTAAACACTGAAACTAGCAACTAGAATGAAGGTTTCCAAAGTCCATAGAATCTTCCTTAAGACCTCTCCAATTTTTTTTCTAAAGTGAGAAAATGCAAGAATGAGGAGAGACTCCTCATTTTCCCTTTTAATAACTCGTTCTCCACTTTGCCACCTTTTTACCCTTTTATTTTAATAAATTCACTTTAGTGGGTTTTCTCATTTTATTGATCCAGGTGGATATTGGTGGCCACCCACCAAGTCCACTTGGACCCCCACCATTGTTTCTTTTATCTTTTCAGTTTCCTTAATTGTAGTACAATTTACTATTTTTAGTAGTTTTTCGGGTCCTAAACTTCCGGAGCCGTTTTGATGCCTTAAACGATGTTTTTTGGAAAAACTAGGAGCAACATACATCCATGGACCATTGCTGCTCTTCCTAAAGTTGTAGTTCTCGGATATATCTTTCTAATGAGATATTTTTCACATCAAACGGAGATCGTATGCCAAAGTTACGACCCCAGGAAGTTGATGTACCAATTTACCCAAACGGGGCCTACAATTTGGCGTTTCATCTTCTAGGGTTAGGTTTTTGGAATTTTAGGGTTTTTCATTGTTTCTCAACAATAAATAGGCCTTCAACCCTCATTGTAACACAGTTCAGAGGCATGTAGCCGCCACATCTCTTCTCAGAGATAAGCTACCATCGCCCTAGCTAGTTTATTTCCATTTCTGTTTGTAAGCATATTTCAGTGTTTTACAGTAATGAAATGAAGTATTATTTCTGTTGCATCTCTATATGTATGGTTATATCTATAATTTGTTACATTCTTGTTTAAATCTGAATCAGTGGTATTAGAGCGGTCTTCTCTTTCTCTTTATTTCTTTGCATGTCCCCATCGAGGTCGGGATATAAGGAGTTAGGGCTTGAACTGGTCGAACCTTTGCAAGACCAACCTCGCAAATCCCGACAGCCTCCCATGGTGGATGAAAAGAAAGATGATGGGGTAGGAGATCCTAGTAAAATCTTGCTCGAAGAGGCCCTTTGAGCGACAAAGGAATGCGATGATGGACAACTTTGACCAAATCCTTCAGCGGCTACCCAGAGGTGAGACATATACTTCCAACAGCTACTTTGGAAGCGCCACACCCTTTAAGGTACAAGTTAACTTTGAAATTCCCATATTTGAGGGTCAAATAGATGTAGACGCCATAGATAAATGGGTAAATCTACTAGAAGGGTATTTTTATGTTCATGATTTTTCTGGCTGGGAAAAGATTACTTGTGCTCTTCTCAAATCCACCCCCACATCAAGGACTGGTGGGAAACCTACTGTGAGCAGAAGGATGAAAGATGATCCTCATTGTTTTCAGTTGCACCTACTTGGAATTCATTCCGAACTGCCATCAAGGAGCACTACTACCCTGTCGGAAGCTATGAGGATCAATACATAAAGTGGACCACACTGTGGCAGGGAAGGGACCAAGACGTGTCAGAGTTTACCAATATTTTCCATACCCTTCACACATAGTTGGGTATCAAGGACTCATAGTAGAATTTGGTACTTGATGAGCCTCATTATTGAGTAATTATATGGGCCTTAATTGGCCTTAATTCCCCTCCTAGCTTAGTCAAAACAGCTATTCTCTCAACTTATTTCATACTTTTAATTATATTTTGTTTATGAAATGAGCTAGAGTTGGATATTTGGCTTGGTGGCCTAATGTGCATATAATGCAGGAATAAAGGATAAAAGCAAGGAGAAATGCAGGTATAAAGGATAAAAGTAAATAACTATAGCAAAGACCTTGGTCAAGACTCAAATGGGACAAGGTCGAGGAACTATTAATCCTCCTCATCTACTACCCCTCCATTCAAATATTCCTCCACCAGCTCAGAGTGCAAACAACCACATCATGACGACTAAAAGACAACCAAGCAAGTGAAAAGGACATAAAACAGTTTATTTTGAGTTGGGAGCCAAACCACCCTAATTTGAGAGGAAGTTGTTGGAGAATTCATATGTATAAATAGAGAGGATTAGGACCTCACGAGGATTCAGACATCATTTGTAAAACTCTGTTTTATTTTCTGAACTGCAAAGACTTGTGAATTTTCTCTGTAATCCCTGGTTTCTATAATAAAGATGAGTTTTGTTTAAGCCAGCTCTGAGTAAAACTTCAAGGGTTGAAACTATTGGGTTAGGGCCCGACCCAAGCAACCACAACTCCTCTTTACTGTACTGTTATTCTAGCATAGAATTTTTTTCTGTTTATTTGTTAAGTAGTTTCATGGTTTTCTGATGCATTTTCTCAAGAAGTTTTGTTTTTGATTCATTTGGTTAAGCAACTTTCTAGTTCTGTTCATTTATTTGAATAGCTTCCTGTTTCTGTTTATCTGTTTCAGTAGTTGCATTTGTTGTAGTTTATTGTCATTTGTATTTTTTTAATTCATAGGTCAGATTAGAGGAAAAGATTACTATCAGGTTGTGCGCAGGTGTCTCGGCCTCAACTCCTCCCTCAAGGACCATGACTTGAGGCAGAGACCCACCAGCAACCCCAAAAACATAGTTTCTAGTTCTCGCATAGGCTATGGAATTCGTTGTTTGAATGTTGTTAGTTGTATACCCTCACTAGTTTTCTCTGTTATTTTCCTTTGAAACTACCTCCAGCACGTTCTCCCTCCATCGCTTCCTCATCGTATGATCACCAACAAACCTTCATAATCACCATTTGATTCACTATTTTCTTCAATTGCTACCTTGTGTGGAGTCCACCATTCACTTTATAGAACTTTAAGTCCCCACCGTTGATCTGCCTTGCCTGATCTGATGGTTGTCGCTTCACTCGATCGCCAACTAGCTTGGTCGATCTCCACCATTGATCAGCCCCGCTTGATCCAACGGCTATCACACAATATCATGCGGATTAATGCACAAAAGTTATCTGCTCGATAGCACGTGAGAAAAGTGGTTTTCTCGTGCTACGTGACGCGCAGTAAGGATAATCACGTGAAAATCCTTAAAACTGCTTACTGCCTGAAGGGCGTGCGAGAAACTACTTTCTTCCTTAGAAATCCGCTCCCTCATTTTTGCACGTTGCTTTTCCCCGCGATGTGATCTTTGTCGTCCATCTCTGACCTTCACCCGCACGATTAAATCTCAGCCACTCATCTCCTTTATTCCCTTATCCGTCCATCCACTCACCTAAATCCCTCGCGACATGATCTCCACCGTTCATCCACCTTGCTCCCTTGTTCATCCATCCCTTCACTTAAAACCTTTGCGATAAGCTCTTAACCTTCTATCTCGTTAGCAACCCTCTTCACCCATCTTCCTATGTAACCTTCCACAATTAAATCTTCACCATTCATTACCTTTCACCCGACTGGTCCAATGGTTCTTATGCATTGTTTCTCCCTCACACCCTCCTTTCACTAATTTCGACCTCTGGTCGCTTTTTCGACCTGAAACCCGACTTAGCCTAATTTTCTTTGTTACTCCTTAGTCTAGTTTTTATGTTTTTACTTCTGCAAACATAGATAATTAACCTTAGGTTAATGTTAAATTAGTATTTCTGATTAGCATAGCCATTTGGTTGATTAAGTTAGGTTATGATGCAAGTTAAGCCTTTCATGTTGTTTTCTTCGTTATTGCAATAGAAGTAGCTCTCTCTTAGAATAAGGTTTGCTCTCCTTCCATCAAAGAATTAAAGTTTCTTCTGACCCTATAAACAGTGACAATAGGCAGGACCTTCACTTCTACTTGTGCACATAGCACTGTCACCTCCAAGTTTGTACGAACCCGAGGTTGATAAGTAAAGCTGGTAGCCTTGGAAGTTGTAGCATTATTGTTTCAATACCTAGGCTCGTCACTTTTTGGCATAGTTGCCGGGGAGGTGTCTAAGTAGAAGTAATTTTTTCTTTCTTATATTTCTAGTCTCCTACTTTCTTTTCTTCTACTTCTAGTCTTCAAACTTTCTTCCATTAGTTTATTTCTGCAAAAGTAATCTAGTTTCTTTCTTTCTTTCAATTATCATTAGCTGCTTTCCTTTCCATTCTACAAGTACTTTCTAGCTTTAAAATAAAATCTTACAAAAACCAACCCAAAAACAATTCCTTTCATGCTTCGTAGGATTAGGTACAATTCAGGAAAATTCTTGTCAAATACCCCCACTACATCCAATAGGCAACATTCTCTCTTCTTCAATGACGATGAATTGGAAGACCCTTTAGGTGATAAAATTTACCTATTTGGGAAACCTACAGAAGAAGAAGAAGAGGAAGAACCCATTCCTACTGAACCAATGGCTAGAAACCAAAATGACAGGAGAGATAGAGACAGAATTGAGAGTTCCTTCCCCATCAGAGAAGCCAATGGGGACACCAAGATGAAGAATATAAGCCCCTCTTCTCTACCTTATTTCCATGGCCTGACCATAGAGGACCCTGACACTTTCCTATTTGAATTTGTTATTATATGCCGAACCTATGACTATACAAATGATGAGAAAAATTTAAAACTATTCCCATCTACCCTCAAGGATGCAACATTGCGCCGGTTCATGGGTTTACCTGGAGATAGCATCACAACTTGGGCTCAAATGCAGCAAGCTTTTAACAAAAAATATAGGGACTACTGTAGGTGAAAAGACACTAAATACGAGATTTTCAGGATGACCATAGGCCAAGATGAATCCCTAGAAGACTATGAAGAAAGATTCCAGCTTAGTTACAAAAGGGTCGGGTGCACACTTGACCCTGAGTCACTAAAGTTGGTCTTTCTTAGAGGAGTAAGGGAAGATCTTCTGGATACCTTACATATGATAGCAGGAGGAGATGTCTACCAATTACCCTATGATGACATTAAGATTGTCATTAGAAACCATTCTAGGACAGCCAAGAAAAAGGGTAGGGGTAGCCAACCTATGGCCAATAAATCATCCTCCAACATATCCATCAAGGGTGAAATTGGTAATATGTTGGAAGATTTCAAGAGTGACATGATGCAAACCCTTGCCTCACAATTGGACACCATGAACATCGAAAGGAAGCAAGAGGAAGCAGAGAGAGCCTTGGCCATTTTTTGTCCCATATGCACTAAGAGGCATCCTAGGAATGAATGTCCATTAAATTGCATTCATATTTGATAAGTCTGTGAAGAAAACCACTCCATAGACAAGTGCCCTTCTTTACCTAGACTCAAAGTTGTATATCAAGGAGCTAAAGGGGTCACTGAGCAGCTTTGCTACATTAACCAAAGGAGACCTCCTGGGCCTAGACCATACCAGTAGGGTATGCAAGGGCCATCCCATGCATACTATAACCCCAACCAAGCCACTGCTATACCTTCTTGGGGACCCCCTGCTCATCCTTCCTGGTCTACACCCCCTCCTTGGTCCTATACATCTTAGTATCAATCTCATCCAGCCAGCCAGTCATTCCAACCTTATGGTCAGCCATAACATCAGTGGAATGCCCCACCCTAGGGCTGGAGGCCCCAATTCAATAATGTTCTAGCCCTATTTCCTCCACCACCTGCACAACCACAACTCCTGCACTCTGCTCCACCCAAGCAACCCCAGATCCCTACCCAGCCAAATCTGAACCCAAATAATAGGTAGGCTCAACAAGCATATAGTGGAGAAACATCATACCAACTTATGATGTAGAAATCCAAGAGTTTAACCTAGGATCTGGGAAAATTCTCCCTGATAACCAACCTCCCTCTCCACATAGGGAGATTGAGGAAGAAAGAGAGGAAAGCAACCTGAAATTAAATCCACCCTTTCCTCAAAGGGTTAACTGCTCTAGCCTACCCCAGAAGAAACTGAACTACTAGGAGAATTGAAAATTTTATGTGTAAAGATCCCCCTTCTCCAAACATTCAAAGACATGCCTATTTATACTAAATTGATTAAATATAAGTGCTTCAAGCATCCAGGAAGAAGAAAAATGGATGCCCCTACCATTAATGTCATTAAATAGTTATCTGATTTAATGTTGGGGAAGGTAATATGTCCAAAATATTTGGACCCTGGAAGCCCTATAGTAGATGTACACATCAATGGCACCATTTTCCCACACACTCTGATTGATCTTGGGGCTGCCATTAATGTGATGACTAAGGACACCATGCTCAAAATAAACCTCCAAGGGTCATCGAGAAAGACCACAACAATGCTGCAACTTGTAGACCATTCCACAGTCACCCCTGAGGGAATTGTGGAGAATGTGATGGTCTCCATTGATTCCTAGGAATACCCTATAGATTTCCTAGTTCTCCAGCCTAAGGCTAAGCTTATTGGTTACCCTCTCATCCTTGGGAGGCCATGGCTAGCCATAGTTGATGCTTACATTAGCTGGAGAGCTAGGAATATGACCATCAAGAATGGGCATATGTTCAAACATTTAGTCCTATACGCTCCTGCTCAACCTTCACTAGAACATGATTCAACTTTATGGTTAGAGGAGGAGGAAGAAGATGAGGGTTACTCTACCCAAATTTATACTTTGGAAGCAATCATAGGAGGAGGACAACAAGATGAGGATGATTTTATTGAACACCTACTCCAAAATCCAACTCCTAACTCCCTTCCATTAGAAGAAGAAGTAAGGGAAACCCTGAACAAACATCCAATTTATTTATGCGTGGCCAATTCCAACCCACTCTGTGTCAAAACCATAGAATTTGGCCCAGAGAAAGCTTTGCAAATTAATCTGTCTCTTTCTGCTTTGGAAGAGGAAAAGTTATGCATCCTGCTGAGGGAGAACCTAGAAGCCTTCTCTTTGAGCTATAAGGAAATGAAGGGAGTACACCCCTCAGTGTGTACTCACCACATCTACATCCAAGAAGGTTGCAAGCCAGTTAGGCAACCACAAAGGAGGATGAATCTAGCTCTTAAAGAGATATTTAAGGAAGAACTGCAAAAACTATTAGATGCGAGATTTATTTACCCTATCTCAAATAGTGAGTGGGTCTCTCCTTTAGTATTAGTACCCAAGAAAAATGGCAAGTGGAGGATTTGTTTGGATTATAGGGAGTTGAACAAAGCCACCAAGAAGGATCATTTTCCCCTACCCTTCATTGACCAAGTGCTAGATGGCCTGGCAGGGAAGAAATTCTTTTCTTTCTTAGATGGAGGCAGTGGGTATAACCAAATACAAATCTGCCCAGAAGACCAGGACAAGACCACATTCACCTGCCCTTGGGGTAATTTTTCCTATAGGGTCCTTCCTTTTGACCTATGCAATGCTCCTGCCACTTTCCAGAGAGCAGCCTTGAGTATCTTTGTTGAATTAGTGGATGATGTTGTGGAAATCTATATGGATGACTTTACACCTTATCGTTGTGATTTCCAAGAAGCCCTGACTAACCTAGGCAAAGTATTACACAAATGCATTGAAATGAATATGTCTCTCAGTCCATAAAAGTGTGAATTCTTAATGACTGAAGGGATTGTGTTATGTCATTCAATATCTCAGCAAGGACTGCAGGTGGACCCAAACAAAATAGCAATTATCCAAGGGGTCCCACCTCCACAAAAGCATAAATATATCAGAAGTTTCTTAGGATTGGCTAGATACTACCAGAGGTTCATAAAGGACTTCAACGAGTTGGCCTCTCCTTTATTTGGATTGTTGGCCAAAGATTCTGAATTTATATGGTCTAAGAACTATCAAGAGGCCTTAGACATTCTCAAGGTTAAGTGGACTACTACACCAATCCTTAGAGGCCCAAACTAGACCCTCACGTTTCATATTCATGATGATGCCTCACAGAAATCCATAGGAGTAGCCTTAGGTCAGGAAGAGGAGAAATTGCCTTATGCCATCTATTTTATCAGTAAAAACCTATCAAAGGCTCAGCTAAACTATACTGTGACTGAAAAATAACTCCTAGTTGTTGTGCATTCATTTAACAAATTTAGGCATTACATTACAGGCTATCAAACATTTGTGCATACTAATCATGCTGCAATCAAATATTTAATGAAAAAACCAGATGTAAATGCTAGAATTATAAGATGGTTGCTTCTATTACAATAGTTTGATATAACCATTATTGATAAGCCTGGTAAGGAAAATGTTGTTGTTGACTTTCTATCTAGAATAAATCTTCCTACAGGTGAAGAAGGAATGGCGGATGACCAGTTACCAAATGAGAATTTGTTTGCTATTTCAGTTCTCTCCCCATGGTTTGCTGATATAGCAAACTATATGGTATCATCTCAGTTCCCACCAAACCTACCCTCCAAAGAAAAGAGCAAGATAATTAGAAAGAGCACCCCTTCACCTGGATTGGGGGCAATCTGTTCAAACTTAGCCAGATCAAATCTTAAGAAGGTATGTAAGAGAAGATGAAGCATTTGACATCCTTCTGACCTATCATTATGACCCTTGTGGAGGTCACTTTGCAACAAAGAGGACATCATTCAAATTACTGCAAGCAGGCTATTATTGGCCTACTCTTCATCAAGATGTAAAGAAGTACATTAGTCAGTGTGATTGGTGCCAAAGGATAGGAAAGCCTACTCCGAGAGATGAAATTCCCCTACAACCTCAAGTGACTTTCGAGCCATTTGAAAAATGGGGCATGGACTTCATTGGGCCTATCAACCCTCCTTCAAAGAAAAGACAGCACATCATTGTGTGCACTAATTATTTGACTAAATCAGCTGAAACCAAGGCAATTAAAGCAGAAATAGAAGAAAAGTTGGCTGAGTTCCTAAGGGAGAATATATTCTACAAATTTGGGTACCCTAAAGAGCTAGTCACAAACCAAGGAAGCTAGTTTACTTCTAGCAGAATTGAAGAACTGCTCAACCACCACAAAATCAAGCATAGGACCTCCACTCCTTTTCATCCACAAGCTAATGGGCAAGTGGAGGTGACCAATAGGACACTAGAGAACATCTTAACCAAGGTAGTGAACAGCAGCAGGAAGGATTGGGTGGAGAGACTAGTTGAGGCCACTTGGGCCTATAATACAACATGGAATACCACCACTGAATTTACACCCTATGAGCTGGTCTATGGTAAAAAGGCTATGCTGCCCATTGAATTTGAATATAACACATTGAGGATGGCAACCCAACTAGATTTAGATCTCAATCATGCACATAGAGAAAGGTTGTTGTATTTGAATGGCTTGGATGAATTCAAAATGCAGGCCCTCCTACATACAGAGATAGTTCAATTTCAAAGGAAGTTCTGGCATGACAGGCACATCAAGGAGAAGAAATTTCAAGGAGACTGGGTATTGTTATATGATTCCAGTTTTAAAGATTTTAAGGTCAAGTTAAGAACAAGATGGCTCGGACCTTATGTGGTGGAAAGATGCCATGACAATGGTTCAGTGCAAATCAGGACTATTGATGAAGAAGCCATTCCATTGCTAGTTAATGCACAGATTCAAAATGTACAAGAGGCCTTTATCAAGACAAGAGTTCATTGACAACATTAATAAGACAGTGACGATGGTGGAGCAATTTCCAGCTCCTCCCTCATCCGATTACTGAAATAGGAAAAAGAATAAGGATTCAGGTGAAAACCTCTATGAGGCACCTGAGTCCCATCTTTGGGTTGAAAACCTCATGAGGTGCCCAAGGATGAGAAAAATGAAAAGGATAAGAAGATCTCTGGGTGAAAACCTTCCTAAGGAACCCAAGGCAGATATCTAGGGTGAAAACCTCTCTGAGGCAGCCTATATATATATATAAGAAAAAAAAACATAATTGTTATGTGCATGTCAGTGAGAAAGACAACTAAGGAGCAAAGAGAAGATCCAAAGGGAACCCTGCCTCACATATATTTCATCTCCTCCACTCCTTACCAATGCATCCCTCCATCAATTCTATTGTTTTTTCACTCCATTGCTTCCATTTAGGTGAATATGGTGTTTTCTAACAGAATCACCCCAACCATTACCATCATCCCCGCATCCACATACACTCCTACTCCCTCTGTCCATTCATTACAACATCCTCACAGCACCATCCAACAAAATGATCAAGAATTCTAAGGAAGACACCAAACATTGCCAAGTGGTAATCTAGGAGCTCCATAGCAATAGCAACATCAAATCTAGGAGCTCCACAGCAGCAGCAACAACATCAAATCTTCAGTCACAGGCACCCACAAAAGCTAAGAAACCATCAACAGACAGTAAAGGAGGAAGAATAATGACCATCAACAACACCTCTGATCTTTGAAAACTGTAGCATGGCATCAAGACCACAGGTAAGTATCCTACTCACTCACTCATATACATCATTTGATCAAAAGTTGTAAAGGTTAAGAGGTAGTTGGTTTATAAGTGAAAAGGTGGAAAAAAGGAAATTATTTAATAAGTCAAAACAAAATGCAAGAGTCCATAGATATAGTGTTGTTATGGCAACCATTTGAGAATACTTGAAGAATTAAGATTTGGGGTAGAAACACCAGTTCACCAAAGACTCAGCATACCCTATTTCTTGATGCAATCACTCATAGACTCCAGCAACAAAGTAAAGGAAGGGAATTCCCACTAGTTGGATCACCATGGGTTGATCAGGATCCTCATTAAGGATGCCCTCCAAAGCCTTAGGATCCCCATAACATGGTCAGTCTTCAGAAACTTACTAGCAGAAGATGAAATCAAAACCCTCACCTATGATGTTAGTCCTTCTGTTAGTGAGGAGGGGGCAAAACAAGAAGAATAAGATACAAATCTAGATGGGGATGAGACGGGTGAAGAAGAAACTAATAAAAAGGAACATGATGAAAAAAGAAAAGGAAGATGATGCTGAAACAAGAGGAGGAAACAAAGGAAGGAACTGGTGGAGATGCAAAAGAACAGAAAGAGGAAGAAGATAAGAAAAATAGAGAGGACAACTGCAGGAAAAAGAAAAATAGCTAGCATGTATGGTCAGCCTCTCCTTGGAGGCCATCTAGTGAAAGATGCCAGCTAAATCCTATTCTCTTTACCTTAGAGAACAATGGCTGCAATTTCAGATTAAAACACTAGCACAAAGGAGCACCATGCCATTTCAGGATTATAGACAGTTTATTGATCTTTGTGATCAAAGTGCACTAAAGTATGGGGCCAAAATGGTGAGTTTTACTTGCATAACATGGCCCTCACAGACATGAATAATTGGGATCCTAATGCAAAGCTAGAAGATCTACAATTAATGGATTCCGCATCATGGCTAAACCATCAGAAGTCAAGGGCTGCAGAGATAAAAGAATATAGGCTAGAGAGATATATGAACCTCTTTTCATCAGAGTTGAACAATCAAATCCCGTGGCCCTACTCAGCACCCATAATCTGATTGCAACTGATCCTCAGCTGGCACTTAGATATATTGTTGCCCAAGGGCAAGCAATTTCACATTTTGAGGATATATTTAAGCTGCTAAGAGATGATAATATACATGCCCGCTAAAATAAAACACACTGCCACACAATTTGAAGATCAAAGAAAAGAAGGGGAAAAGAGGTAGTGGGAAGAAGCAGAAAGGAAAGAAGGCTTCTATGAACAAGAAGAAGAGACCACAGCAGAAGCATGGGATGTCAGAGAGGCTACCAGAGCCACTAAGTTGCTCATAGGATGAGCAACACTTTCAGTAGGGGGTGATGATGAGCCTCATTATTGAGTAATTATATGGGCCTTAATTAGCCTTAATTCACCTCCTAGCTTAGTCAAACCAACTATTCTCACAACTTATTGCATGCTTTTGATTATTTTTTGTTTTTGAAATGAGTTAGAGTTGGATATTTGGCTTTGTGGTTTAAAGTGAATATAATGCAGGAATAAAGGATAAAACAAGGAGAACTGTAGGTATAAAGGATAAAAGCAAAGAACTATAAATAATACATTGGTCAAGACTCGAATGGGAAAAGGTCAAGGAATTATAGGAGGTTAATCACCCTCATATACCATCCCTCCTTTCGGATATTCCTCCACCAAATTGGAGTGCAAACAGCCACATCATGAGGACTAAAAGACAGTCGTGCAAGTGAAAAGGACAGAAAACAGTTTATTTTCAGTTGGGAGCCAAACCACCCTAATTTGAGAAGAAGTTGTTGGAGACTTCACATGTATAAATAGAGAGGCTTAGGACCTCATGAGGATTCAAACTTCATTTGTAAAACTTTGTTTTATTTTTTGAACTGCAAAGACTTGTGAATTTGCTTTGTAATCCATGGTTTCTATAATAAAGATGAGTTTTGTTTATGCCAGCTTTGAGTAAAACTTCAAGGGTTGAAGCTCTTGGGTTAGGGCTCGACCCAAGCAGCCACAACTCCTCTTTACTGTACTATTATTCTAGCATATAATTCTTTCTGTTTATTTTTTAAGTAGTTTCATGGCTTGTTGATGCATTTGCTCAAGAAGTTTTGGTTCTAATTCATTTGGTTAAGCAGCTTTCTGGTTCTATTCATTTATTTGAATAACTTCCTATTTTTGTTCATCTGTTTCAGTAGTTTCATTTGTTGTAGTTTACTGTCATTTGTGTTTTTTTAATTCACAGGTCAGATTAGAGGAAAAGATTACTATCAGGTTGTGCGCAGGTGTCTCGGCCTCATTTCCTCCCTCTAGGACCATGACTTGAGGTAGAGACCCGCCAGCAACCCCAAAAACACAGTTTCTGGTTCTCGCATAGGCTATGGAGTTTGTTGTTTGAATGTAGTTAGTTGTATACCCTCACTGGTTTTCTCTGTTATTTTCCTTTGAAACCACCTCCAACACATTCTCCCTCCATCGCTTCCTTGCTGTCTGATCACCAACAAACCTTCACAATCACCGTTTGATTCACTATTTTCTTCAACTACTACCTCGCTTGGAGTCCACCATTCACTTTACGAACTTTAAGTCCCCACCGTCGATCTGCCTTTCCTGATCTGACGACTCTCACTTCACCCGATCGCCAACTAACTTGGTCGATCTCCACTATTGATTAACCCCTCCTGATCCAACGGTTATCACGCAATCTCGTGCGGATTAATGCATGAAAGTTATCCGTCGGAGAGCATGCGAGAAAAGTGGTTTTCTCGTGCTACGTGACGTGCAGTAAGGCTAATTGTGTGAAAATTCTGAAAAATCCTTACTGCCTAAAGGGCATGCAAGAAACTACTTTCCACCATAGAAACCAGCTCCTTGATTTCTGCACGTTGCTTTTCCCCACGATGTGATCTCCACCGTCCATCTCTGACCTTCACCCATGTGATTAAATCTCATCCACTCATCTCCTTGTTACCCTATCCATCCATCCACTCACCTAAATCCCTCGCGGTCTCTGTCGTTCATCTGCCTTGCTCCCTTGTTCATCCATCCCCTCACTTAAAACCTTCGTGATAAGATCTTAACCATCTATCCCATTAGCAACCTTGTTCACCCATCTGCCTACGTAAGCTTCCACGATCAAATCTCCACCGTTCATTACCTTTCACCCGACTAATCCAGTTCTTATGCGTTGTTGCTCCCTCATGCCCTCCTTTCACTATTTTTGACCTATGATCGCTTTTTCCGCCTGAAACCCGACTTAGCCTAAGTTTCTTTGTTACTCCTTAGTCTAGTCTTATGTTTTTACTTCTGCAAACATAGATAATTAGCCTTAGGTTAATGTTAAATTAGCAACTTTTCTTAACATAGTTGTTTGGTTGATTAAGTTAGGCTATGATGCAAGTTTAGTCTTTCATGTTGTTTTCTTTATTACTGCAATAGAAGTAGCTCTCTCTTAGAATAAGGTTTTCTCTCCTTCCATCAAAGAATTAAAGTTTCTTCTGACCCTATAAACAATGACAACAGGCAGGACCTTCACTTTTACTGTGCATATAGCACTGTCACCTCCAAGTTTGTATGAACCCCGAGTTGATAAGTAAAGTTGGTAGCCTTGGGAGTTGCAACAATATTGTTCCAATACCTAGGGTCATCAGTACTCAAATACTGTGGCTGCCTGCATAGGTACATCTAAGAAGAAATAGAATTCCTGAACATCTCCTCGCTCAACATGGCACACCGATATGCCATCAAGATCGAGCAAAAGTTTAAATAGAAGAAGTGAGACTTTGGATCTGCGAATCTGAAGTAAGGGAAAGGTGCCCCCAAACTGCAGAACAAAGGACGAAGCCAAGGTGGGAAGCGCAAGACAACCCACCAAAGCTACAAGAAAAGAACATCACCACAAAGCCGAAAAAGGACATGGGAAAGTGGTGTGAGTTCCATAAGAGTGCCACTCACAACACAAGTGAGTGTCAGGCCAAGAAGCCACTGGTGGCCAAGCTAAAGATTTCAGAATTAGATGCATGTTTCGACTCTAAGTCAGAACCCGACAAGCGGAATGACAAAGGGAAGCATATTATCGATGTGGAGCCCAAAGCCACCATTGCCACCACAAATATCCAGAAGGAGGAGCTCGAAGATCCAGAGGAGGAGGAGTGTCTCTTCCACTCCCAAATGTGGATAAAGGGCTCCCCGCTACAGTTCATTGTCGACAGTGGGAGCCAAAAGAACCTAATTTCGGTAGAGGTCATGAAGCAGCTAGGCTTATCGACCACAACACATCCACAATCATACACCATCAGGTGGCTTCACCCAAGACGGGATTTTCGCGTGAGCCAGTAGTGTCGCCTTCCATACAACATCAAGCCCTTCACGAATGAGGTATTGTGTGACGTTACTTCCCTTGATTTTTGTGATGTATTATTAGGAAAACCATACTTGTGGAAGTGAAATGCTATGTATGAATCAAGGCCCCGTGTTGTTATTGTTACTTTGGGAAATAAGTTGTATAGGATACTAGAGGTAGCAACGCCTACCACCATCTCTTTGGTTACTAAAAAACAATGCAGTAAGCTCATTTCCAAAACCGGGAAATTTGTTTTTCTAATGATACGCCCTCAAGGAAGGAAGAAGACGGTGGCCAAAACCTCTAGACAGGGCCCCTCCACATGAAAACTACAGATGGACAAGGATGTGGAGGAGTACGAGGACACCTTCACCTCCCTTGCAGGTGTTCCTCTACACTGTCAAGTCAAGCACTCCATCAATCTGATCCCAGGTGCGTCACTGCCCAATGGACTAATCTATCGGTGCTCCGTTATGGAGAATGATGAAATCAAGAGGTAGATTTAGGAGCTTCTGTAGAAAGGTCACATCCATCCAATTTCATCACCCTATGGGAGCCTGATCGTGTTGGTACAGAAGAAGGATGGGACTTGGAGACTCTATATTGACTATCAGGCACTTAACAAGATCACTGTCCGTAATAGGTACCCGATCCCACAGATTGATGACCTCCTGGACCAATTGAAGGGGCAAAAATATTTTAGCAAGATCACTTTAAAGTTAGGATATCACCAGGTACCAATCGAACCCTCCGATGTGTGGAAGACTGCCTTCAAAGCCAAGGAGGGCCTTTTTGAATGGTTGGTTATGCCTTTCGGATTGATGAATGCTCCTGCAACCTTCATGAGGCTAATGGATGACATCTTGTGGCCATTCACCAACTCATTTGTAGTGGTATACTTGGATGACATCTTGATCTTTAGCCAGAGTTGGGAAGAGCACATCCACCACATCCGACAGGTTCTCCAAACACTGCGGCAACACAAGTTATGTGCCAATTTGGAGAAATGCACTTTTGGCATGACCCAGGTTCAGTATTTGGGATACATTATTGATGAATGGGGGGTGCATGTGGATCCAGCCAAGATCTAAGTCATTCAAGATTGGCCATCTATAACCACTCTGACAGAGCTCCGCAGCTTTCTAGGTCTTGCCAAATTCCATCCTAGGTTTGTGTTGGGATTTTCTCATATCACTTGGCTCTTGAGTCAATTCACCAAGGGAGGAGCGAAAGAAAATTTCTTTTGGTCTAAATCTCAACAGAAGGCATTCACAGAGTTGAAAGATCACCTCTGCTCAGCACCAGTGCTTGCATTAGCAGACTTGGAACAATTATTTGAGGTCAAGACAGATGCCTCTGACTATGCTATTAGGGAAGTCCTTACTCAACATGGGCATCCAGTGGCATATCACTGTGAGAAACTTTTAGACATAGTCTAGAAGTATCCCACTTATGACAAAGAGATGTATTCCATTGTGCAGGATTGCCAAAAATGGAAGCATTACATTTTGGGGAAGGAAACGATCATCCACACAGACCACTGATCCCTGCAGTTCATACAGACCCAAGGGAAATATCACCATCAGAAGTGGTGCACATACCTACAACAGTCCCATTTGAATATCAAGTATAAGAAGGGCAGCACCAATAATGTTGCAGATTTCCTCAGTCTACCACCGATCATGGCGTTAACCACCGTGCTCAACTCTTGTGGGCACGAGACTTCTGATTGGCCACTTCTCTACAAAAGCGACCCAGAATTCGGCCACACATACCAGACACTCTTGTAGGGTCAGCATGTTCTAGATTTTCACCTCCAAGATGCCCTGTTATGCCACCTGGGTCACCTTTGTGTTCCTTCAAGCGAGCATGCCATGATGATTTGGGAAGCACACTATAGTCGGGTTGCTGGGCATTTCGGGGTCGAGAAAATGGTGGCAGTACTACAAAAGTATTTCTATTCACTGAACCTTCGACAGTATGTCGGGAAGTACATCAGATCATGCACTACCTGCGCCATTCCAAAACCGACCATCAAGAAGCAAGGCCTATATACCCCACTGCCTACCCGTAGTCGACCATGGGAATCCATCTCCATGGAATACATGTTGGGCCTTCCTTCTACTAAGCATGGAAACGACTGTGTTTTTTTGGTCATCGACAAGTTATTGAAGATGGCCATTATGGCAGCCTGCAAGAAGAATATCACAGCAAAAGCCACTGCTAAACTCTTCTTTGAACGAGTGTGGGTACACTTTGGGATCCCACAATATATCATCTCAAATCGGGATAGCAGGTTCCTCAGTACATTTTGGTCCAGTCTCTGGTCGACGCTGGACACCAAACTCACTAAGTCCATAGCCTTCCATCCTCAAACCAATGGCCAAACAGAGGTTATCAACGGGATGATCGTACACATTCTACACATGTACAACTCAAAGCATCCACGCACATGGGATGAGAGCCTCCCCTATGTTCAACACAGCTACAACCAGTCTCTCCACAGCTCGACTGGCCACAACCCTTTTCAGGTGGGCTTGGGATTCCAGCCATTATGTCCCATTGATGTGGCCATGCCATTTGTAGCTACTCACGCAGATTCAGCTCATGTCCACTCTGAAACAAATAAGGCAAAAAAATTCATTGAGCACATCCAACATATTTGCCAGCAGGTCCATGAAATTCTAGAGAAATCAAATGCCAAGTACAAGCAGCGACATGATCAACATCGGGTGCCACACAAGTTTTAGGTGGGCAACAAAGTCTGGTTGCATTTGCAAAAGGAATGCCTTACCATAGCCTATCGGAAAATCAGACCACTCCGATATGGTCCTTACACCATTACCAAGGCTATGGGAGACAATGCATTTGAGCTCAGCATTCCCCCATTCCTTGACCTGCACCCAGTGTTCAATGTGGACCCCCTTCGGCCATACTTTCCACCATTACTAGACACATCCGACATTGCAGAACAACTCACACCCACATAGTTAAATCTAGATTGAATGGAACAAGATGCAACTGATCGAATCATGGACACACAGATCAAGAACACTCGCCAGTAGAATATCCAACTGTATCGAGTTGTCAAAGGTGGCCAACTCCTTTACCAAGGCAAGTGGCTCACGAGGGACCTAAGTTCAGCAAAAGTTTCCTCATCTCATGGAGGAACTCAATGCAATGGGGACCATTGCTTCCTAAGGGGGGAGGAATGATCCTGGTGGATATTGGTGGCCACCCACCAAGTCCACTTGGACCCCCACCATTATTTCTTTTATCTTTTCAGTTTCCTTAATTGTAGCACAGTTTACTATTTTTAACAGTTTTTCGGGACCTAAACTTTTGGAGCCGTTTTGAGGCCCTAAACAACGTTTTTTGGGAAAACTGGGAGCAACACTGGTGCATTGACTAATGTTTCTCTTCCCAAAGTTGTAGTTCTTGGATAGATATTTCTAACGAGATATTGTACGCGTCAGACGGAGATCATATGCCAAAGTTACGACCTCAGGAAGTTGATGTACCAATTTACCCAAACGGGGCCCACAATTTGGCGTTTCATCTTCTAGGGTTAGGTTTTTGGATGTTTACTGTTTTCCATTGTTTCTCAACAATAAATAGGTCTTTGAACCTCATTGTAACATAGTTTAGAGGCATGTAGCCGCCACATCTCTTCTCAAAGATAAGCTACCATCGCCCTAGCTAGTTTATTTCCATTTCTATTTGTAAGCATATTTCAGTATTTTACAGTAATGAAATGAAGTATTATTTCTATTGCATATCTATATGTATGGTTATTTCTGTAATTTGTTGCATTCCTTTTTAAATCCGGATCATTTATAATTTAAAAGTGACTTTTCATTATCCCCCTGTTCACCACTTTATCTTTTGTAATGTTGACTCCTAGGTGAATCAAGTTCCCTTGATTAATTTTCCTCATCTTAGCCTATGAGAACCTTATTATGCTAGTGTATTCCCTTCCTTGTGGCTCCTAAGTGGATGGGGACATTACAATCCTCCTCACCAAAAATTGCTTGTCCTTAAGCAAATTTAGTACCTAATGTTGTAACATTTGTTCCCCATCCCATTCTGCATCTTCAATAGGAAAACCATTCGATTTCACCAGGAATTCCTTTATATCATTTTTTCTAAGCTTTCATTCCCTTACCTCCTAAATTTCCTCTGAAACTAGGATTAGCTCCCCTTCCTCTTCCAGTGGTGGAAGCTCGGTAGAAGTGACTACATGCTATTCCAAGGCCTTTTGTAGGCTAGAAACATGGAAAACACTGTGAATCTTACACGCCTTAAGAAGGATTTTCTCATATGCCACCTCCCCTACATGCCTCACAATCATGTAGGTTCCATATAATCTAGGTTTCAACTTCTCTAGCATTTTCATTTTGAGTGATGATGGCATGTTGTTTAAGAAAAAATTTCACCTACAATTGTAGGTAACTTTAATCCCAACAAGCTTTGCCCAAAGCATGCCCAAACAATGTGTGTAAATAAAAAAGTGAGAAAAAAGAAACTGGACAATATGAAGTGAGAAAAAAGAAACTCTTGCATCTCCTAGATAACCGAAACACAGAGAAAAAAACCAATATGATCTTCCCTCAAAAAGAATATTAGGGAAACATGATACATCAATCATATAACATAACAAAGAAACACAAAAGATGAATGGGGAAAATCTTTGTTAGTATTGCTATTTGATTGAACTGGTGCACATCGATAAGTTCTCCAAGATTCTTCCCTTGATCTACTCCCTAACCTCTATGATCACTGGTGTGGATGCACAAGTTTATTGAGGTCACAACTCTCGTAGCATTTCGACATAAGTTCATTTTTTCTCCCTTTGTAACTAGTGAAGAGCTCTATTTATATAAATCTTATCATGATTGACCTTCATTGCACCTAGACACTTTCTTGAGCATATTAGGGCGATGCTTAAGATAGATATAATCAATCATTATTTTAATCAACTAAATGATTATTTTAACCAAAATTGTTAATTTATACTGAATTTACGATTATACAGTCGAAGTTTGGAACTATTTCGGAGCTCTAGTGCAAAGAGGGGGTTAATGGCCTTCTATTTCGGTACCCAACACTCATAAGAATCTAGCCGACCTGAAATATATCCTAATTAAGAAGAAGTTTATAAATTAATTAATCTGTAATTAGGAGCATTAATCTTCAAATTAGTCAACCTCATCATCCCATTGGAAATATTTTTTGGCTACAAGATTTGCAATGTTGAGTTAACTAGTGTAGTTTGCGATGTGTGGTTAACTTAGAAATTTTAATTTTTAATTTTTGTTTAGTATTATATTTTCCCCCCAATTTTGACTTACGCAGGTAAACTTTGGTTGTTAGCCTTCCCTGCTCTCATCCCACCTTCGTGACCTTCCTCACGATCTTCCTGGTTGAATTTAGGATGTCATTCTAGATCAAACCATATCGGACCTGATTCCAAATTGAACCAAAATGGATTGCAAGATGATGTCACTAGTCAGATACATTTTATTTTTTGTATCATTCATATCTATATATATATATATATATATATATATATATATGCAAATGCTTCTGCTTCAAATTCTTGTGACCTTTATCCAGGTTTGTTGAAGAAAACCGCTAGAAAATATTTCTTTCATTTATTTTTTAATTTCCATTGTCCATTTTTTTCTAACTAGGTTGGTTATATTTTATTGTAAAAATATTTTAAGAATCAATTTATTTTATGTAGAATTCATATATGGCGTAAGGAGAAACCAAATCGAAGATTATATTAAGGGTTAGTATAGCATTTATGTCATGCATAAATAAATTTATTGCTTTACCCATTGTTGGTTTCCAATTCAGAGATCTCATGTGTAAGCAATGTAGCCCATTTGGGCATATGGTAATTACTGCAAATTAAATAATTTTATAGAATCAATCATGTTCATTACAAACTCTAATCCAATGCCACATAAAGAATGAAATTAGTTGCCGCCAGAAGTTGTGGAAGAAGCATTTTGAATTCTTGTTGAAGAAGATTTTAGCAGAGAAAACCAAATACAAATGAAGCAGAAATTAGCGATACAACGATGAAAGTCATAGAGATTATCCAAAATTGTTAAAAATGATTCTTAAAGTGATGATGAAGTAGACTCTAGCAGTAATGATGTCCAAATCCAACTCTAATATTTCTTATCTATACATTTTGTTAGGGGAAAGGCTCTAATGTTTGATACAATTGCTCTTCTTAAAGGAGAAAAAGATTTAGAAGAGATAATTATCTACAAAGTTATTAATGGGCCCCATATAGAAAATGTAGAGTTGACATGCTTGGATTATTGTGGTAATCCAATCATATATTCGAGTATTGCAGCCACATCGAATCCATGCGGGAAAAAGACACAAATTTGAGGAATGTGAAAGAGGTTTTTGTCAAAATTACATATTTATTTAGCCCCATAGGCTTATTTAAAATTAATGACATACATACAGTCTGCAACAAACATTTTTCTAAGCTCGGTTTTGCATATTTACACAATGTCCTTTACAAAACAATTCAAGAACATTGTCATCATAGCCCATGCTGAAAAACCAGGTGTGCAATGAGGTGGAAAATAATAGAATACACCATTTCCAACTGAAATCACTCAAAAATAAGGAAGAATGAGGGTATGGTGAGCATTTTTCTGAGCTGGATAAAATTGGGTTAAAAATGGAGAAATTGTCATTTTGCCAAATTAATTGCATGAAAATGACATAGAATTTGAGGAATGTGAAAGAGGATTTTGTCCCAAATACATTTTTATTTATCCCCATAGGATTATTTCCAATTAATGACATCTATACAATCTTTGGCGGCCATTTTTCTAAGCCTAGTTTTGTACATTTGTATTATGTTCTTGACAGAACAATTCAGGAATTTAAGTCATTAGTTTTGAATTTTGACCAAGAGACTTACAAATTGTGCACAAGTGTAAAAAATAATTTATTCAAATATGATCACACAATATTTTCCTGCATTTGTATGTTAATGTTTTACATTTTACACCAAATGTCCATCATAGTAAAAATTGTTAAAAGTGCACTTTTCATACATCCATTATGAGCAGATGAGGAAAAGTTATAAATAATCAACAAAGGAGAATTGTTTCCCAATATGTGTACATATTCCATTCCCAATTAAATTTACTATAATCATTTCATAACAGGGGTTGGATTGCATTTTTATTAGACTAAGGGGACATCTCATGAATACAAGACAAACCTTAGTTGTTTTTTCTCAATAGGCGCACTTTTAGCCCAAATTGAAAAACCATATGTATAGTGAGGTGGAAAATAGCAGAACACACCATTTACAACTCAAATCACTTAGAAATAAGGAAGAGTGACGGTATGGTGGATATTTTTCTTAGCTAGGTAAAATAGGGTTAAAAACTGAAAATGTGTCATTTTGTCAAATCAATTGCAAAAAAATAACACATAATTTGAGGAATGTGAAAGAGGTTTTTGCCAAAAATACATATGTCTTCAGCCCCATAGGCTTATTTCCAGTTAATGACATTTGTATAGTTTTCAACGAGCATTTTTTGAAGCCTAGTTTTGTACATTTGCACTATGTTCTTGACAAAAGAATTCAACAACCTAAGTAATTAGTTTTGAATTTTTACCAAGATACTAACAAATTATGAAAAAGTGTAAATAAATAATTCATTCAAATATGATCATGCAATATTTGTGTGCATTCATATGTTTATGACTTTCATTTTATACCAAATGTCTATCATAGTAAAAATTGTAGTTTATCATACATCCACTGTGAGAAGATGAGGGAAGGTTATAGAAAATCAATAAAGGAACATTTATCCCCAATGTGTTCCTAACCCATTCCAAAATCCATTTACTATAATTATGTCATAACAGAGGTTGGCTTGCATTTTTATTAAACTAAGGGGGCATCTCATTAATACAAGAAAACCCTTAGGTGTTTTTGCTCAACGAACACCATTTTAGCCCAAATTGAAAAACCAAGTGTACAATGAGGTGGAAAATAGTAGAACACACCATTTTCAACTGAAATCACTAAGAAATAAGGAATAATGTGCGTATGGCGGGCATTTTCCTCAGCTGCGTAAAACTAGGTTAAAAACTAAGAAATCATAATTTTGTCAAATCATATACAAGAAACTGACACTAAATTTGAGGAATGTGAAAGAAGATTTTGTCACAAATACATCTATCTTCAGCACCATAGATGTATTTCCAATTAATTACATATTTATAGTCTTCAACAACCATTTTTCTAAGCGCAATTTTGTACCTTTGGAGTTTGTTCTTGACATAACAATTCATGAACTTAGGTCATTAGTTTTGAATTTTAACCAAGAGACTTACGAATTGTGTGCAAGAGTAAATAAGTCATTCATTCAAATATGATCGCACAATCTGTGTGTGCATTTTTATGTCTATGGCTTGCATTTTACACCAAATGTCCATCATAGAAAAAATGGTTAAAAGTGCACTTTTCATACATCCATTATGAGCAAATGAGGGAAGGTTATAAAAATTCAAGGAATGTTCTTTCCAAATGTGTACACATCCCATTCCCAAATTCATTTACTATAATCATCTAATAATAGGGGTTGTCTTGCATTTTTATTAAACTAAGGGGACATCTCGTGAATGCAGGACAACTCGTAGGTGATTTTTCTGAACAGACATCGTTTTAGCCCAGATTGAAGGTGTATAGGGAGGTGGAAAATAGTAGAGCACACCATTTTCAACTGAAATCATTCAGAAAGAAAGAAGAATGAGGGTACGACAGACATTTTTCTAAGTTGGGAAAAATTCGGTTAAAAATAAAAAAATTGTCATTTTGTCAAATCAATTGTGAGAAACTAACACATAATATGAGGAACGTAAAAGAGGCTTTTGTCAAAAATACCTATGTACTCATCCCCATAGGATTATTTCCAATTAATGACACTTGTACAGTCTTCAACAGGCATTTTTCTAAGCCCATTTTGTACATTTCCACTATGTTCTTGAGAGAACAATTCAAAAACTTAAGTAATTAGTTTTGAATATCGACCAAGACACTTACAAATTGTGCACAAGTGTAATTAAATCATTCATTCAAACCAGGTGTATAGTGAGGTTGAAAATAGTAGAACACACCATTTGCAACTGAAATCACTCAAAAAGATGGAAGAATGAGGGTACATAAAGCATTTTTTCTAAGATGGGTAAAATTGGTTTAAAAAATGAGAAATTGCCGTCAAATCGATTGCAAGAAACTAACACAGAATTGGAGAGGTGTGAAAGAGGTTTTTGTCACAAATGCATCTTTCTTCATCCCCATAGGATTATTTCCAATTAATGACACTTGTACATTATTTGACTAACATTTGTTTAAGCCTAGTTTTGTACATTTGCAGTATGTTCTTAACAAAACAATTCAAGAACTTAGTCACTAGTTTTGAATTTTAACCAAGAGAATTACAAATTGCACGCACGTGTAAATAAATCATTCATTCAAATATGATCGTATAATATTTTTGTGCATTTGTATGTTTATGTCTTGCATTTTAAACCAAATGTTCATCACAGTAAAAATTGTTAAAAGTGCACTTTTTATACATCCGTTGTGGCCAGATGAGGGAAGGTTATAAAAATCCAACAAAGGAATGTTTTTTCCCAACATGTGTACCTATACCATTTCCAAATCTATTTACTATAATCATTTCATAATAGGAGTTGGCTTGCATTTTTATTAAACTAAGGGGATGTCTCATGAATACAAGACAACCCTGGCATGTTTTTTCTCAACAGACACATTTTTAGCCCAAATTCGAAAACCAAGTGTATAATTAGGTGGAAGATAATAAAACACACCCTTTCCAACTGAAATCACTTAGAAAGAAGAAATAATGAGGGTATGGCAGACATTTTTTTTGAGTTGGGTAAAACTGATTTAAAAACTAAGAAATTGTCATTTTGCCAAATCAATTGCAAGAAACTGACATAGAATTTGAGTGTGAAAAGGTTTTTGTCAAAAATACATTTACCTTCAACCTCATAGTTATATTTCCAATTAATGAAATATGTACAGTCTTTGATGAGAATTTTTCTAATCCCATTTTTGTTTTTTTCAGTATGTTCTTGACAGAAAAAATCAATAACTTAAGTCGATAGTTTTGAATTTTCACCGTGAGACTTACAAATTGTGCACAAGTGTTAATAAATCATTCATTCAAATATGATCACATAATATCTACGTGCATATGTATTTTTATGGATTACATTTTACACCAAATGTCCATCATAGTAAAAATTGTTAAAAGTGCACTTTTCATACATCCATTGTGTCATGATGAGGGAAGGCTATAAAAATCAACAAAGGAATGTTCTTTCCAAATATGTGTACTTATCCCATTCCCAAATCCATTTACTATAATCATTTCATAGCAAGGGTTGGCTTGATTTTTTATTAGACTAAGGGGACATCTCATGAATACAAGACAACCTTGAGGTGTTTTTGCTCACCAGACACCTTTTTAGCCAAAACTGGAAAACCAAGTGTATAATTAGGTGGAAAATAGTAGAACACGCCATTTCAAACTGAAATTTATCAAAAAGAAGAAAAAATAAGGGTATGGAAGGCACTTTTCTGAGCAGGGTAAAATTGGTTTAAAAACTAAAAAATTGTCATTTTGTAAAATCAATTGCAAGAAAATGTCACAAATTTGAGGAATGTGAAAAAGGAAGTTGACGAGCATTTCTCTAAGCCCATTTTTGTACATTTGCAGTATGTTCTTGACAAAAAAATCCAATAAATTAAGTTAGTAGTTTTGAATTTTGATGATGATACTTTCAAATTGTGCACAAGTGTTAATAAATCATTCATTCAAATATGATCTATGTGCTTATGTATGTTTATGGTTTTCATTTTACACCAAATGTCTATCGTAGTAAAAATTATTAAAAGTGCACTTTTCATACATCCACTGTGTCATGATGAGGGTAGGTTATAAAAAATCAACAAACAAATGTTCTTTCCCAATATGTGTACATATCCCATTCCCAAATCCATTTACTATAATCCTTTCATAGCAGGGGCTGACTTGCATTTTTATTAAACTAAGGGGACATTTCATGAATACAAGACAACCCTTAGGTGATTTTGCTCAACAAACACCTTTTTAGCCCAAATTGGAAAAACAGATGTATAATTAGGTGGAAAATAGTAGAACACACTATCTCCAACTAAAATAACCTAGCAAGAAGCAAGAATGAGGGTATGGTGGCCATTTTCTGAGTTGGGTGAAACTAGTTTAAAAACTGAGAAAATGTCATTTTGTCAAAAAAATTTCCAGAAGCTAACACAGAATTTGAGGAATGTTAAAGAGTTTTTTGTCACAAATACATTTGTCTCAGTACCATAGGTTTATTTACAATTAATGACATCTTTACAGTCTTCAACATGCATTTTTCTAAACCCAATTTTGTACATTTTCTATTTGTTCTTGACAAAAGAATTAAATAACTTAAGTAATTAGTTTTTAATTTTGACCACGAGACTTACAAATTCTACATAAGTTTTAATAAATCATTCATTCAAATATGATCGCATAATATCTGCGTGCATATCTATATTTATGGCTTGCATTTTACATCAAATGTCCATGATAGTAAAAATTGTTAAAAGTGCACTTTTCATACATCCACTGTGCCATGATGAGGGGAGGTTATAAAAAATCAACAAAGGAATGTTATTTCCCAATATTTGTACCTATCCCATTTCCAAATAAATTTACTATAATCATTTCATAGCAGGGGTTGGATTGCATTTTTATTAAACTAAGGGGATATCTAATGAATAGAAGACAACTCTTAGGTGTTTTTTTATCAAAAGACACCTTTTTAGCCCAAATTGAAAAACAAGGTGTATATTGAGGTTGAATATCGTATAAAACACCATTTCCAACTGAAATCACTCATAAATAAGGAAGAATGAGGGTATGGAGGGCATTTTTCTGAGCTGGATAAAAATGCGTTAAAAACCAAAAATTTGTCATATTGTCAAATCAATTGAAAGAATATGACATAGAATTTGAGGAATGTGAAAGAGGTTTTTGTCACAAATACATCTATCTTAAGCCCCATAGTATTATTTCCTATTAATGACATCTATATAGTCCTCGATGGGCATTTTCTAAGCTCATTTTTGTACATTTTCACTATATACTTAACAGAACAATTCAAGAACTTAAGTCATTAGTTTTGAATTTTGACTAAGAGACTTACAAATTGTGCACAACTATTAATAAATCATTCATTCAAATATGATGACGCTATATTTTTGTGCGTGTATGTTTATGGCTTGCATTTTACACCAAATGTCCTGCATAATAAAAAATGTTAAACATGCACTCTTCATAGTTTGAATGTTATTATATAAAAATTTTAAAACATAAAGTTTATCATATATAAATTTTATACTATAAATTTTCTTATTCATATAAATGAATAAAAATATAGTTTTTTGGCATCCTCGGTGTGCATCCTAAACTTCCATCCTTAGTGTGCATCATCAATGTCCATCCTCTGCATGCATCCTTCATGTGCATCCTCAGTGTGTATCCTCAGTGCGAATTCTAAACGTGCACCCTCAAATTCAATCCTTAATGTGCATTCTCAAATTGAATTCTCAACGTCCATTCAAATCTTATCCAAAGACATCATCAACCATGGAAACAAGGAATTGCTCTACCATGCCTCAATGTGCATCCTTCGCATGCCTCCTCAGTGTGCATCCACCTGCACCCTCAAATTCGATCCTTGTCATGCATCCTCAAATACCATTCTCATCGTGCATTCAACTCTAATTCAAATTCATCTTTGGTCATGGAAAAATGGGCCTTCTCTACCACGCTATCAGCTGACAAACAAGGTTTCCAAGTTGAGAGTTTCTCAGTGAAAAAGTTCTAAGAGAGAGTTGATGAATGGAATGATAGAAGAGAGTGGCCAAAAGGTATGCTCAATATACCCTTAAGAGAAGGAGTAAATTAGTTTCTTTTAGAGAATTCAATTTTAGAACTGAAGAGATAGATGTAGCTATTTTTAATTATGATCATGAAACCAAAGGAATTGGTAATTTTAGGGCATAAGGTTTATCTAGACCTTGATTTGCTTTATATAGCAAGTAAAATACGACACAGGGGAGGAGTATTAATGTTGGACCACTTGAAAACCCCAAGGTAGAAATGACCGAGATGGCCAGCAAAATCTGTCGAAAAAAAATAGTCGTTCCCAGAAATGGTTTAAAAATGGATGTTTTTCCCCTAGGATTATACAGAACCTTGATTTAGATTGTCCTCAAGACCATTATGAATCACCACAAGAAAGATATTTCCGATGAATGAATGAAGTTGGTCATACACTGGGTTGAAGACTTGGCCATAGATGTACCTTTTCTATTGGCTAAGAAATTGCACCACACATTGCAGGAAAGTAAACTTAAGAGGGTCAAGTTCAACTACTAGGGAACACTGCAAGAATTATTGACCTGTATCGACCCAATGCAGTGTGATCAAGTAGTCCTAAACAAAAATATAATGGGAGGTGTAAAGTGCAGGAAGACAATGAAAAAATACCTCAACATTTTCAAGAGAAGAATGTGGAAGGGGTTGCTCCTGCTACCACTTCACAATTACATGAAGACTTTTTGGAGAAAAATATGGAAAATGTGGGAAGTGACATCAATCCAGAGAACCTTGATGAAATAGTTGTTTTTGCATCTTTGGCAGGCTTAAAATACATGCCATGATGCAGATATGGTGTAGGGATTTTTCAACACTGATGAAAAATCTATTGACGATGGTATTTTTTATTCTTAAGAGAGTCAATATTATTCTCATATAAAGAGTTGTGAATTGTGCATCACTAATGATAAGCAGATTATTGAACTCATGCAACAAGTTGCAGATTTAGAGAAATCCTCAAACTAATTATCTTCTCCATAGGTTCACTATGATTCCTCAAAAAAGAGGTGAAATATGCATGAATAAGGATAAGCATATTATTGAACTCACGCAACAAGTTGCAGATTTAGAGAAATCCAAAGAGTCATTATCTTCTCCACAGGTTCACTATGATTCCTCAAAAAAGGGTTGTGAAATATACATGAATAAGGATAAGAATATTATTGAACTCACGCAGAAAGTTGCATATTTATAGAAATCCAAAGAGTCATTATCTTCTCCACAAGTTCACCATGATCCCTCAAAAAAGAGTTGTGAAATATGCATGAATAATGATCAACATGTTCTTCATCTAAAGCTGGAAGTTGCAAGCTTGCAAAAATGTCTAGCGGATAGTGAATAGAGGGAAAAGGTATATAGACATAGGTACAAAAGATATATTTAAGAGTTGAAAGATAAAAAATCTAAATTGTAGATGATGGAATTAAGGAACTTAGTGATTTAGAAGAAAACTATAAGGCCGAAACAAATAAATATGCAACCAAGATAATGGAGCTTAAAAATAGGCTTGAGGTTCTTAACATACCACCTCTATAGACCTAAATTGCACCTGCAGTAAAACTTATGCAAGAAGTGGAGAAATAATAATATATTCATACTTTAAAGGTTGAGTTTCAAAATAAAATTAGTGAAATATGCATGAATAAGGATCAACAGGTTCTTCATATGAATTAGGAAGTTTCAATCTTACAGAAATGTCTAGTGGACTGTGAACAGACGGAAAAGGTATCTAGAGAAACGTATGAAAGATATATTGAAGAGTTGAATGCTAAAGAATCTAAATCTATAGATGATGGAAATAAGGAACTTAATAATTTAGAAGAAAACTATAAGGTTGAAACGAATAAATACGTAACCAAGATATTGGAGCTTAAAAATGAGCTTAAAAAAATATTTGAGGTTCTTAACATACCACCTCTACAAATCTACATTCCACCTACAATAAAACTTATGCAATAAGTGAAGGATAAAGAACAATATATTCATACTTTAAAGGTTGTGTTTCAAAATAAAATCATTGAACTGGTTACTAAACACGAGGAGGAGATCGAAAATTATGAAGAAAGGGTTAAAATGATGAAGAGTGAGATTGAAAAGAAAGATGAAGAGTTGAAATATGGTAAGAAATTGAAGGCCTTGTTAGAGTTTGAGCACTCATTAAGAGCACGAGAGAATAGCTTGAATCAATTTATTCAAGCAATAGATACTTAAAAAAGAAACACAAAGATACCTTGCTTAAGTATCATTGGGCCTTGCAAGAGTAAGAGATCTCATTGTTTAAAGTTGTTGCAACAATGGATGTTGGAGGTGATGTGTTTGACACATCAACAATAAAGGAATCACTCAAGAGCAAACTAACTAAGAAGGAAGAGTAGATTATGTGGCTTAAAATAAAATTATTGGACAAGCAAGAAACAAAACATTTGGGATGACAAAGTGAGATACAAGATTTGAAAACCAAAATTCGTGCTTTATAAATAAGCCCATACATCGTGCACTTCCAATTTTTCAGATTTCAGAACAATTATATTTGAAGCATGAATTGCGTCAAGTTAAATTTGAGTTGAGACAAGTGAAGGATACTAGTATTCAAGAAAAAGAAAAAGAATACCCTGAAAAGTACAAGAATCATGTGGCTTTTTTGATGAAGCACACCATTGAAAAAAATAAATTGCAAAGAAACTTGATACAATATTAAAATAGAGTGAATGAGTTGCAAAATAAATTACAAGAAGGTGTTGCAAATTCCAAAGAACCAAACGCTTCTACACAAGGAAAGACAGATTGTACTGCATTGGATTCTTGTGAAGAGGAGAGCTTGCAGAAACCTCCCAAGCAGCATAGAGTTCCATAACAGTAATCTATGTGTATGTTATTACTATAAATACATTTCAATGTTTAATATAAAGATGTGTTTTCTAATAATGTTTTCGTTTATGCAAACAATGTATTTTTTATGTAATTAATTTCTTCTATTTCAATAAGAAACATAATGGTTCTTTGTTATTCATAGAATAAAAAAGGACTTATATAGTCAAATCAGAAAGAAATATTGTTCATACTAGTTATTTACCATGTAAAATATGTACTTTACTAAAAGTACAATGATGTGTAACATATGAAATATCAAAATTGAAAATTTGGAAAATTTACATATTTGCACTCTCTTTTTACAGATTTATACCCTATTTTTTTAATATTCTACAAATTTATAGAGTTACTAATTTACAAACTGTGTTGTAGATTTACACTTTGTTAATTTAGTATTTTACAAACCTATAGATTTATTGGTTTGGTGACAATCAGACTCACCACTAGAGGGAAAGTTGTGTTGTTTATTTTTTGTTTGAACCTTATTTTTTGCCTTGTCCTTTCCAAAGAAATGTGATTTTCTATAAGATTCCTCACCATATTTTCTTATTGGCCTTGATCTTGCAAGATGATTACTTATCTATAAGAACATATTAACAATTAAACACATCATCATAAGCCCTCAAACTATAAAGTTAAAGAAGAATATGATAGACCATTTAAAATTATATCATCCTGATAATTGGTGGAGCAATCAATGATTTCTTTGATTGCTTCACCCATGAGTTAACTAGTTGTTTTATTTGGTGATAAGTGACACGAGGAAAGCAGGGATGCCAACTATGTTGTAGTTTCATCATTGAGTAGATTTCTTGTCTTTTCATATTCAACATGAAGTTGACTTCTAATGGTTGAAGGCACAAATATTCATTCTTTGAAGTTCTGGAAGGTACCTTTTGACCACATAACAAGCTTAAAAAATTGTGATTGCATCTCATTTACAAGACACAATTTTTCATGTTCAAAATTGTTTCTATACTCATTAGCAACTCCTCTACCTCCTCCGCTATTGCTATTCAAAATTTTCATTTCCTTGTGCTTACACTTCATTACATCATTCCTTAACCTTCCTAAGGTATAAGGATGAATATCCTTAGTGATATCAAAATCATGGGCCACTTGGATATGCACATAAGGAATCATCTCATCTCCTAAACAACGTGAACATAACCAAAACAACCCACTAGCAAGGAATCCAATCTTGCATTGATAGTTGATCAAATTTTGTATCATGAATGATTCAAAACCACCATGATAAAATACACTATACAATGAACTTAATAGAAATTCAAATTGACATACCTTTCCTCATACATATTTGCATCATCCCTCTAGTCTCGTGTAACTATAACATGTGCAATTATTTATAACACTTCCACAAACTCACCAACATTTTATACTTTTATTCATCTAGAAGGCCTTCAATAACCTTCAAACACAATATTTTTTTATACATGATTACTTAAGTTTCTATTAAAATTGCATGAAACTATGAATTAGTTTCACTCATATGCCATCATGAAATCATCATTTATTATTCCTTAAAAAACTACATATTTTTTTTACATATGCTAACTTCAAGATATATAAATTATGTTTTTTTCCAAGTAAAATTGTTTTATTAAACCTTTAAAATTCCTTCATGCCAAATGAGGGTCTTATCTGATGTCAATCCATTTGATTTCCCATAGTTAAGGTCATTATATTCTTGGATTTTATGATGGTATGGTTCCCCGGGCTTACATGGAACCCCAATTTTCTCTATCTCCTCCCAAACTTGAATAAATTTAGTTTTCTCAATGCCTATAGTTGTATGAACCCTATCATAGTATTTTACAATTATTTGAATTTCACAAAACATCTTCAAAATAGTTATAATTACAGTAGGGCGTGCAAAGGATAGTTAACTGCAATTGATAGAACATGTTTCATTAGTTGTCAATTAAATAACAAGAACTTTTATTTATAAAAAAATAATTAATTGAGAAAGCATGTACCTTTTCATCGATTGTTCTATTTAAGGGATACTTCTTGATAACCTCCAATTGTCCATAGAATAAGATTGGTTGAATGTCTATAATAGACTCATCCAAGTTTTATTTCCATCTTGTCATTATGTGTTCCAAATGAGGATTCAACTCCTAATGTTTTAAAGTTAGAATAAGAAAGTAAGTGGATATATCAAAATAAAAACTCTAAATAAATTTCTAAAACTTACTAGCGGCATATTTTGTGACATTTCATAAAACTTGGAAATACTATGAATAGTATCCCCATCTTGGATTTTGGTTTCATTTGTAACCATGTGTATATATTTTTTTATGGAATACGGACCAAGGACATAAAGTATTCCCCATTTGATAAACATTATTATTTCATAAACTGCATATGACCACTAAATCATGGCACTCAAATAATTCCACTTTCCCAATGTGTACCTGTCCCATTCCCAAATCTATTTAGTATAATAATTTCATAACAATGTTTGACTTGCATTTCTATTAAACTAAGGGGACATCACATGACTACAAGACAACCCTTAGTTGTCTTTTCTCAAGAGGCACCTTTTTAGCCCAAAATGAAAAACAATATGCATAGTGAGGTTTGTTGTAATAATTTCTTATTCCAAAAAAAAAAAAAATCCAAAAATAATTTTATTTGCTTTACACTTTGTATAAATAATTTATAGGTTGTGTTATAAAGCGTTATATTATTATTTTTTGAGCATATATTTTATTTCTTAAAACAAAAACTTGGATTTTTAATAAAGTGCACCTAAATCTTGTGCACTTTTGGATGGCGCAAAATGTGTGTGCTTGATAAATTATGGAGATTTTAGTTTAGGCGCCCTTGCCATTCCGATGTTTATCATGCGGCGAGGTCTGAAATAGGTTGTTTCAATGAAACCATTTTTATGATGTTTCCGCTCCAAAGTGATTTCAACCCCCCTCTCATCAAAATTGTTTATCTCCCTACCCCCCTGAAATCCCACTTTGATTTCAAGTCACGTCAAAGGGACTTGGCGCTTACGATTATTAAAGTTTTATAATTCAAAATAGGAGCCACATGGTAAAACAATAAAATTTTATCCACACGTAATTCCAACCATTTCTTTTTTTGGTGTAGTCAGTCACAACAATCAGATAATTCATAGAAACCAAGGTACAAAAATTGTCACCAGATCAATCAATTGTGGGGTATTTTTCATTTTTCTTCCTCAACCTTGTTTATATTTATTAAAGTCATGAAAAAAAAAAATTGGTTGAATAACTTAGGAGAAAACCCCACCTCCTTCAGCTTCTGTAAAATTAGACGAGTTTCCATTAATTGACCTAGAAGAAAAATTTGAGGAAACCAAATGTCAATTTGATAGATGTGAATTACATAATTAGGCATCTCAGAAGTTTCAGGACAACAATGATGAGTTTTCTCTCTCGGATTCACTTCTACCCCAATTTGTATTTTTGCAGACTTATCATTTTCTAGAATTTGTGGTATGGTGTTCCAACAAGTATCTTCCAAGTGAAAGGGCTATCATTGCTAAAAATAGAGATCCTTTATTATATATCACCTCTGAATCAATTTTGCAGGCCCTTCAAGTCACTATTCCTACCTCTCCTCATCTATTTTCTAGTGAGGTTTTATTTTAAATTTATCAGAAATTTTCACCTCAGCAAATAACAACCATATTTGACTCATTTTTACTTGAATAAGTTGTTATTCCACAACACATCCCTCCCTATCCTTAAAGTGCCTTCCAAGGAATTTGCAAACAAATAATTTCCATGTTGTGTTGTATTTTAGGGTATGAGAATTATGAAGTGATATTTGGTTTCTTGCCAACTCTTTCACCAGGAAAGAAACCTTTTTTTTTGTTCAATTTCAATAAGTTTTTATCATATTTAATCCATGAAAAAATTTTGAGGTTTGAAATTGAAGGGCTCTTCAAGCATTATTTTTTCCTAGTTTATTTGTTCCTATATTTTCAGTTAGAAAAATTTTCTCAAATACATCTACAAAAGCAGTATTTAAAGGGTAATCAGTGGTCAATTTTTCATTAGACTTCATTAGTCATAAAATATCCTTAACGATTCATTTTTACAAACTTTGTAGACCAATTTCTTTTAGTATGCTTTAGTCTTTTACTCACTGAGAAAATACCAAGAATTTTGTGAGAAGTCAAGCATATTTTGCAACTAAGTGAACAAACTAAGTTGGTTGATTGATTTGAATCTTAAGGGGGCTTATAAACTAAATTTGGATGTATAAGTCATAACGTCATATTTTTATGTAAAAGGGAACTTAATCAACATGTAGTTCATGGGTTCAACCCAAACCAAAGTTGAATCTGTCAACAACATCTTATAAAAAGGCAATAGGAAGAGAGTGAAGGTTGAGAAGAAGAGGTCCAAAAATTAGCCTCATTGCATGTAATGGTTATTCTTAATGGAATTACTCTTATTCTCTAATTATGGCTCTCTCTCTTCATATTTTTATGATGTATTTTAGTTCTTGTATTTTCATCGGTGTTTTTATAATGTATTTCAGTTCTTGTATTTTCATCAGTGTTCTTGTCATTAGTTTCATGTCATGTCTATATGTTTTATATCCTCCTATCTCAACATTCTTGGCTTCTGGATCTTAGCCCCCAAGATCTAGATTAGTGATATCATATCAGGGTACAACTTCATGTGAATGAGGGTTTAAAACATATTTCAAATTGAAATTTTTGTAGCAATCTCCAACCTTCTTTTGGCACTTTTGGAGTCTATTTTCTTATCCATACATTGTAAGTATCACAGTCGTTCCACAAGCATTACAGGTTTTTCCATTCTCAAATCTTCATTGACCATTGTAGGAGAATTTTTACATGGACTCACTACATCCATTGGTCTACAAAATGGAGGTTCCACGACCTATACAATAACCCATGTCACTCTACAAACCCTTGGCATCCTTTGTGTCCTTTTGCAATTGGTATTCTCGCATTCGTTGTTATTATAGATCTATACATCCATGCCACAACTTAAAAAAATTGTATGCAATGCATAGAATCTTGTACGGCCTCATTTCTAAGCATTTCTCAGCTTTCCCATGGTTGTATGGTCACCATAGAAGCATAATGATGGATGAAACATAGAGAAGCAATCTTCAAAAAACTTCATGCAAGTGCTACGACCTACATGGAGCATTTTAGAAGGTGCACAATATCATTTGAAAGGATTTTTTGTTATCTCAAATGGGTTTTTTACATAATTTTATTTCATTTCCCAGTTTGAGAGATATGAGCGATTAAAGCTACACATGTCTGAAACGTTGTGTGGTCGCACGTACCATGAGTTTCAACAATAATTTTCTCACTCCACATGTCACCAAAGTGAAAGCGCCTTATATCAATGGAAATATCTCTTCAATACCTCAAATGGGTCTTCGATTTAATTTGATTTCATCACCTTTAGTTGACGTTATCAGCAAAGTTACAACAAGATATTTATTTCTCAAATAAAAATCAAAAGAAATGAAAAGAAAAGAAAACCATGGTTTTGGGTAGACCACAAACCCACAGTTATGGGTTAACCACACATAACCCTTTAATTTTCTCATGGCATATTGTAATCATGATTGTACATTAAACATAATGGGGTCCCTCTTTTTTCTTTAGCATTTGAAATGATGGGGGTCATCATTCTCTAGGGGGGGAGGATTGATCTAAATCATAGGGGGCCTTATAACCTAATATCGGATGTATAAGTCATAACGGCATATTTGTATCTAAAATAGAACTTAATAAACATGTAGATGATGGGTTCAACCTAAACCAGAGTTGAATCTATCAACAAGACATATTATAAGAACACAATAGGAAGAGAGTGAAGGTTGAGAAGAAGAGGTCCAAAAATTGGCCTCATTAAATGTAATTGTGTTTCTTAATGGAATTACTCTTCTTCTTCAATTCTTTCTCTCTCTCTATTCATATTTTTATGATGTATTTCAGTTCTTTTATTTTGATCAGTGTTCTTGTGATTAGCTTCATGTCATATCTATATGTTTTATCTCCTCCTCATCAACATTATTTTCTCTTGGATCTTATCCCCCAAGATTCAGATTAGTGATTGGTACTTAATATAATAATTTTACTAAGATAAGAGTCTATGGATGTGAAATCTCTCCATATCATTTCCTAGTATTTCCTCCAATCATAATTTTTTCTCTTGGGTTCATCGAATGGATTTTGGATTTAGATCATGTACATTTTGTGGAAAAAAAGGAGGTTATCTTCAAGATAAAAGCACAAGTGGGACCATTTGTTGTAAATAGTAGAGCTACTAATAAAGAGGTAGATTTTTTGTTAGCACAACTGAAATTTTCATTTGGAATCAGTTGGTCTTATGATCCGATTGGAAGAATGTCATCTATCATAGTTAAGAAAAATTCTACTCCCTGTGTTCATTTATCAAATCCAAATATTGAAAAATATGTAAACAATGACACTTGGGAAGAAGGAATTCTTGAATAATTACCAGCATAGAAAGAAGAAAAAGAATCAACATGAATTGATGTTTAAGCAACCCCCTAGCAGAAGGAAAAAGAACTCAAGAGGACAATTGAGAATGTTTTATAATCATAGGGAATTGAGTTCAGAGTTTACAAAAGATAGAGAACAAGGGATGTAGAAGAGACTATGTCAGAAAATAGATCCTCAGATAATTTCTTCGCTAACTATAGTTGTTCTTTCAATGGAGCTTGTTTTCAATTTGTAGGAAATAGAAATAACAAAAGGACAATCTTCTCCTTCAACTTCTTATTATTCTAATCAAAGTATTTTCTCCAAGTTCAAGGAAATTAAGAAGAAGAATGAAACTTTGAAGTCAATGACCTACTCTCTGTTTTGGAAGAAACCCTCTTACACAAAAAACATATTTTTGTTAGCTCTAAATGTTGAAAAATGACCATTTCAATTATCTTTTCTTGAATCCAAGGTACCAGGAGCTAACGCTGCATAAGACTTCAAGACTTCTATGTTTTCTTTTAATATTAAATAGATTCATCCTTCTGATCGGATTGATTTTCACGGACAGAAAGGTGAAATGATTTATTCTACTCTAACTAGCTTGACAATAAGTTTATCAAAATTACAAAATTCATTAAATAATATTATTTTTGTGTTAAAGATAGAGAGAATGTTTTCTCTTGCTAAAGAACCTAGAATCAAATAATTGGAGGATAGTGTTATTAAATTGGGTTTACATACTCATGATATTAATGCTTCTTGGGAGATTATAAAAAATAGAAATGCAAATATTCAAGTTATTCATAAGAGATTAAAGATGCCTACTATAGAACATCCACAGACACAAGAAGTTGGAGAGCTTGAAAAGGAGAAAGAATTAATTTTGCAAATGATATTTGAACAACTTGAAAATACAAAACATGGAACCCCAAATGGATAAATTATTAAAGGAAAAGAGAAAACACTACCCTCCACATCTCAAATCAGTTTAGAAGTAAATGGGGCAACAAAAGAATTATCACAGGCTTTATCATCCCTAATTTTAAAGAATCAAGAAATTGGTAATTTGAAAGAAGATCTAGAAAAGGTTGAGAAAGAAAAAATCAACTTTGATAATTATTTAATTGTTGAAATGAAGAAAAATTCTAGGTTGCAAAAACAACTTGAATGGAAACTAAGTCAGATTGACAGTGTTCAATGTTTAATACAGGCTAAAGAGAAGATTTGGATGAAAGTAATGTCTTCAATATATGACGTTTGGTCATAAATTGAAATTATTGTTGAACATGAAGAGTTGTTGCAATGAGCAGTGAAAGCCATTGATGAGATTAATGATGAGTTTGGAAACAACCATAGCCAAGAAAACAAGATCATTAATTTTTAAATGCAAAGACAAAGCATGAGTTGGAATAATTTGGTATTGATGATTGAACTAATTCGGTTTTGCAAACTAGAAAAATTCTAACAAATAAAAACTTAATGTTGAAAATGAAATATAAATGTGAAAGTTGTAGACACATATGAATTAATTTTCCAAAAAATTATCTATTTTATAACAAAAAGGATTGCCTTCTATTAAAAATTCACAAGGCAAAATAGTAACAGAAGAAGAGTATCAAAGATTATTGCACAAAGTAGCAATGGATAAATCAAAATTTTCCAGAATAAAAGGAGATATAAGTGGTCAAAGTTTACTCAAGAAATTATTTGATAATCTATTTGTTTGTTATGAATGAGACTTTTTGTTCATAGTTAAAGCAACCTTTCAGAAATATACAAAAGTGGATGAAGCTTTAAGGAAAATGGTTACTTTAACTTATCCAATGGAAGATGAATGGGAGAAGCTCATTAATCTGATTGCATAGTTCAGATAATCAGGGTAACATTTCAGAAGAAAATTATATTTTATCAAGTGATCAAGACAGTTCCAAATTTTTAGGAGTGAAATCATAACATAATTGAATATTATGGGATTGAATGCTCAAATCAAGGACAATTGAAGAAAATCAAGCTGAAAATTTCCTTTCTTTTTCAAATCGTTATTAAATAACAAATTTGGTAAAATAACAAGGGTGGTATTACCATGTTTATGGGATGAAAATGATCAGTTAGTTTCCTGGGAAGCATTTGAGAAAATGTTGTCAAGTTTAGAACATTAAATGAACAGGATTCCTGAAGTAGTTGAAGCTCTAATAGGTCAAACTATTGTAAATTATCTTCTGACTTTCAGCTTATGTGGTTAGTGAAAACTATGTTCCAGGCCAAGCCAAGTTACTTCAAACACTCCAGCTTACAGATGGCTTGTTAAGATGTCCTTGCCTATTAGTTCCCAGATGAAGCAATAAGGAAAAAATGTGAAAAAATGGTGACACCTCTAGAAGTACAGGTCATGGGAGGAGCTGATATCTAATTAGGCCAATCAATGAAGTATTTTTATTTAATTTTTTAAATTTCAAGAATCATCATTTTTCTCTTTATGATAAAGTTTTGTGTTTTAAAGTTTTATTAAGATATCCTTAGTTAGAAGTAGTTAAGATAGTTAACAAATTTTAATAGTTACTTTTGCAATAGATTTTCATGTAATATTTATAGACACGGGAACCAAAGACAAGGGGTTCAAAGTTTTGAAATTTTGATCACTTGTGTAATGGTTATGCTTCCTTGGAGAAAATAAAATCACTAGATTGATTCCAGTACATTGGTGTATTGCACTATGTGTTACTTTTCTTATTTGATCTCCATTTTTTTTCTTCTTATGAAACATGTGTATGATGGTAGTATGTTCATTTGGATGAGTTGCAAATTTATTTATGTATCTATAAGAGTTACAAAAAATACCTGTGAGCATTGTTCAAAGAAACCTTAATAGGCTCTCCACTATTTTTTCATCTTCCTTCTTTGTCTAAATTATCCATATTTTCTATCTTAAGGTTTTAACTCTAGATTCTTTAAAGCCCAACTTATAAACCTTAACTCCTATAAAATTATTATTTTCATGTAGCAAATATTCAAAACCCAAGGTCGTTTCATGAAATTTGATTTAGAAGAAGGACAGATATCCCAAAAATTGCTACACAATTCCTTCCTTGAAAGCTTCAAAAATCCCAGTAGGTTCTAGCAAGATTTTGTCAGATTTTCCCATACAAACCATAATTTATCCCTTGAAAATACAAAATGAGGTCTATATATATGCACTTAAATCCCAATGCCCTCCCATAAACCACTAGTGGTATTTTGAAAAATTACCAAAAAACTTTAGAAAAATGCTAGCCACCTGAATTATGAATGTTTACAAATTTTGATATTCTAGTTGTAGGGTGGACCCTTATTAATTTTGTTGTAGAGGTTCTCTCTCTCTTGGATGTACATTCAGTCTTTTCTCTCTTGGTTGGGCACTACCGGTGTTGGGCACTACCTTGGTTGAGTTTTCGATGGTTCCGATGGTCATGTCGATGTCAATGTTGATTATTGGGGTTGCACCTATGATTGTGCCTATTGTTGTTGTGGAGGCTTTGAGCTGGAACCTGCCTCTGTTGATGCCATCTGTGTCAATGGTGGAAATCCACTTTGAATGGCTGATTCATATAAATCCATAAGATTCCTCCATTCTTTACCATATGGAACATCACGTAACCATGCATCTATGATGTTTCCTTCTAGGTTAGTGATGGCCTCGTAATCAGATCTACCTCACTCCATGAAAATATACTTCAGTATATAAAAAAAATATCAAAATTATTATCGTACAATTTCACAATTTTCTTTACCTAAAAGGCAGAACCCTTTTCCCTGAAGCCCTTGTGATCTTATTTTATTGTAATCAAGCTTTGTATGAAAGCTTCCTTGGGATACATGTCTCCATCATTGTCGAAGAAATTTTGAAGTCTCTTTCGATAAATCACTTCACGTTTCTTTTTGAAACCTTATATTTCCTTTGTTAGTGCCTCCATCTCATCCTTGACCAACATCACCAATTCCTGCTTTCTTTTCATCTAGTTATCCCTTTCTACCCATTCGTACCTATTGATGTTTACCCTCACCGCCTCTTCCTTAGGCACTCGATTAAGAAAGTCTATAATCACCTCTTACTTAGGAAAAATCACCAATAGTGCTCTTAATGGCTTCCATTTATCTATGGGCTCTTCTAATGGTCTCAATCATTTCTTCGATGAATTCCAGTTGATTCTAATGCTTACTTACTATCTGTATTATTCATCCCATGCTATTTTCCTGAATGCTTTAAGGGAAGGTTTGTTGGTGTGCTATTTCTTCAAAAGGTCCAACTCAGTATTGATTCTCTTGACGTGTTATTTGGCCCATAGGAGCTCTATCTTGGAAATTTGTAGCTCTTTCCTTTGGTTTGAAAGCAGGTCTTGTGGCTCCTCAGCAATTTCTGATGTTTTTAATGATTCCACCTACCTAGCCAAAGTACACATGGCATTTCTCATGTCCAATTCTACTATGATTGGGTCCCCGACACTCGTCTCATCATAATAACAGTATGCTTCATTACTCTTCCCCTTCAACTGGATATCGACAAAGTTCCTAGCAGATGAGGAGTCCATTATGGCTGGTGTTGAATTTGGCTAGTTACGTTTCTAG
Source organism: Pinus tabuliformis (assembly GCA_031772625.1). NCBI lineage: Eukaryota > Viridiplantae > Streptophyta > Pinopsida > Pinales > Pinaceae > Pinus > Pinus tabuliformis. The sequence goes on from CM062820.1 coordinate 711,787,443, forward strand.
GTGTGTGCAAGACGAGCTATAGGGTGACTTGTACAAAATGAAAAAAATGTGTTATAAAATTGGAAAGGCATAAATTTTTTCTTATCTTGATATTTACTTGTGACATTATCATGATCTTATTAGATTATTTATGTTATTCCTTTATCTTCTTCTCATAAAGAAATCATCAAACAAAAAACATGAATATCATGGACACCAGAAGTAGGCACTCATACAGGGATAAAACCCTTATATAGGTGAAAACCTATTCAAATAATATTCCTTTAGTATATTCAAAATGAGATAGACTAATACTCTAGACCAACAGACCTTCCTCCTCCACCAATTCGACCCTCAAATTGTTCTTTCGACCTTCAAAGATCGACTACAACAATATTGCATCAACATTGCTTCAATACTGCATCAATATTGCAAGAAGGACAAATTTTCGACCCTACTGCATCAGAATTTAGGTCCATCTTCAAGACTGCAATTTCAGCCCTTCTGCATCTTTACTTTCTTCGCACGTGTGAGACAAGAGAGAGAAAATTTTAGCTTCCTTAGAAAGATAATGACCTCCTTCTCCTTTGTTAGCCCTTTCCTTCTTCCTTCTTTAATTTCACACTTTTTTGCTTCCAACCATTGCAATTTGAACTTGCTGAGTGAGTTCTCCAAATGAGACAATTTTCTCCAATATATAGTGAGTCTTTGAGGTTGAATTCCCTTGTTTAGGCCGACTTGGGGGAGGAGGGATAGAAGACCTAATTTACACTATAATAAATTTCTTTCTTGACAAGTAGAGCCCAATAAGGGTCTTTTACATTATGACATGGAAAAGGATACTTGACATAAGCTCTAGAAGACTACAATAAAGGCTTTGACCTATAAAAAATTAACCCAAGCATGAAACCCAAGTTTTAACAAGTCAAATTATTTAATAATAAAATTTTGTTTTTCTTTCTTTTGACAAATATATTACATCATGACTCAAATATAATTATGAAGACTGACACTAGTTACATTCTTCAACACTCCCTATTAACTAAGGAGTTATCCATAATAACATATATATAGAGGTACATGGAAGATCTCAAAATGAACTACAAAGAGCTATAGAACACTCAGTGTTGCGGACCAGGGTATTCTATCCAGGTGGGACTAAGGGGACTCAAACTTTTGCCAACTCTAGGTACCATCAGGATTTTGATCTCTACCACCAACCGAGGGATCTAGGTGTGTATCCAAGGTCAGAGCTCCATGACCAATGCCACCCTCCCTCTTCGGGATCTATAGATAAACGCATAGGCTAGAAATATGTCCTCTGAATCATCTTTCCCTTAGATGCTTCATCTCTCCATATCAAACTAAATCATATGTATCCATTTGTCCAAGCATGTTTCTAGAGTGTTCAACCTTATATGGATAAATTTACATGTAAAAACACAAACCCCAATCAATAATAAACTTTCAAATATATATACAAGCAAACAAAATATTTGGGGTCTTCAATCATTCAGATGTTGCTAATATCATCATTAAGTTATCCATATACAATTTTTTCGAAAAATTTCTTATTCTTTCATTTCTTGAGCAGCACCAAATACATCAACAAATTTTCTGAAGTCTTTTGTTCGCAACTTCATGCACATTCATCAATAGTACTTTTTCTTACTTCAAGATATTCACTATTATAGTATTCCCTCCCTCTCAAATGGGGATACATACCCTTTCTTCTATCCAGGATCCCTCTCAATTTAGGGAGATCAACCACTTCTTTCTTCTATAACATCAGAGAACATTTCATGGTTCCATCCCTTCTTATGGCATCAAGTTCATCTTGATCATCATTATTCATATAAATTCCTTCATCGTGCTTATTAATATCACATGAGCATCTTCATCATCTTGAATATTATGTACCTACAAAAAAATTAATGGAAACTACAACCAAAATACATATACAGAAGCATGAAGTTAACTATATTAAAGTTATGTCAATATAATGGAAGCATCATAGCAATCAAATACTTCAGACATTAAATACCTAAACCTAGTTAGGTTCATAATCAGAAAGAGACACATACTAGACTTCAACCTCTTGCTACGGTTTTGTCACAAACCCTTAGACTCCATAGTTGAGACACAAAGCCTTAGATATCAGTAATTCAATCAAATAACAATCTATACATCTAAGGTTTCAACAATTTTAGAGTCTATTAGGGTTTGTTGCAAACCTTATTTTTTATCATCAAAACTAAATCATATTGGAAAATAATATCATTATATCTTAGAATATATATCTCTACTAGGGATTTGTTACAAACCCTAAAATTCATAAAATATTGAAATTAGGTTATCATATTAGCATACACGTAACTAGGATTTCATGCACTAGAATCACATATCAATATCTATATCTACTAGGTAAACCCAATACACAAACATTAATACATCTAAATTAGGTATACAACAATTTCATTTAGTCTAGGGTTTATATTGGACAAATACACACCTAGGGTTTCATTCTTAGGACCTTATTATAGGTATTAAAAGGTTTTTCTCATAAACCCTAATCACCAAACCCTGGATATCTATGCTTTCAATACATAAAATAGACATTAACAAAAAACACTAAAGGGTTAGGGTTTCTATCATAACAATACCAAAACCTAAATATCAAAAGAATATGTATTCTATATTTCATCAACAACCCTATGTATACTAGGGTTTCATAATCAATATTGAAATACCTTTAGTAGCAAGAGGCTGGTGTTTTATAGTGAACCCTAGAGGTTAGGATTACACAAGAATGATTAAATAATATCATAAGGGTATATTCAATCTAATGATTAATCACCCTAATGTTATAGACATTTTTGTGCCTTATAGCATGAAGCATGAAATGTCAATAATCTAAGGGATCCAAAGTCCCTAAACATGTTGTTCCTACCCCTAGAGGAACAAGGTCAGCAAACCACAGCACTGAATATCAGTTCTCCACCTGAAAACACTCAAAAACAAGCTAATTCTGGATCATGTCAACTGCTCCACTGAGCATCTGCACTGAATGTCAACTGCTCCACTGTGTACCTGCGCTGAAGGTCAACTGCAAAGAAGGCTACCTGCGCTAGGCGAGTTTGGCCAAGTGGCACAGTCATTCCTCAAGGTGTCAATGCCCAAGAAGCTTCCAAAATGACACTTGGATCAGGGAATTCGACTTGTGATGAGTAAGAGGGTCTAGATCTCCAAGTGGAAGCAAGAACCTCCAAGTGGACTCAAGAACTGAAGAATAACTGAAGTGGGAGAGGACACTAGTCAGCTTCATGCCAACCTCAAGCTGACTCATCCTTTCTCCAAAACTCCTATATATAGAGCTCTCTCATGACGTCTAAGGAGGCGGGAATCTGGTGAATGTAAGGAAGTGCTGTTGGTTTGAGTATAGAACTATTGGGTGATTTGCTTGAAGGAGGTGAAGAGGAGATTTCTTTCTGCTGGGAGGTGATGCTGGATTGGGCCTTTTATGGTTGTATCACTTCCTGAACTTTACTTCTTCCATTAATAAAGCATTTGAAGTTCTTCTATATGCATGTGTCTCAATGGCGTATTGATACTTGTATATTTGATTTATTCTAATCCTTGAATCGATTATGAATGTATGCTTCTTGTAGTTTCCCTCTCTTGCCATTTTGCAGGATCTTGGTGTAGCTGGGCCAGTGAAAGAGTAAGGAGCTGGGAGCAAGCAGCAAAGAGAGAAGATTGGATCAATCATTAGCGGAAGACAACGGTTAGTGGATCTCTTTCTCCCCTCTCTTACATCTCATAAAGAAGTAATCTCGAATAGCTTTGCTTTGATTGTTGCTGAGGTACTATCACCCTTAGAGTGGGATAGGGTCATTCCGTATTGGATACTTTTCCCAACAAAAAATTGGCGACTCCACTGGGGATCGTATCTTGTTGGTTGTTTGTGTTTTTGCTATTCATTTCATAAACACAGGGAGTACCGAATCGAACTGCATTTGAATCTTTCAAATGCAAAGTAGAGGGCAGCTACTCTAGCTCAGGTTCTGGGCAAATTTATGATTTGAATAGCTGATCCACAAGGACTCTAAATAGCTCTTAGTGATAGCTTTTCATCCTCCTTTTCATCCCTTAGTGTGTACTTGACTGATAGCTTCTGATTTGGCCAAAAACTGTGAATTTTTGAGCAATCTGTGACCCAGAAACTGAGAAAAACGAAAGTTTGTCTCTTCAGTGCAGGCACTGTGAAGGCAGTCTGCATTTCAGCGCAGTTCCCGAAGGGGCTACCTGCGCTGAAGGTCAAACTGCCAGTGTACTACCTGCGCTGAAACAGTTTTGCCCAGTGCTACTAGGGTTCCCTCCTGTTTATTGCCCTGTTTTCACTCTTGTTTTTGCAGCCTGTTGCCAGTCAATGTACCTATCTGAAACCAACTTTCCTTGCCACTATTCCGCCTCGGTTGTATAAAGAAACTGTATTTGTTCTTTGTGTATTTCTTATATCATTTGCAGTTTCCCATAACGAAAGTGAACTAGTCTTGCTGTGGCCTCTTAGATCTAGACCTGTGATAAGTGTCGTTTTGATCTTAAGAGTTAGTTTGTTTGTTGTTCATAGCTGATTGAGCTTTTGCTTTCGTCATATGGTTTGAATTTATATATTTCTAGTGTCGAAACAAGTAAATCTTAAGGTGTCTTTTGATTTTGGATAAGCTTGTTTGCTTTCGCTTGAAATTGAATTCGAAATTATACAACAGCTTTCTTTTTGTATTACATCAACATTAAGGAAGAGAAAAGAAATACCTGCATTTTGCATTTTGCATTTGATAAGTTTGTATGTTGATTTAGGGAAAAGTGCATTAGTGTGTGCTCTTTGATCTGTGTGAAAAGATGATGTCTTTCTTTTCCCTCAGTAGTTAAGATTTTCATAAGTCAAAAAGATTGAAAAAGCTTGCTTCTCATCTTAGACTGCATTTAGGAATTTGTATCAATACATCTCGTGGTGAACCTTGAAAGGCAAACTTTAAAAAGATCAACTTAAAATATATTGAATGAACCTAACAACGCTTTGAAACATAACGCAAACACATAGAGGTCTAAGCTAGAGACGTGTTCCGGCGTCGTTAAACGTAGTGATTGTCGATCTCGACGAAGGTGGGTGATTCCTCCTGAGAGTCGGTGGCACTAATACGGACTTGTGCTCCCACGTACCGTCGCGTATATATTGGGAGACCCCTATAGGAACAAAGCCTTTATCCATAGGAAACCGTGTCGGTCGCCCTACTGATCGCAATGCAGTGAACACAGCATTCACGAAGATCGACCACCCGTACCGTAAAACGTATTTTGTGGTTTTGCGAAAAGTTTGGCACACCCTCTGCCTAGAACTCCAGAGTAGTTTCTTTTGGCCTTTTTCAAACTCTATAACTGAAAAAGTCCATCCGAGCATTTGTCACTTTGGGCTCGTTAAAACATCGAAGGAGACTAGAGTCATCTTTAGCTTTTTCTCGACTCTTAAAAAGTGAAAAAGCAAGTTGTGTCTAAAGCGTCGTTATAAAATTTATTTTAAACGGAACATAATCACCTCCTATTCCCGCGTTGATCTGTAGGTTGAGAACATGGAACGCCCCAACCAAGGAATTCCACATGATGGAAATCCTAGTCCTTTCTCCTCTTGGGGAGAAGTTGGTGCGCCCCACATGGCCACATTGTCGCTTCCAGGACTGACAATTGGCCTTCCTATTTGGCTATTCTCAACCAATGTAGTTCAGAACACCATGGTTCCTGAACAGTCGAGTCAACAGTTAGATCAGTCTAGAGCTGCCCACCAGCCTTCTACTTCCTATAACTCTTCCTCCAATCCTTCATCTTCGCAAGGTAGAGCCGGCAAAAGCCAAGCTCCCATGGAGAAGAAGGAGAAGAAGAAGAGAGAGAAGAAGAAGAAGGAGCCTAAGGCGACTGGGGGCAAGCAAAAGACATCTGACAAAAATCCACACACAGCACAGACCGGGCCTAAATCGCCATGTGTCATATGTAGAGGAGACCACTTCCATATAGATTGTCCCTGTATTCCCCGGATACTAAGGGACTGGTCCCCTCGTTTGCGCAATTCAGGAGCATCAACCTCTGATAGCCATGTTGAATGCTTACCGTCAACCAGCGAAAGTGAAGGTTCAAGACAAAGAGGGGGAGCAAGATCCCCCTGCAGACTGTGTGAAGGCGATCACGCCATCCACCATTGTCCCTTCTTAGACGAAGCGAAGAGAGTTTTGGAAGATCGCCCGGTTTCACCGTTGAGACTTCCTCCTGGATACAAAAAACTCGTGCCAAGTCCTTCGTTGGTTGAAAATACAGCTGGCCCGCTCAAGTGGTCAGCTGAAGCGTCAGTCATTGAAAATGAACCTACTGAATCCAGACCAGACGAAAGTCTAAAGGTCGAAACGGCAGTTGACCTGGTTTCGCCTTCAGAGGTTTCATCTTCAAATGACACCGTCACTGAAGATTCATCTTCAAATGACACCCACACTGAAGAGAATAAGGATGACACCATCCAGATTCTTTTCATCAACACAGACTCTGATGAGCATCAGGGCAATGCGCCCATTCCTTTATTGCAGGAAGGAACATCGTCAGGGTCATATCCGGCCGTGTATTCGGTCCCACCACCAAGCAACCTGGTTGTGTCCTTTGATTGGAACCAACTAGGCAGACCCCGGTTGCCAGCCAGTATACCATTCAGAATCATAGTCCAAATTTATAAAATGGTAATGGCTGGAACTATCATTGATGAAGGGGCATCTGTGAGTATCCTTTCCTCTATTGCTTGGAAAGCACTGGGTTCCCCGGAGCTTTTGCCTGAGATAAGAAATCTCTCGGGCTTTGATAAAGGAACCAGTCGACCATTAGGGATCCTCCCCAATGTACCTGTTACATTGAAAGGGAAGACCGTTCAAATGAACGTGATGGTCGTTCAAGGACCCTTGGATTATAACCTACTCCTTGGACGAGACTATATATATTGCATGGGAGCTATAGTCTCCTCACTCTTTAGAGTAATGTGTTTTCCACACGAAGGAAGAATGGTCAAGCTCGTAGACCAACTTTCATTTCCGGGATCACGCATCGCAAATAGTCACATACCAACCCTGAATGGTCTATTCACTCAAGAAATGTCTCCACCCCCAGTCCTCCTTCCCAATGAGTGCGAGTGATTCGGAAAGATGGGACTGGAACCCAGGGGGCATGCATCCTGGTCTGCTTCGGGCAGAGGAAACCTTGGGTATAAGGTAGAATTTCCGCGAAAGAATATGACTAGTCCGTACCCCGTCCGTGGATGGAAGAGGGGTTGTTCTAGAATAGGATTCTTTTGTCAAGGTTACTTGTTTGACAAAGGTCATTCACCATTGTCCACTTCGGTAGACAGTGCCGAGGAAATGTTTTGTTTGAAAGATTAACGAAACAATCTTTGGGTAACCAGAAAGAGGCAAGCCTCCCTCAATAACACCAATGTTTTATCTTTGAGTAGTGTTCTTCTCTTGTCGCAAGTAGCTGCTCTCTTGTCGCAAGTAGTTGTTCTCTTGCGATCTTGCAAAAGAGCTGTCAAAAGTTGGGCTGACGGGAAGACAAGTACCACATAAGACCTATTAAAAATAACGAGAAGACAAGTATCGTTAGCATTAGACTAGCAAGACGACAAGTAGCTGTGAACACCCAAAGAAAAATAGAGGTGGGGGAGAGGAGGGGCAGCCTTGAAATTGTATTTTATACCTTGGGGCATGCAAACCTTTTGGAGTGCAAGCTAAGAGCAGTTATTTATCTGCTTTTAGGATTAGCCGTTTCCGAACTTGCATAAAGAAAGGATGAGAGGGAGCATAGCTTATGTAAGATGCGAGCTCTATAAAAAATGGAATCTTACAGGAGACATTTCTTATCTTATGACTGGGATATCGAGCAGTTTTACCGCGGAATTTATGCTCGTTAAAAAATAGAAAAGCGAGATCCGAGCAGTTTTAGTACATAGTTCATGCTCGTTAAAAAATAAACATAAGGTTGAGCATTCAAGCTCATTAAAAAATGAACATACCCCGGTAAATAACCATTGTGATCGTAAATTTATTAGCCATAAAAAGCCTTGGTCGTGTTTGCACCTGCCACCTCCATTCCATTTGGCCAATCGTTCACCTCCATATGATTGTTTACCTATTTTGAGGAACAGCTGCGAAGAGTGATTTCACTTAGCCATCCTTGTGACACTGTCGTGATTGGAAAATTCCAACCTGTACCTGGAATCTGCTGCTATCCCTGTTTATCACTCGTTCCTCAAAAGACGAGTCTTCTTTGAGCTCTTTTCATCTGACTCGTAAAATATGAAAAGTTTGCCGAGTTTTGGCCTTCCAGCTCGTTAAAAGGACCGGAAGAGCTATCCCTCCTCTAGATTTTAATCTTTTTGGACCTGAGGGATTATTGCACAAAAAGGTCGAGCGCTTGTTTTATTCGGCTCGTTAAAGTTATCGAAAACTCATCCCTTTTGTATTGTTTTATACTTTTTCGGACTTAAGGGATTAGATGACGAAAAAGGAATTTTGGAGTTAACTTTCTGTACCTTTTCAGACTCTCTAAAAATGAAAAGGACCGAGTTTTCCTTGTCGTTAGACTCGTTAAAATGATTAAATAGCGACAAACTTGTCTTTAGACGAGAACGAGTTTCCCTATCGCTAGGCTCGTTAAAACATAGCTATGGGCTTGCCCGAAGGGCAGGTTATAGAACAAGCATATGTTATCCTCCTCAAGCTTGACAAAAATAAAGAGGTACTGGTCAAAAATGACTGGGGAAAAATTGGGAGAACCTCAAAGCTTTAATGGTAGCAAGTCACTCTTGAACATGACACTTTTCCTCCGTATCACATCGGGTTGGGTTGTTTCATTCACCGGTCTCATCACCATGGTCCTCGCCAAACCATCCACATTTGGGGTAATGCTATCGATCCATCGCATCAGTGTCGTTATATGTTCAAGAGATATTGTTCAGAAAGAGTCAACCGTGTCCCATCCACTGCCATACATTATCCTTCATCCACCCATGATCGCCACCCTGAATCATATGTCACAGATTGTTTTCACCTCCACTAAAATCATTAGCTCCGTTCCGTGTCACTGATGTGGGATTCATTAAGGCCCTCCTTTGACGAATCGCTTCTTGTCGACTTCAGCTCATTATCCAAGAAGTTGATCTAGGAACAACCCCCTTCAGTACTTTGAAGCTTGCATGCCTCAATGGCAAGTTTCTCACTTCCGGCGACAGGTATACATCAATGACCTTCGACCAGAAGATTTTGCGTGGTGTTCGACGCCAAGTCCTTTATTCACACCACGTGAATTGTACTGCAGTACCTTGAGGGTCATTATCATTATCGGTGATTCCTCTCGCGCTTGTTAACGGTTTACATTATTGACCGGTAATCAAGCGATGTCTTTCCATGTTCGACTTCAGCGCAATTCTCACATGGATCGACTTGTACTTAGAGTGAAAATCGAACGAGTTTGAAGACCCCGGATCTAGTTTCATCCATCCGGGCTGCGATATATATTCAGGAAAAATAAAGACATTTGATATGTACATCATTGCAGCAGATGATCATCCTACTCAAAGGATGATAATTTCAGCAAAGAATTATCAGTCTATCATCAGAGGATCGTCTGTTATATGTACCAAAATGAATTTATAAAGTTGAGCATGGGAATGCCCGCCTCAGCTAGATCATGAAAGAAGAATGAAAAATAATGTATTGTATTGTATTTTATTACAGGTCACCTCTCAGCGATTGAATGAACTTCGGATCCTCCTGATAAAGCATTTCACCCGATAAACGACCTCATACTTTAGGGGGCAACTGTTATAGACATTTTTGTGCCTTACAGCATGAAGCATGAAATGTCAATAATCTAAGGGATCCAAAGTCCCTAAACAAGTTGTTCCTACGCCTAGAGGAACAAGGTCAGCAAACCACAGCACTGAATATCAGTTCTCCACCTGAAAACACTCAAAAACAAGCTAATTCTGGATCATGTCAACTGCTCCACTGAGCATCTGCACTGAATGTCAACTGCTCCATTGTGTACCTGCGCTGAAGGTCAACTGCAAAGAAGGCTACCTGCGCTGGGCGAGTTTGGCCAAGTGGCACAGTCATTCCTCAAGGTGTCAATGCCCAAGAAGCTTCCAAAATGACACTTGGATCAGGGAATTCGACTTGTGATGAGTAAGAGGGTCTAGATCTCCAAGTGGAAGCAAGAACCTCCAAGTGGACTCAAGAACTGAAGAATAACTGAAGTGGGAGAGGACACTAGTCAGCTTCATGCCAGCCTCAAGCTGACTCATCCTTTCTCCAAAACTCCTATATATAGAGCTCTCTCATGAGGTCTAAGGAGGCGGGAATCTGGTGAATGTAAGGAAGTGCTGTTGGTTTGAGTATAGAACTATTGGGTGATTTGCTTGAAGGAGGTGAAGAGGAGATTTCTTTCTGCTGGGAGGTGATGCTGGATTGGGCCTTTTATGGTTGTATCACTTCCTGAACTTTACTTCTTCCATTAATAAAGCATTTGAAGTTCTTCTATATGCATGTGTCTCAATGGCGTATTGATACTTGTATATTTGATTTATTCTAATCCTTGAATCGATTATGAATGTATGCTTCTTGTAGTTTCCCTCTCTTGCCATTTTGCAGGATCTTGGTGTAGTTGGGCCAGTGAAAGAGCAAGGCGCTGGGAGCAAGCAGCAAAGAGAGAAGATTGGATCAATCATTAGCGGAAGACAACGGTTAGTGGATCTCTTTCTCCCCTCTCTTACATCTCATAAAGAAGTAATCTCGAATAGCTTTGCTTTGATTTTTGCTGAGGTACTATCACCCTTAGAGTGGGATAGGGTCATTCCGTATTGGATACTTTTCCCAACAACACCTAACAATAATATTTTAATATTCAAAACCATATACATAACGATGTCAATAATGTAAAATAAATTTCAAAAGAAGAATGATCGTACCTTTTACATGAAGATATATATATATATATATATATATATATATATATATATATATATATATATATATATATATATATATATATATATATATATATATATATATATATATACAAAGCTTATAGTCTAAGGCATACCTTGAGTTATTCCTTAAAAAAAACTTGTAGGACATAAATTCTTGAAGATATTCCTTTGAAATTGAACTTCTAACATGCTTCAAGTCTATCCTTTGAAGTCTCCTCCAGAACCCTTGAGCATTCATTTGTGTTCTCGTAATCAAGGAAAATATAAAAAAAATGGTTATTAGCATATAATATAAACAAGTCTTGTTGTGAGGAGCAAACCAAACATGAAAAGATGAAACAAATAACAAAATAATTATCTCTTGTATAATGGTGAAGGATCCCTCTTAACCAAATCCTTTTGAGGGATACCAACAAATTTCAAAATAAAAAAATGTTCTAACGAGACATGTTAGACCTACAAACTCTTGAGGTGTGTATCATCCCTCTTATTATTTACTAATGATATTCAAGCTTCTTCTTGACTGCATGTATGTTACATTTGTTCAAATGTTGGAGTATCCTTCCAACTGTTAATTTGTGATGTAAAATCACTCCATGATTTTGGTAGTCCTAGAAGAGCAGTAATTACAAGCTCTTTTTCTGGTATGATTTCATCTATTAGTTGGAGTTCATCTCTTAATCTAGAGATTCTTACAAAATATGATGAAACAATATCATCATTTTTCATTTTAACAATTCTTAGTTCATTCTTGAGTCTTGCTTATTGACCAATGTTCTTGATTGTGAATAATTTTGAGAGAGCCTCATACATTTCTTGAGTAGAATCTATGTTGAAAATATACGGAATCAAGTTGTCCTTTACTCCATCCACTATTAGGTTCACAGCTAAAATTTCAGATTCTATAAAATTCTCTTTCTCTGCTTCATATGTTGGTTTCTTGACTTTCCCTTGAACAAGATTCAACACTTTGTGCTTTTCGAGGATAAGATCTATCCTCTTTTTCCATGCCCTATAGTTGGAGGCTCCTTCTAGTTTATTTTTTGACTTCATTGAAGTTGACATAGTTCCTGAAGATAATAGGATTCTCTTCTTATATAATCATTTTCTTTAATTACCTTTGTTTGATCCTCTTTTCTTCAATAAATCTTCATTATGCCTTTTTCCTTCTTCTTCAACTTAGCTATGATACCATGTTAGAAATTCAAAAAGGTAGAAAGATTTTCTTATTTTGATAATTACTTGTGATATTATTATAATCTTATTAGCTTCTTTATTTTCTTCCTTTATCTTCCTATCATCAAGCAATCATCAAAGAAAAACATGAATATCATGGACACCAGATGTAGACACTCAGTCAGGGCTAAAACCCCTATATAGGGGAAAACGCAGTCAAAAAATATTCCTTCAGTTTATTCAAAATGAGATAGACCAAGACCCTATACCAATAGACCTTCCTCCTCCACCAAGTCATCCCTCAAACTATTCTTCTAACCTTTAAATATCTACTGCAATAATTTTGCATCAAAACTGCTTCAATATTGCATCAAAACTGCATCAAGGACGAATTTTTGACCCTATTACATCAGAATTTCGGCCCAACTTCAAGACTGCAATTTCAACACTTTTTCAGCTTCAATTTCTTCGTACGTATGAGACAAGAGATAGAAAATTTCGAATTCCTTAGCATTATAATGACCTCCTTCTCCTTCACTAGCCCTTTCCTTCTTCCTTCTTGAATTTCACACTTTTCTTCTTCCAGCTATTGCAACTTGAACTTGTTGAGTGAATGCTCCAAATGAGTCGAGTTGCTCCAATATATAGTGATTTTGTGAGGTCAAATTCCCTTGTTGAGGCCGAGTTGGTGGAGGAGGGATAGAAGACATAATTTACATTATAATAAATTTATTTCTTTACAAGTAGAGCCCAAGAAGTGTCTTTTACATTATGACATGGACAAGGATACTTAACATAAACTTTAAAATCCTACAATGGAGGCTTTGACCTATAAAGATTTGACCCAAGAATGAAACACATTCTCTACAACTGAAAGCACTTATAAATACCCATGGATAGAACTTAGGCCTACATTTTCATCAACTAAGCAAGAATTTCACATTTAGAAGGTAACCTTGTAGTGTATTTACACAACAGGATTTTTTAAATCCAAAATTAGAAAACTAAAAGTAAATGAATGTGTCAAATTAAAAGAAAAATCATTTCCTATCAAAATCACTCAAAAATACTCAAGAATGAGGGTTGGGCATGCATTTTATTGAACTAGTCAAATTTAGTTAAAAAAAATGAGGAATACCAATTTTGAAAACAATGTTGCAAGCAACTTAGAAACAATTTCAAAATTTTGAAGGAGGTTTTTGTCAAAAATATATACCTCCAAGTATATGCTCTTATGTTTTAAAAAATGCCTCTATAAAGCTCATGGCCGGCATTTTTCTAAACTCATTTTTATAGTTACAAGACAAATCTATAAAGTCTTCATGCAAATGTTATAAGACAAATGTGGACGTATTTAAGACCATGGGATGAAGAAACATATGGGGTAAAATGGTGTAAAATGTGAGACATTTGGTGTAAAATGCAAGTCATAAACATACAAATGCACACAGATATTGCATGATCATATTTGAATAAATTATTTATTAACATTGTCCACAATTTGTAAGTTTTTCAGTCAAAATTCAAAACTAATGACTTAAGTTTTTGAATTGTTTTGTCAAGAACAAAGTGTAAATGTACAAAATTGAGCTTAGAAAAATTCTCGTTGAAGACTATAAATATGTCATTAATAAGAAATAATCTTATAGGGATTAAGAAAGATGTATTTTTGACAAAACCCTCTTTCATATTCCTCAAATTCTATGTTAGGTTCTTGCAATTGATTTGACAAAATGACAATGTTTTAGTTTTTGACCCAGTTTTACCCAACTCAGAAAAATGCCCGCCATACCCTTCTTATTTCTTAATTCTAAGTGATTTCAATTGGAAATGGTGTTTTATACTATTTTCCACTTAATTATACACCAGTATTTCCAATTGGTGTTAAAACGGTGTCTGTTGATCAAAAACACCTCAAGGTTGTCTTGTATCCATGAGATGTCCCCTTAGTTAAATAAAAATGCAAGCCAACCCCTGTTATGAAATTATTATAGTTAATGTATTTGGGAATGGGATAGGTACACATATTTGGAAATAACATTCATCTATTAGATTTTTATAACCTTCCCTCATCATGGCACAATGGATGTATGAAAAGTGCACTTTTAACAATTTTTACTATGATGGACATTTGGTGTAAAATGCAAGCCATAAACATCCATATGTCGAAAAGTTTACGTGATCATATTTAATGAATTATTTATTTACACTTATGCACAATTTGTAACTCTCGCGGTTAAAAATCAAAACTAGTGACTTAAGTTCTTGAATTCTTTTGTTAAGAAGAGACTGCAAATGTACAAAATGGGGCTTAGAAAAAATGTCGGCCAAAGACTATATAGATTCCATTAATTGGAAATAACATGACGACGCTAAAGAAAAATGTATTTTTGACAAAAACCTCTTTTACATTCCTCAATTTTTGTGTCAGTTACTTACAATTGATTTGAGAAAATGACAATTTCTCAATTTTTAAACTAGTTTTACCCAGCTAAGAAAAATTCCTACCATACCCTGATTCTTGCTTCTTTCTGAATGATTTCAATTGGAAATGGTGTGTTATACTATTTTCCACCTAATTGTACACATATTTTTCTAATTTGGGCTAAAAAAGTGTCTGTTGAGCAAAAACACCTGATTATTGTCTTTTATTCATGAGATGCCCCCTTAGTTTAATAACAATCCAAGTCAGCCCCTGCTATGAAATGATTATAGTAAATGGCTTTTGGAATGGGATAGGTACACATATTGAGAAAGAACCTTTATTTATTGATTTTTTATAACCTTAGCTCATCATGACATAGTGGATGTGTGAAAAGTGCAATTTTAACAGTTTTTACTATGATGGAAATTTGGTGTAAAATGCAAGCCATAAACATACATATGCACGCGGAGATTGCATGATCATATCTGCATGAATGATTTATTAACACTTGTTCACAAATTTTAAGTATCACGATCAAAAATCAAAACTAGTAACTTAAGTTCTTGAATTCTTTTGTCAAGAACAAACTGCAAATGTACAAAACTGATCTTAGAAAAATGCCCGCAGAAGACTATACAAATTCCATTAATTAGAAACAATCCTATGGGGTTGAAGACAAATATATTTATGTGACATTTTATCTACTTTTAAACAACTTTCAACCAACTCGGAAAAATGTCTGCCATAGCCTCATTTTTTCTTCTTTCTCAGTGATTTTAGCTTGAAATGGTGTGTTCTACTATTTTCCACCTAATTATATGCCTAGTTTTCCAATTTGGGATTCATGAGATGTCCCATTAATTTAATACAAATGCAAACCAACCAATATTATGAAATGATTGTAGTAAATGGATTTGGGAATGGAATAGGTACACATATTGGGAAATAACATTCATTTGTTGATTTTTTATAACCTTCCCTCATCATGATGTATGAAAAGTGCACTTTTAACATTGTTTACTATCAATGGAAATTTGGTGTCAATTGCAAGCCATAAACATACATATGCATGCATATATTACACGAAGATATTTGAATGAATGATTTGATATCCCTTGTGCACAATTTGTAAGCATCGTGGTCAAAATTCAAAACTAGTGACTTAAGTTCTTGAATTTTGTTGTCAAGAATAGACAACAAATGTACAAAATTGTGCTTAGAAAAATTCCCGCCAAAGACTATCAATATGTCATTAATTGGAAATAAGCCTATGGGGTTGAAGAAAGATGTATTTATAACAAAAACCTCTTTCAGATTCCTCAAATTTTGTGTCAATTTCTTGCAGTTGATTTGACAAAATGACAATTTCTCAATTTTTAAAATAGTGTTACCCAACTCAGAAAAATGCCTACCATGCCCTCATTCTTGCTTCTTTCTGAGTGATTTTAGGTGGAAATGGTGTGTTATACTATTTTCCACCTAATTATACACTTGGTTTTCCAATTTGGGCTAAAAAGGTGCTTGTTGGGAAAAAACACCTCAAGGTTGTCTTGTGTTCATGAAATCCCCTTACTTTAATAAAAATGCAAGACAACCCTTGTTATGAAATGATTGTAGTAAATGTATTTGGTAATGGGATAAGTACACATATTACAAAAGAAAATTCCTCTGTTGGATTTGTATAATCTTCCCTCCTCATGACACAACGAATGTATGAAAAGTGCAATTTTAACAATTTTAACTATGATGGACATTTGGTGTAAAATTCAAGCCATAAACATACACATGCATGCAAAAATTGTGTGACCATATTTTATTGAATGATTTATTTACACTTGTGCACAATTTAAGTCTTGCAGTCAAAAATAAAAATTAGTGACTTCAGTTCTTGAATTCTTTTGTCAAGATCAGACTGCAAATGTGCAAAACTAGGGTTAGAAAAATGTCCACCGAAGACTGTACAAATTTAATTAATTGGAAATAAGTGTGCGGAGCTAAATAAGTATGTATTTCTAACAAAAACCTCTTTCACATTCCTCAAATTATATCTTTGTTTCTTCCAATTGATTTGAGCCCCTGTTATGAAATGATTATAGTAAATGGAATTGGTTATGGGATAAGTACACATATTGGGAAAGAACATTCCTCTGTTGGATTTTTATAACCTTCCCTCATCTTCTCACAATGGATGTATGAAAAGTGCACTATTAGCAATTTTTATTATGATGGAAATTTGGTTTAAAATGCAAGCCATAAACATACAATGTAAGAAAATATTTTATGATCATATTTGAATGAATGATTTATTTACACTTGTGTAAAATTTGTAATTATCTTGGTCAAAATTAAAAACTAATAAGTTTTTGAACTATTATGTCAAGAACATATGAGTGTAAATGTACAAATTTGGGCTTATAAAAATGTCTCCCAAAGACTGTACAAATGTCATTACTTGGAAATAATCCTATGGGGATGAAGGTAGATGCATTTGTGACAAAAACATCTTTCACATCCCTCAAATTTTGTGTCAGCAATTGATTTGACAAAATGACGATTTCTCATTTTTTCAACAAGTTTTACCCATCTAAGGAAAATGCCTGCCATACCCTCATTCTTCCTTCTTTCAAAGTGATTTTAGTTGCAAATGGTGTGTTCTATTATTTTCTACCTCACTACACACCCGGTTTGAATGAATGATTTAATTACACTTATGCACAATTTGTAAGTCTCTTGGTCAAAATTCAAAAAATAATTAAGTTCTTGAATTATTATGTCAAGAACAAAGTGCAATTGTACAAAATTGGGCTTAGAAAAATGCTTGTCGAAGACTTTATATGTTATGCATCCAACTCACAAAATAGAAGAAAGAGATAGATCAACGAATCTAAAGTAGCCTCTTCGAGGGGGAAATCCCCTTTACATTACATAAATGAACAATTATTGGATGATACAAATGAAAATACCTCCTTTCTATATATAGGAGTCTAAGGGGTCACAATATAATCAGAGTTGACATAACAATAATAATGTAAGGGCACAACAATAGCAATAGTGGACTTCTATGGGGCATAATAATAACAATATGGGGACAACATGGGCACAACAATAATAAGAAGGGGCTAAAATGACAATAATAATAAGGGAATACACTAGTATTATAGGGACGTAACATGCCCCTCTCCTTCAAAAAAGTGTTTTCCTCAACGCTTGAGTAGTTTTTGATGTTTTTGTATAAAATTCGCATCCTCCCATGTGGAATCTTCAGTGGGTAAGTTCTTCCACTTGATGAGATACTCTGAAATTGATCGATTTCATAGCTGACAAGTTCTTGTTTCTGTGACCACTTAAGGTTCCAATATGATTGTTCCTTCCTCGTCAAGTTCTGGCAATATTGTTTGAGCTAGGAGCTTGTCACCTATAACCTTCTTTAAGCATGAAACATGGAAAACTGGGTGCACTCAAGAAGATGCAGGAATCTCCAATTTGTATGCCATAGTACCAATATTTTGCAACACCTTGTACAGACCATAATACTTTGGTGATAACTTATTATCCTTCTTAGCTTGCTTGAGGGACATTTGTTTGTATGGTTGTAGCCGTAGGAATACCCAATCACCTACATTAAAACTTCTTTCGTTGCGATGTTGATATGTCTGATGTTTCATTATATTTTGCGCCAAAGTGAGGTTATCCATTAAGAGCTGGATAACTTGTTGTTAATGCTCGATGTGATCTTCCATTGCTAGAACCTTAGAATTTTCTCTTAAATGTGATGTGATGGATGGTGGATGATATCCATAAAGTGCCATAAATGGGGTCATTTTTGCTGCAGTATGGAAGGAAGTGTTATACCACCATTCAGCCAGAGGCAACCATTTGACCCATTGTGTTTATTTTTCTGTTACAAAGCAACGGAGATATCCTTCCAAACATTTGTTCACTATCTCAGTTTTCCCATCAAATTGAGGATGATAAGATGAGCTATGAGCTAAATGAGTACCCAAACAAGAAAATAATTATGTCCAAAAATTTCCAGTGAAAATGGGATCTCTCTCACTTACAATAATCTTTGGGTTTCCATGTAGCTTTTGAATATTTTCCATAAATTCAGTAGTAACTGTACAGGCTTTAAATGGATGAGATAATGCAAAAAGTGTGCATAATTGGTAAGTCTATCAACTACCACCATGGTGACACTCTTTCCTTTCGACTTGGGTAAACCTGTGATAAAATCCATTGAAACCTCCTCCCAACATTGAGTTGGAATGGATAAAGGTTTTAATAGACCTGGGGTCTTAATTGTCTCAACTTTATTTTGTTGGAAAACCAAACATTCTGCCACAAACTTTTGAATATCGGATTTAAGGCCATCCCAAAAAATTCCTTCTTAACCTTGTGGTAAGTTTTTAAAAATCCTATTTGAGCTCGTGAGGGAGAGGTGTGCAATTCCATAATAATATTTTGTTAGAGTTGGGAATTCTTACAGAGGTATAAGTGATCTTTGTACCATAATGAATCATTTTTCCAACTAAATGTATCAGATGTACTGGGATCTTGTTGTAACTTTTGAATGATGCCCACACTTCTTCCTCATTCTTTCATTCATCCCTTGCTTTGTTTATCCAATCTGGTTGGATAATAGAAATGGTGCAAAGCAATGCTTCCACATCCTCATCCTTTCTTGAGAGTGCATATGCAACAACATTTTGCTTCCGTTTTTTGTAGATGATTTCAAATTCATAACCCAACATCTTTGTGACCAATTGTTGTTGCTCTTCTGAAGATAATGTTTGTTATAAAAGGTATTTAAGATTATCATGATCTATTTTTACCTTGAAGTGTCTTCCCATTAAGTAAGGTCACCATTTCTTAAGTGCATGTAGTATTGCCAACATTTCATTCTCATAAATAGCTTTTTGTAAATACTTTCCTTTGATAGGACGATGTTCAAAAGAAATAGGTCTTTATTCTTTCATTAAAACAGAACCAATTCCATTTCTTGAAACATCACATTCCACATTAAAGGTTTTTGTCAAGTCTGGCATAGCTAAGACCATTTCTTGGAACATTGCCTCTTTAAGATGTTCAAAGGCCTTCGTTGATTCTAGAGTCCAAGAAAATGCATCTTTCTTCAATAATGTTGTTAGAGGTGCTGTTATTCTCCCATAATTCTTAACAAACTTACGATAGTACCCTGTCAACCCAAGAAATCTTCACAGATGCTTTATGGATGTGGAGATTTTCCATTCCTTAATGGCTTTAATTTTGCTAGGGTCTACCTTAACACCTTCATGAGATACAATATGACCCAGATATTCCACCTCTTATACTCCAAAGAAACATTTGGAGGTTTTTGTATATAAATGATTCTCCTCCAATAGTTTGAGCACCCTGTCAACATCTTCAATGTGATCCTTCCAAGACTTTTTATAGATTAGTATATCATCAAAAAATACTAACACAAATTTTCTAAGGAAGGGTTTGAAAATGGAATTCATCAAACCTTCAAAATGTAGAAGGTGCATTGGTAAAGCCAAAAGGCATGAACAAAAATTCATAATGACCCTCATGAGTTATAAATTTTGTTTTCAAAATGTCATTAGTCTTCATTATGATTTGATGATATCCGAAGATCCAACTTGGTGAAGTAAATTGATCCATGCAATTCATCGAATAAATCATCAATGATAGGAATGGAAAATTTATCTTTAATAGTGATCTTGTTGAGCTCCCTATAATCCGGACACATGCGCCATGATCCATCCTTCTTGTGCACCAATACTACTGGAGCAAAGAAATAACTTTGACGAGGTTGAATTATACCAGCCTCTAGCATTTCTACAACCATACGTTCAATTTCACTCTTTCGGGCATAAGGATATCTCTAAGGCCTGATGTTTGGAGGAACACTTCCTGGAAACAAATGAATAGCATGGTCATGATCACAAATAGGTGGGAGGCCTTTGGGAGACTCAAATACCTTGGAATGATTGTCCAAGAATTTTTGGATATCTGGAGAAATAGATGATTTGGATGTGGGAACCTCTAGTGAACATAATTGTGCAATCACGCCTCATTTTTCTTTCTTTAGAAGCTTTGTCATGCCATTAGAGCTGATTATTTTCCCAGTTTCCCTGTGATACTGCTTAATTCAACTTCATTTCCTTTTGAAAAAAATTTCAAGAAAAGTTCTTGAAAATTAAAAGATATCATACCCAAAGATTGTAGCCATTGGACTCCTAGTACAACATCAACACCACCCATTGGAATGGAAAGCATCGAACTATTCAATACATATTATCCCATGGATAGATTGATATTATGGCACTTTCTAGAGAAATTTATGGTTCCTCCATTTGCAAACATCACTTGACACTTTGGTGCTGGATATAGGAAACAATTCAATTCCTTGGCTATCTTACAATGAATAAAATTATGGGTATTGCCTAAATCAATCAACACTATTACCTTTTTCTTCTTGATATGTCCTTCTATCATAAAAGTTTGAGGAGTGGTAATTCCATCCAATGCATTGCAAGATATGGTCAGATTCATTTATTCTTTATCTAGGGTTTGTACTTGGTGTATATCCTCTTCTTTTGACATGTCTTTTTCCTTTTCTTCCTCCTCTTCACAATCTATGTAAAATAATTTCTTCTCAACACACTTATGACATTTACTGTATTTTCTATCACAACTGTAACAAATCCCTTTTGCTCTTTCTTCTTCCAATTGTTGTGGTGTCGACCTTATAGGTTGTGGAAGGCTAGGGGCAATAACACTTCCATTTTTATAGTTGTGAGTGTTATGTTTCCTTGTTGCCATAATTTTTCTTCCAATTTTTCTTGCCAATATGAATGCCTTCTCCAATGAATCAGGTTCCCAAAGGTGAACCTCATGTTGGATGTTATCCTTTAATGTCCCTATGAACACATTAATACTATGTTCCTCTAGAATATATTTTACCGTTATATTCAATTTTTGGAAGTCCTCAATGTGCTCCACCATTGAACCCTTTTGTTTGAGATTTATCAATTGGCTAAAAAAGGTGTTACTTTTTGTATCCTCATAATGTGCTATCATTTCTTCCGTAAAAATTTCCCAAGTGACAATTTGTTTACAAGAGCAAAGTAATTGATACCATAAAAATTGATTGGGTTCCAAATATAAAGTAGAAATGTGTACCTTTTGTGTGTTTTTCACATTATAGAGATCGAAATATTGTTCCATCTGTAGTATCCATGTTACGGGATCCTTTCCATCAAACTTCCTCATATCTGTATTTGGAACATAGTGGGTCTTCAATCCAATGGTAGAGTCTATGAAATCATGATTAACATTTCTTTTGTTCTCATCATGAGTTTCCTTTACTACCCTTTTGCCATTAGTAATCATTTCTTGTAGCAACTTTGTCAAATCTATCTTCAAATATTCCATGTTGCCTTTAAGTTTTGCTTCTATACCATCAATTGTAGCTTCCATTCCATCCATCTTAGCTTCCATTCCATTCTTTCAACCATCCATATTAGCTTTAGTTACTTTTTGTGAGAGCGAAATTTGTTGCACTTGGTCTCGTAATTTTGATATATCATGTTGCATTTATTCCTCTTCTTCATGTGTCATAGTAGAGATTTCAGTTTCTTACTAGGTGTTTCCATTTTCTTTCTTTGGGTCATCAATGAATGATAATTATGCTTCACAAATCACTTTGAATCACTTCAAACTACTTCCTCAAACAAAACGTATGCAAATTTTAAAAAACTACACATTTTTTTCCTTTGTATGATCTCGATCTCGAAACTACTGTCACTCTGTAATTTTAGATCTCAAAGTTTTGAAAGTTTGTCCTGTGATAGCTCTTTGAGTCCTCTTTCCAACCCCGCAAGTCTAATCATGATTGGATTCTCCAAGAAACAATTATACGCAATCTCCCATGATGACCTAATTATAGACTGGTTCAGTATATCTAAGTTGTACGACGTGCCATGTGTCACTGTTTTGACCTTAGGCCCTGAAAATGACATACAAAAAACTAAATTTCGTACTCTTTCTTTCACTTTTACAAAATTTGAATATGATGCTCAGAGAGAGAGTTATGACAATTTTCCCAAGGTGAACTATTTGAGATCGAATTCAGGAGCCTGCAACAACCCTAACTTCCTCAATTCCTATCTCTGCAAATATAGCGATGACCTATTTGAAGCAGTGAAACCCTAGAATCCAAAGCTCTGATACCAATTGTTATGCATCTAACTCACAAAATAGAAGAAAGAGATAGATCAACGAATTCTAAAGTAGCCTCTTTGAGGGGGAAACCTCCTTTACATTACATAAATGAACAATTCTTGGATGATACAAATAATAAGACCTCCTTTCTATATATAAGAGTCTAAGGGGTCACAATATAATCAGAGCTTACATAATAATAATAATGTAAGGGCACAAGAATAACAATAGTGGGCTTATATGGGGCACAATAATAACAATTTGGGGACAACATGGGAACAATAATAACAATAAAGGGCTACAATGACAACAATAATAAGGGAATACACTAGTATTATAGGGACCTAACGTTATATATGTCATTAATTAGAAATAATCCTATGGGGATAAAGATAAATGTGTTTGCGACAAAAACTTATTTCACATTCCTCAAATTGTGTGTTAGTTTCTTGCAATTGATTTGACACAATGACATTTTTTCAATTTTTAACCCTATT
Organism: Pinus tabuliformis; assembly: GCA_031772625.1. Classification (NCBI taxonomy): domain Eukaryota; kingdom Viridiplantae; phylum Streptophyta; class Pinopsida; order Pinales; family Pinaceae; genus Pinus; species Pinus tabuliformis. The sequence goes on from CM062820.1 coordinate 711,810,817, forward strand.
TTACTTAGCTCAAAAAAATGCACATGATACCCTCATACTTCCTTCTTTTTGAGTGATTTTAATTGCAAATGGTGTGTATTGTTATTTTCCACGCACACTTGGTTTTTCAATATGGGCTAAAAATGTGACTGTTCAACAAACACACCTAAGAGTTTTCTTGTATTCATGAGATGTCCCCTTAATTTAATAAAAATGCAAGTCAACCCCTATTATGAAATGATTACAGTGAATGGATTTGGGAATGGGATGGATACACATAGGGAAAGAACATTCCTCTGTTGATTTTTTATAACATTCCTTCGTATGCTCACAGTGTATGTATTGAAAGTGTACTTTTAACAATTTTTACTATGATGGACATTTGATATAAAATGCAAGCCATAAACATACAAATGCATGCACAAATTATATGATCATATTTGAATGAATGATTTATTTATACTTGTGCAAAATTTGTAAGTCTCTTGGTCAAAATTCAAAACTAATGACTTAAATTTTTGAATTGTTCTATCAAGAACAGAGTACAAATGTACAAAATTGGACTTAGAAAAATGAACTTCGAAGAAAATACATATGTAATTAATTGGAAATACACCTATGTGGCTAAAGACATATGTATTTTTTGAAAAAAGGCTCTTTGACATTCCTCAATCTCTTTGTCAATTTATTGCAATTGATTAGACAAAATCGCAATTTTTCATTTTTTAACCCAGTTTTACCCAACTCAGTAAAATTTCTTCCACACCCTCATTCTTCCTTATTTCTAAATGATCTCAGTATAAAATGGTGTGTTCTACTATTTTCCACCTCACTATATACCATATTTTTCAATCTGGGCTAAAAAGGTGTCTATTGGGGAAATACACCTAAGGGTGTCATGTATTCATGAAATGTCCCTTTAGTCGAATAAAAATGCAAGCCAACCTTTGTTATGAAATAATTATAGTAAATATATTTCAGGATGGGATAGGTACACATTGGGAAAGAGCATTCCTATGTTGTATTTTCATAACCTTCCCTCTTCATGACACAACAGATGTATGAAAGGTGCATTTTTAATAATTTTTACTATGATGGACATTTGGTGTAAAATGAGATTCATAAACATACATATACACACAAAGATTGCACAATAATATTTGGATGAATTATTTGTTTACACTTATGCACATTTTGTAAGTCGCGTGGTCAAAAATCGAAACTAGTGACTTTAGCTCTTGAATTCTTCTATCAAGAACATACTGCAAATGTACAAACTAGGCTTAGAAAAACATTTGTTGAAGACTATACATATGCCATTAATTGGAAATAATCCTCTGGATTTGAATACATATTTATTTCTAACAAAAACCTCTTTCATATTCCTCATTTCTTTGTCAATTTCTTGCAATTGATTTGACAAAATTACAATTTCTTAGTTTTTAAACCCAGTTTTACCCAGCTCGGAAAAATTCTTGTCATACCCTCATTCTTGCTTCTTTCTAAGTGATTTCAGTTGGGAATGGTGTGTTCTACTATTGGTTTTCCAAATTGGGTTAAAAATGTGTCTGTTGAGCAAGAACACCTTAGTGTTGTCTTGTATTCATGAGATGTCCCCTTAGTTTAATAAAAATGCGACCGACCCTTGCTATGAAATGATTATAGTAAATGGATTTGGGAATGGAATAGGTACACATATTGGGAAAGAAAATTCCTCTGTTGATTTTTTATAACCTTCCCTCATCATGACATAGTGGATGTATGAAAAGTGCACTTTGAACAGTTTTTTCTATGATGGACATTTGGTGTAAAATGAAAACCATAAAATACATATGCATGCAGAGATTACACGACAATATTTGCATGAATCAATTATTAACTCTTGTGTACAATTTGTAAGTATCACGGTCAAAATCAAAACTAGTGACTAAGTTTTTGAATTCTTCTATCAAGAACAAACTGTAAATGTTCAAAATTCGGCTTAGAAAAATGTCTGCCAAAGACTGTACATATGTTATTAATTGGAAATAAGCTATTAGGATGAAGAGAGACGTATTTCTGACAAAAACCTCTTTCCTATTCCTCAAATTTTGTGTCATTTTCTTGCAAGTGATTTGACAAAATGATAATTTCTAAGCTTTTAAACCACTTTCACCCAGCTCAAAAAAATGTTTGGCATACCTTCATTCTTGCTTCTTTCTGAGTTATTTTTGTTGGAAATGGTGTGTTGTACTATTTTCCACCTAATCATACACTTGATTTTCCAGTTTGGGCTAAAATGTTGTATGTTGAGAAAAAACACCTCAGGGTTGTCTTGTATTCATGAGATGTCCCCTTAGTTTAATAAAAATGCAAGCCAACCCCTGTTATGAAATAATTATAGTAAATGGATTCGGGAATGGGATAGGTACACATATTTGGAAAGAACATTCCTCTATTGATTTTTTATAACCTTCCCTCATCATGACATAGCGGATGTATGAAAAGCACACTTTTAACAATTTTTATTATGATGGACATTTGGTGTAAAATGCAAGACATAAACATACATATGCATGCAGAGATTGTGAGAGCATATTTGAATGAATGATTTATTAATGCAAAGATTGTACTTGTTGAGCAAAAACACCTCAGGGTTGTGTTATATTCATGAGATGTCCCCTTAGTTTAATAAAAATGCAAGCCAACCCTTGTTATGAAATGATTATAGTAAATGGATTTGGGAATATGATACATACACATATTGGGAAAGAACATTCCTCTATTGGATTTTTATAACCTTCCCTCATCATGACACAATGGATGTATGAAAAGTGCACTTTTAACAATTTTTTAATGATTGAAATTTGGTGTAAAATCCAAGCCAGAAACATACATATTTATGCAAATATTGTGGAATCATGTTTTAATGAATCATTTATTTACACTTGTGCACAATTTGTAAGTCTCGCGGTCAAAAATCAAAACTAGTGACTTAAGTTCTTGAATTCTTTTGTCAAGGACAAATTGCAAATGTACAAAATTGGGCTTAGAAAGATGCCCATCGAAGACTTTAAAGATATCATTAATTAGAAATAATCCTATGGTGCTGAAGATAAATGTATTTCTGACAAAAACCTCTTTCACATTCCTCAAATTCTTTGTCACTTTCTTGCAATTGATTTGATAAAATGGCAATTTATTAGTTTTTAAAACTAGTTACCCAACTCAGAAAAATCTCTGCCATACCCTCATTCTTGCTTATTTCTGAGTGATTTTAGTTGGAAATAGTGTGCTCTATTATTTTCCACCTAATTATACACATGGCTTTCCAATTGAGGCTAAAAATGTGTGTTTTGAGCAAAAACACCTCAGGGTTGTCTTACATTCATGAGATGTCCCCTTAGTTTAATAAAAATGCCAGCCAACCCATGTTATGAAATTATTATAGTAAATGGATTTGGGAACCGAATAGGTACACATATTTGGAAAGAACATTCATCTATTGGATTTTCATAACCTTCCCTCATCTACTCACAGCAGATGTAGGAAAAGTGCACTTTTAACATTTTTTACCATGATGGACATTTGGTTTAAAATGAAAGCCATAAACATAAAAACGCACGTAAATATTGTACGATCTTTTTTTCACTAAAGCAAGAGTAGGAATTTCTATTTCATTAAATATATACATAAATTACATCAATCCACAAGGATTTGTGGAGAAAGGGAGGGTCCAGAAAACCCAACCGAAAATGGGTAGAACACCTAACTTTCAAAAAAAAAACCAAAAACGGGTACAAGGCTGAACAAAAAAGATACCGGAAACAGAATCAAAACATAGGACTGAGCCGAAGTCAAAAGTAAGAGTCCCAACAATTCGCGGGAATGTTGAATTGCCTTTGACTTAAGGTCAGCTCCCCAAATTACCAATCTGCCAAAAGAGAGGACAAGCACATATCCCACCAACCAAGCAACCTAATGTTGTGATCTTCACCATTGATCTAGAAGTTCCAATCCAACGGTCGAGGACTATTTCACGACAGTAAGAAGCGCGACCTTTACCCAACCCGACCACCCACTAGCTCGATCCTTCCCCGTCGTTGATCCGCTGCAGAAGATCCAACGGTCGATGATCATATCACACTAGCAAACTTCACCGAACATTAGCGTACGATGAGGGTGGTTTTCAAACTAACCCCATCACCATATGTTGCACTCTAAATGTGATCGCTGCAAAATAAGAAAAACCATTTTCCACTCACAAGGCCCGCGATCACCGGAAAACCGTCCCTCACCCGGTAATCCAACCCCAGACAGAAAGCTAATGGTATTGCGGCCGCCGAGGTTGCTATTCGAAGTGATTTTTAATTTCGAAGCTGAGGGAAGAAGAGATTCTCCTCCAACTGCCCAGCATCTCATAATCTGAGCCATCTGACTAGCTATAAAACTAATTAACAAAATTACCTGGGATCTGTAGCCTTGGCTCCTCTTCTAAATACGACTCTATCTTCTTCTGCCTATTCATGCCAAATCGTTTTTAACCTGCGTGAGGGTAGCTCTTTCCAGTTCATCACTATCCTATTCTGAGTATTGGTAACTCCTTGATTAGCTAAAAGATCTGCCATTTTATTCGCCAATCTTTGAACATGTTTAAAACTGATCGTACGAAGGCTTTGTGGGTGCTAATCCTGGTGGGTGCTCCTGGGTGCTAATCCTGGTGTGGTTTTCATAGCTTTAACCCCCTCATTACCCTGTCTTTCATTTCTCCATTGCTCTTCCAGACCTTTGGTTTGAGTTTTCCATAAGAACAGTTGTTGAACTCTTTGGAACTCTTCTAGAGGTAACGAATCCACCATCCTTGGTACCTTGTTTCAAGAATCCTTCTAGATCTAGATTCTCTTTTTCAATAATCCCCTGGAGTTCGTTATCCTCCATTCCCATCTCACTCTGGGTCATTTCCTGGTTCGTCTCCAGTTCTGTGTCACTCATCATTTCTCCTTTTTGTTTATTTTTGTTTTGGGTTTTCTCATCATTTTCTTCATTCCCCTCCTCCACTAAACTATCTCCCTTGAACTGTTCTACTTCCATTATCACATCCTCCTCTTCTAGGGCTTGAAACTTATTTTGACTGGCTCGTTGTTTTTCTGGTTGAAGTTGCTTCGACCCCCTTTTGCTTCCCTTACCTTTTTGGACCACCTTTTGGAAGCTTTCAGAATCTTTCAGGGTGTTTTCTTTGCCCTTGTTTTCCATTTTGCTGAGAGGGAAATCCCTGAACAGATGCCCATGTTCATGGCATTTACGACATCTAAATGGAATATGTTCATAATCCATTGTTTGCACCCATTCTTCATCAAACACTTCCAAGATTACCTCATCCGGTAAGGCTCCCGAAAGATCCATTTCCACACATATTCTAGCAAAGGATGTGTATTTTCCTCTTCTGGTTGCCTCAGAGGCTTTGACAAACCACCCTAGCTTGTTTCCTATGGCAGATAAGGATTCCAGTTGCCAGTAATCCAAAGGTAGAGAGTAGAGTCTGACCCAAACTGGAACCGAGGTAAAAGTTTCCCGTTCTGGGACAAAATTCATAACCCATGGTCGCATGTACAGGCCTACTACAGCATAAAAGTAGGGCCCTCCTTCAAACACTCTGTCCTTATCCTCAATATTTGCAAAAACAACAGTAAAGAATCCCTTTGACCCCAGATGTAGGTCTATGCTTCCTTTTGGTTTCCAGTGGTATTTAATCCATGTTTGTAATGCTTTTTTAGTGGGCCATAAGCCCATGAATTTACAAATGATTGCATAAGTCTGCATATGATCCCGATGCGCCTGCAGAGCAGGATCATTCAAAACTACTCTGGGTGAGATAGTAGTTTTGGGCTTGCATGGTCCTTTTTGTGTTTTGTCTTTTGTTTCCTGTTCTTTGTCCTCTTCCTTGCTTTCTGTGGTATTACTATTCTCCATCATTCTAGAGCCATCCTGCTTCTCTTCCCTGTTTTTTTGTCTTGCCTCTGAAGAACCTCTATTTTCTTCTATCAGTTTTTTACCTCTGCTGGTCACTGCCTGTTTGTAGGAGGGAGTGGAGCTCCCTCCTTTGCGTCCCTCCATGGAGAACAATTCTGCAAACCTGTAACCCTAGCTCGAAAATCACCTCTTTCACAGGGAATATTCAAAAGATCTTCTCGTTACCTTGCAAAATGTTCCCTGTAATCTCCGTTAGTGACCCATTTATCACTCTATCTATTCACAAAATCACGTACTAAAGATTGTACGATCATATTTGAATGAATAATTTATTTATGCTTGTGCACAATTTGTAATTCTCTTGGTCAAAATTAAAAACTAGTGACTTAAGTTCTTGAATTAATTTGTCAAGAACATAGTACAAATATACAAAAGTGGGCTTATAAAAAAATCCCAACCAAGACCGTACAAATGTCATTAATTAGAAATAAGCTTATGGGGTTGAATACAAATGCATTTGTGACAAAACCTCTTTCACATTCCTCAAATTTTGTGTCATTTTCTTGCAATTGATTTGACAAAATGACAATTTCTGAGTTTTTAAACCTTTTTTACCCATCTTAGAAAAACAGTCGCCATACCCTCATTCTTCCTTCTTTCTAAGTGATTTCATTTACAAGTGGTGTCTTATACCATTTTCCACCTCATTATACACCTGGTTTGAATCAATAGTTTAATTACACGTGTGCACAATTTGTAAATCTATTGCTCAAAATTCAAAACTAATTACTTAAGATCTTGAATTGTTTTGTCAAGAACAGAGTGCAAATGTACAAAAACAGACTTAGAAAAATGCTTTTGGAAAACTATACAGATGTCATTAATTGGAAATAATCCTGTGGAGATGAAGACAAATTTATTTTTGACAAAACCCTCTTTAACATTCCTCAAATTATGTGTCAATTTCTTGCTATTGATTTGACAAAATGACAATTATTCAGTTTTTTACCCAATTTTACTCAGCTCGGGAAAATGCCCACCATACCCTCATTCTTCCTTCTTTCTGTGTGATTTTTGTTTCAAGTGGTGTGTACTACTATTTTCCACCACAATATACACCTAGTTTTTCAATCTAGGCTAAAAAGGTGATTGTTGAGCAAAAACACCTAAGGGTTGTCTTGCATTCATGAGATGTCCCCTCAGTTTAATTAAAATGCACATCATCCCCTGTTATGAAATTATTATAGTAAATGTATTTGGGAATGTGATATGTACACATTGGGAAAGACCATTCCTCTGTTGATTTTTATAACCTTCTCTCATCTGCTCACAATAGATGTATGAAAAGTGCACTTTTAACCATTTTTACTATGATGGACATTTAGTGTAAAATGCAAGGCTTCCATAAACATACAAAATGCATGCACAAATTGAAAAATCATATTTTAATGAATGATTTATTTTCACATGTGCACAATTTGTGAGTCTCTTGATCAAAATTCAAAACTAATGACTTAAGTTCTTCAATTGTCATGTCAAGAACATAGTGCAAATGTACAAAATTGGGCTTAGAAAAATTCTTGTCGAAGACTATACATATGTCATTAATTGGAAATAATCCTACGGGGTTGAATATAGCTGCATTGTTTACAAAATCCTCTTTCACATTCAATTCTATGTCAGTTTCTTGCAATTGATTTGGAAAAATTACAATTTCTCAGTTATTAACCCAGTTTTACCTAGCTCAAAAAAATGCAAGCCATGGTGTGTTCTACTATTTTCCACCTCATTATACACCTGGTTTTTTAATCTAGGCTAAAACGTTGCATGTTGAGAAAAAACACCTAAGGGTTGTTTGTATTCATGAGATGCCCACTTATTTAATAAAAATGCAAGTCATCCTTTGTTATGAAATGATTATAGTAAATGGATTTCCAAATGGGATAGTACACATTGGGAAATAACATTCCTCTATTGATTTCTTATATCAAAAATTAGGAAACCATAAGTAAACGAAGGTGTCAAATTAAATGAAAGATCATTTCCTAACGAAATCACTCAAAAATACTCAAGAATGAGGATTGGGCATGCATTTTACTGAACTAGTGATGTTCAGTTAAAAACTGAGGAATACCAATTTTGAGAACATTGTTACAGACAACTAAGAAAGAGTTTCAAGATTCCAAAGGAAGTTTTTTTTAAGCATATATATACCTCCAAGTATATGCTCTTCTATCTTAAAAAATGTCTCGATAAAGCTCGTGGATGGCATTTTTAAACCTATTCTTATATTTATAAGACAAATCTATAAAGTTGTGGGCTTCATGTGAATTTTATAAGACAAATTTGGACTTGTCTAAGACCATGGGAGAAAGAAACATATTCTCTACAATTGAAAGGACTTAAAAATACCCAAGGATAGAACTTGGGCCTGCATATTGGTCAACTAAGTGGGAATATCACATTTAGAAGGTAACCTTGTAGTGTATTTACACAACTGGATTTTTTAAATCCAAAATTAGAAAACTAAAAGTAAACCAGCGTGTCAAATTATAGTAAAAATCATTTCCTATCAAAATCACTCAAAAATACTCAAGAATGAGGGTTGAGCATGCATTTTACTGGATTAGTCAAATTTAGTTAGAAATTGAGCAATTGTAATTTTGAAAACAATGTTGCAGACAACTTAGAGAGAGTTTCAAAATTCTGAAGGAGTTTTTGTGAAATATATATCTATATATATATATATATATATATATATAGAGAGAGAGAGAGAGAGAGAGAGAGAGAGAGAGAGAGAGAGATATGCTCTTATGTTTTAAAAAATGTTTGTATAAATCTCGTGGCTCACTTTTTTTAAGCCCATTTTTTATAGTTATAAGACAAATCTATAAAGTTATGGACTTCATGCAAACTTTATCGGACAAATTTGGACTTAAGTATGGGGGTTTACGCAGTGCATTATATTAGATATCATTTTGGGATTCAACTGCGTTAAGTAAGTCATTCATGTATGACCATTACCATGAGAGGTAGTCGTAACAGACTAATTTCTCATGATTTTTGAATAGTTCACTTAGCACTCATTGCATCAGGTGATGCTCACAGGGGTGAAGAAGTGGGATTGAAACTAGTGAAATGAATCACATAGCATCAATCATCACTTCCGGGGCTTGCACCCGGTAACCAGGACTTCCCAGGAGGTCACCCATCCCAGAACTCGTCTGGCTCAAGCGCGCTTAACTATGGAGTTTTCCCCACAATTTGGACTTGTTTGAGACCATGAGAGGAAGAAGTTAACCTTGTCCTGTATTTACAAAGCATGACTTTTTAAATCCAAAATTAGAAAAATAAAAGTAAATGTGTCAAATTAAAAGAAAAAAAATTTCCAATCAAAATCACTCAAAAGTACTCAAGAATGAGGGTTGGGAGTGCATTTCACTGAACTAGTCAAATTCAGTTAAAAATTGAGAAATACCAATTTTCAGAAAATCGTTGCAGACAACTTAAAAAGAGTTTCAAAATTATGAAGGAGGTTTTTGTCAAATATTTATATACCTCTAGGTATATGCCCTTATGTTTTAAAAATTGCCTCTATAACGCTCGTGGTTGGTAGTTTTATAAACCCATTTTTATAGTTATAAGACAAATCTATAAAGTTACCAACTTCATGCAAAAGAAATTTGGACTTTGTTAAGACCATGAAAGGAAGAAACATATTATCTACAACTGTAAGCACTAGTAAATACCCAAGGTAGTACTTAGGCCTGCATTTTGGTCAACTAAGCGGGCAGTTCACATTTAGAAGGTAACCTTGTAGTGTATTTACACAGCAAGATCTTTTAAATCCAAGATTTAGAAAACTAAAAGTAAATGAATGTGTCAAATTAAAAGAAAAAACATTTCCTATCGAAATCACTCAAAAGTTCTCAAGAATGAGGGTTGGGCGTGCATTTTACTAAACTAGTCAAATTCAATTAAAAATTGAGGAATACCAATTTTGAAAACAATGTTGCAGACAACTTAGAGTTTCAAGATTCTAAAGGAGGTTTTTGTTTTATATATATATATATATATATATATATATATAGATATAGATATAGATATTTGCTCTTATGCTTTAAAAAATATGTCTATAAACCTTGTGGCTTGCATTTTTCTAAGCTCATTTTTTAGTTATAAGACAAATCTATAAAGTTATGGATTTCATGCAAATGTTATGAGACAAATATGGACTTGTTAGATCTTATACTTTTGTGATCCATATTGTAGATAAATATCTTTCAGATTAATCACATCATTAGGATTTGGTCGACTTTTCAAACCAACTAATGTGGTTCATCCTCAGGACAAGGTGAAAAAATCATACAATCTTTAAGAATAAATAGCAGAGATGCATCATTTCCCAAGGTCAGCCATTGAAAATCACATCAATAGGATTTGGTCGACGTTTCGAACCAACTAATGTGGTTCATCCTCAGGACAAGGTGAAAAAATCATACAATCTTTAAGAATAAATCGCAGGGATGCATCATTGCCCAAGGTCAGCCATTGAAAAACTGGCCATTGAAAAATAGTCGTTGGAGATTAGTTAAACAAGTAAATAGAAATTCTAAAATGTTAGAATGGAATTATTTGATATTCTAATTTTAGTTATAAAATTTTTAATATTCCAGATTTAGTTATAAATTAGTTGTTATCATAAATAATAGTAATATGTTGTTAAGAAAATTAGTAAGGGGGAAAGAATAAGTTCTCAATAAAATAGAGCATAGGAGATTATATAATAATAAATTTTTAAGGGGGTTATTAATAAAAATTAAAATATTTGTTCTATAATTTTAAATAATAATCAGGTTATAAGGTTAAGAGTGGTTAACAGCAGGTTTCAAAATATTCTAAAAGGATAGGAATTATTTATTATTATTAATTTAGTTATAAATTAGTATTTAGGAGTATGAGTAATATATTGTTAAGAATACTCCAAAAATTAATAATATGGTTAAGAATAACCTATAAATATCCATAACAACAGTTGTTGCAATATTATAAATAATATTAAATACTAATAAGGTTTAGATCAAAAATATTATATACTATAAAGAATAAGGTCAAGAGAAGTTAAGAGTCGGATTCAAAATATTATATGTTAATGAAGCAATCTAAAATATGGACTTGTTTAAGACCATGGGAGGAAGAAACATATTCTCTACAATTTAAAGAACTTAAAAATACCAAAGGATGGAACTCAAACTTGCATTTTGGTCAAGTAAGTGAGCATTTCACATTTAGAAGGTAGTCTTGTAGTGTATTTACACGGTAGGAGTTTTAAAATCCAAAATTAGAAAACTAAAAGTAAACAAATATGCAAAATTAAAAGAAAATTTATTTCATATCGAGATCACTAAAAAATACTCAAGAACTAGGGTTGGGCATGCATTTTATTGAACTAGTCAAATTGAGTTAAAAACTTAGGAATGTCAATTTTGAGAACATTCCTACAAACAACTTATAATGAGTTTAAAAATTACGAAGGAGTTTTATGTAAAATATATATATACCTCCAAATATATGCTATTATGTTTTTAAAAATGCCTCTATAAAGCTCATGGAAGGCATTTTTCCAAGCCCATTTTTATAGTTTTACTCTTTGGTTTTTTCATAACAACCATAGGATTTTAGCCATTCTTTTCAATTATGACAATGTTGCTTATAGTGTATGCGTTAGTAGATGAATAAAATGTATAGTATGATCAGTTTAAAGAGAGTGAATATCTAGACATCAATGGGAAAGGGATGTCTATAGATAATGAGGAAATTACCAGCTAAAATTCACCACAAAACATAGAGCAAGAATTCCCAGTGAAAAATTGTTAAACCCGAGGAATATTATTTGAATGCCAAAAAAACTTACCAATCTTTTAAATCAAATTTGATATCACTTATCCAATTCCTAATCCCAATTACAATTCAGATTTTAGTTTGAACAAGTAACTACAATCTATCCGAGGATAGCTTCAATGGTTTGTTTAGATGATTTGGCCTGTGAGCTTTAAAAGAGGGGAAGGAAAGTTTTCAGTCAATCCTTCAATGAAATTTTTGAAGTTACCTGCCATATGATAGATAGTGAATGATTGCAACATCAATCAAATTTCTTAATTTCAGGACCAAGTATTGGTTAATAACTATGCCTATTATCTCAATTAAATATATTTCTTATTGTCGTATTTTCTCTGCGAAGAGTGTGCCTAGTGGTAGATATTTATAGAAATTTTCAAATTCCTCTGGCTTAACTCAACATGGGTTAAGAAAATTGTTTGGATAACTCATGTTCAACCTATTTGTCAGGGAAAAACTACAGTTTCTCTGCAAGATGTGCCCAAAAATTCTCTTTGTTTGTCCACCTATGGCTAAATCTTGTTCTGTCAATTAATCAACATCACATTCCGAATAATAAAAAATAATACTTTTAAATCCTTGTCAAAAATCCTAGCTAATCAAATAAAGAAAATTTTGACAAGGAAAATATCTTTTGCAAATTTGTGATTAAGAAATAGGATACATGCCAATGTTGGCTAGAATGTTATGCTAGGATGGTTCATTATTGTACCTTCTGGTTCGGTCCATACCACTTGGCAAGAGTGTTGATCCCTCAAAACACTTGTTTTTTTTATGTTTCACCAATCACAAATTGATCCTCTAACTTGGCAAAGGATGTGGTTGTCTTCTTGACCCCAAGGGGTGGATCTTTGAGCTATAATAGATGCCCCCTAATGTATGAGGTCAAAAGAGAATCTAATGGCCGAAATACATTACAATAAGAATGGACCAGCGAGTAAGGCAAGAAGATATCTCACACAAGAGACCTTTAGAAACTCGAAAGTATAGTCATATACATAAATAAGTACATCCCTGAGGTAGGAATACACATACTCAGTATTGAGAGAATAGAGCATAGATGCCTAGACAACACACTGTGGAATGATGTCATTAAGGACTAGTCATGATAAAATGTAGATCTCTGGCAAAGTAGCTATCAGTAGGGCTGGGCACTGATGTGAGTGCCCCCAGTGATAGCCCTCAAAGTACATAATATATTCTCTAGTCACAACTTAGGGAATGAAATGATCATGGGTGAAGTAACCTCAATTCCCCAAGGTCTTCGACACACACCCCAATTGTATGACTCTACTACATGCGAATGAATGAGCTGATGTCTAACATACATGGAGGCTGTTTGATTACAAGGCATTGATGGATCTTGTTAACAGATGCAAGGGAGACCATCAATAATGAAATGGTTCACAAGGTACCCAATACATTCTACACAATGAAAATGAGAGAGTTGAAGTGGAGCACTCTGAAAAATCAGTCAACATGGACCAATTATGAAAACTCGATGAAAACCACAAGGAAACCTGCCACTAATGACTACAACCTCTAAGGTATTATATTGTTTCTAGATCTCAGATAAGGTATTGAAGTCAACAGGAAGAAAAAAATCGAAGGAGGGACTTAAGGTATCCCCCATCATTGACACAAAATTGACACCAATATAAGGTATTTGATGATAAGAAATGAAGAAGTGATGTAAAACTAACACAAGGATGGTTGACAAAAAAGGTATAATGATACGTGAAGATTGTTGACTCTTGACTAAGACTTCCATTGAACATGTAATGGCACGATACAATAGTGAACTTGGCAGTAGGGACTAAAAAATACTGACTAACAAGATGGTGACATAAGAGGCATCACCAAAGCCCATAGATTGAAAGGTTAACCAATTGAGTGAGATATTGACTCACGCAACAAAGTGACTTAACTCAAGGTGAAGGTGTGGTTCAAAATTATGACAAAAGCCAACTGTAAGAGTATGACTTGAACAAGTTCCATGTTCAAGGTTGACGTACAACTACCAAGACAAAGACATAATAGTAAAGAGATTCCCCCCACATTTTTGTATAGTATGTCAACCCCTTCATAGTTTAATGGGAAAAAAATAGAAGACAAGTAAGCACAATATGTTCCTTTTTTCAGAAGTTTATATCAAGGCCAAAAAAAAGATAAAATTACACTTGTGACCTTCTTGTGGATTAACGAACTTGAGAATGGAAAAGATACCACTCATCGATTTTCAATTTACTTAACGAGCAGGAAAAGATGGAAGGAACTTGACGTATTCATATAGGTTTTATGAGTATGAAAATATGGTAGCAAAAGAAGCTTGGATTTTCATGAGTTTAACAAGTCATGGAAAGGAGACCAAAATGGACTTGGCATTTTCATATAGATTTAACGAGCACAAAAATATTGGAAAAGGAGATCCAGATTTTCATTGTTTAACAAGCATGAAAAGGAGGCCAAAAGGAAGCTTATTCCAGATATATGCGTGGTATAACTGTATGCATCCTGTTCCGAGGGGTGATGATGGAACTGACTTAAGCAAAGAAGGAAGCAGAGGCAAAGTGTCTAGCAATGGAAATCCACTCATCATAGCGGTATCTCTGAAATATGATGGAAGGTTGAGAGATGGAGGTAAGGCTAATGCAGTGCTAAGAGGTCGAGTATAGCTGAAAATATGGTGAGTGAAATGAGTGAAATAATTGGTATAATAACATTTAGCAAGACATTAAGGATCATGAGAAAAGGCAACTGTAAAGAAACATGGTAAAAGTGTGGAGACCCCCTATAGGATGATAGCCAGAAATGATAGACAAAGAGAGGCATGAGGCTCGATTTTGTTGTCATGGTGGGATTACAACCTATAGATAACTATAGCAATGCCATGAAAATAGAAATTATGTGTTATTATAGAATTCCCATGGAGGGTAGGTTCTACCACATAAGTTACTATGTGCGAAAAGGAGTGGTTAATGTCACAACCTAATGTGTTGGACACTAAGGCAATCGAAACAGAGATGGAAAAGGCCAACAATGCAATCACAAGGTCGATGAATCCTAGTACTATATTCTATTTTCTTGGATATACCTCAGAGAAATGATGAAAAAGAATGACATCTCAGAAAACTTGTTCAATATCTAAGTCAAAATACCTTCATAGAATCGTTAGTAGCGAGAAATAATAAGGAAAACATGGAAGAATACTCCCAAGGATTAACAATTTGACAAAAGACACGTGATCAAAATTAAAAAGGATACATAATAGGTCCATGTTCCCAATATAAAAAAAGGATATTTTGACCAGGGCTGATTTTTTACTTCATTTGGAGAAAAAGTTGGAAAAAACCTTATTTTACCAACTCATATATTTTAGATCTCGAGAGCTACAAGCCACGAAACCGGATCATGTCACCACCAAGTTAGTCCTTATATCCTCGCATTTCATTTGATAGTGATTTTGATGAATTTCCTTGAATTTTTTGGATGTGGAAACCCCCTTGCCAAGCTCGAGTGCATTCAACGCTCTGTCTCAATAAGGGCATCTAGAGTAAGGTTGGTGGGAGATAAATTTGTAGACGAGTGGATGAAAACATATTTCTCTCCCATTGCCTAAAAGGTAGGTGGGAATATCCCTATAAAATAAGTGACAGACCTTCCCCTACGTAGCATCCTCTACACTTTGACTTGTGTGGCCAACACAACGAGTCCCCATCTGGCTTCTGAAATTCAAGTAGACATAGCAGTTGGATTTTTGGTTATGGAAGCATCATAGTATCATTCTTATTTGAGCAAGTATTAAGATACTATAAAGGTTAGGAGACATTATAGCCATTCAAGCATACAACGAGGATTAATTTGTATGGTTAGATATACATTTAATGTAGATTGATGATTATGCATATGCAGGAGTATCTTTTCATCATGATCCTAACATGATGCTTCCCCCTGGTGAGTACGGGGGTCCCATGGGTAAGCGGAATGTGTTTTTTAAAGTTTTTTGTTTTTTTGTTACAGTAGAGCATACTAATCATTAACATTCATGAATGACACATATGTCACATCATAGAGACGTGAAGGTGGATCTCTTATGATCAAAAAGTAATGAAAGTGCATTGAAACTTGGAGGGGTTTGCAATGGGAGTATCCTTGACCTCATTAGATGATATTCCAATACATATGAAATGCCACACTATTGGTTTTCCTAGCAAGATGGGACGTCTTCTTTGTCGAGTGGCCAAGATGGTAGTGTGTTATCGAATACACCATGACTCATATGATGAGTAGTGATAGGATTCCGATATGTACTTTCTGTGGGGAATTTTTCATATGGACATTAGTGCTAATGTAACTAGAATATGAGCATGGGCCTATGAGCCCAATTTTGACACTATACTGGTTTTTTATATTATGATGATGATGATGTATGTAAATTGGCTTCTATATATTTACATATGAGTTTCAATCTTTTTCTTATGGATGTATGAATGACATACAATGGTCACATGTTTTTTTTATTTAAGTACATGTGTGTTTATTTATCTTGATTATAACCATTCCAACACATAGTTATCCAATGAATCAACTAAATTATTAGAATTTCTAGGGACGTGTTGATAAATAATGTAATCAAATCAACGTTCAAGCAGACGTACCATTAAGAAATGATGAAATAATATAGGATTTCGAACATGATAGACATGATTTAGCTATGATACTATGATATGAGAATCCATATTAACCACCAATTGACAAAATCCTAGAGTTATGGCCTCAGTGAGGAGTTCAATGATGGCATGGTATTCCACAATATTGTTGGTGGTAGGACTAAGAAAGATTCCCCCTAAACTCAAAAGTTCGTCAATGGGTGTAAAGGGAACCCAAGCAGTGGAACCAATGTTTTGGGAACTATGGTTGGCGCCATCGGCATAGTTGACATAGATCAAAAAGGGTATGGGAATCTCTAAAAAAAGTATCAAACATAATAAGAAGGGAACCAAAACATGACACACATGTAGAAAAATTAAAAATAAAGCATATTGCATACATATGTATAGGGCACTATGCTTAGAAAACTAGACATATTATGGCCCTAAGAGAAACCCAACGGGGGCCTTCACAATGATGTACTCATCAAGATCGAGAGTCTTCAGTCAAGAATAAAGTCTGAAGTCTACCAAGACACAATGAACACCACTGTGTTTGATGATGGGAATGATGTTATAGACCTAGGTGGGGGATGCATGATACTAGCTCTTATGGCATGAATGTATGAGAAGTTGTGGATTGAGGCCAAGCATCACTTCATGGAAAGGTGGAAAAATTTTGTCGACAACCGGATACAGAGTGGTGTAAAGAGAAATCTGATCATGAGGGAAATCCACTCTGATCGCAAATTCATCCACAAACCCAAGATTCTAAGTGTTAATGGGAGTATGAGAAGAAAAGTACACAATATTCTAGTAAAAGAGCACATCATGGGTGGTAGCAGGATCTTGCACTCAATAGAAATTGTATAGATAATCAAAGGTGAGAAAGTCACCATTCCATAGTTTTGACCAAGGGGAAAACAATAAAGGATTAGATGGATCCTCCTAAGATAGATCAAATATCAAGATGTCTTCCTCGAGGTTGGAATAATAGGCATAGAAACAAGAATGAGTGATATGTGGATGGAAAGAATCAAATCCAACATTATGGAGGGGCTTGATGGGATGTTCGATGGGTAAAGGGGACTATCAAGAGTGAAAGAGAAAGGAGGAGCATTGAGTTTGACATCTTGGGAAGAACTCGATGCAGATTTAGGTGGTGTCATTTCACTAAACATGCTAAATTCCTCAAAAAAATGGTTGATCTCATGGTTGGTGGACCCATCGGAATCATATTCAGTGGAGGAAGAAGTAAGTTCAATAGCATGGGAAGAACTTGTGTCATGTTCGAAGACACAAGTTTCACTAAACACACAAAACTCTCAAAGATAAAAATATATCCAAGGATCAGTAGACCCATTCGAATCATATGAGATGGAGGTGATCATATTGATGGAATTGATAGGTTTTGACAGATCAGGAAGTAGGAGTGAGAATGTGTCCATTAAGGAAGAGTCTTTGAAAATACCTACCACAATACTCTCTACAAGAGTGGTGGAATTTCCTATAAAGGGGACTAGATGACTATCATGAAATCAAAGATCGAGCTTGCAAAATTCTAAGTGGTCGATAGTGACTATTTTAACCTCATGGGGAAACATCATGATAGATAACATTGATAACAGGATAGCAGGCATAACATAGAACTAACTTCACCCAAGTAGGAGGTTATAATCTAATGGTACATCAATGACCTCGAAATCAAAAAAGATAGTTTTCCTCCTAAATCAATGGGTAAAGCTAAAAATAACCCTTGAGGCTACAAGGTGTTCCCTTCATAGGCTTTCAAGGCTAATTTTGGTGTAGAGAAAGTGGCAGAACTAAGATATTTCCAGCACTTCAATGAAATTATACAAGTCGATGCCCCCTCGTCCAAAAATGTCCTATGAACACATTGCCCAAAACAATGGACCATTATTTGAAAGGCCAGATGATGTGGGAGACAATGTTTTCATAATGATGGATCAAAGGTTATAATGTTTTCTTTAGTGGATCCACCCTATCGATTGCAAATAACAGTGCCTTGTGTTATGTTGGGAAATGTTGCAACCCTTCTAATGAAGACATAGCTACTAGAGCTTGGGCCAGATCATCAACACTGTTATAATTAGGAGTGGCCTTCACATTGGGGTTTTGCATAGTATTCCGAAGGGAACCCTTAGGTGGGAGCGACATGATGTTCAATGATGGATTATCGAAATTAAGTTGACCATCAAGTGTAGGTTGGTTCATAGGCTCCGAGCTAAAAGAACTACTCTCATAATTATGAGCTCTCATTTGTAAATGGATGCTTGACTTAACGATAAAGATATCTTATGTTGAAGATGAGGCATTAGAAGAGTTTCCCCCGCTCCCCCCTTTCTAAAGTGGGAGATTATTTGCAACCATGTTTTGTTGATTGGCCATAAATGGATTTTTCAAGGAAGTTGGTTGACAAGCAGGTTGTTGTGAGAAATATCGATCAATCTCATCCATCCAGGGGCACTCATGAGTAAGAATATCATCCCCACAAATATTGTATGGAAAGTGATCCTTCTTCTTCTTATTCCCTTTTTTTCCACTCCCAATGTTGTCTTGAATTTGTGATGCCCCTTGTTCCTCAACTAAAGTTTTGGACATATTATTTTTCTTTTTCCCTCTTGGTTGCTAAGGATTCTTATTCAAGGTGGATTGAACAGAATTTACCTTAGACGTGGGAACAAAGGCATAAGGAGTTTGAGTAGTAGGATGATCAACTAGGGAACTAGAATATATGTTTCGTTGACGCATAATATAGGCTATTTGTTTGATTTTTCCAGATAAAATAGAGCCCACTACTCCATCTGCATGGGTTCTGGCTTTCTGAGTTGAAGAACCTGTTAGCTCTGCTACATACTTCAGCCTTTGGGAGGATCAAATATCAGCTTGGTCACATGTTTATGCTCAGAAAAGACAGATTGCAGCGGTCTTCTCTTCCTTTTCCTTCATGACCATTATACTCTTAATAATAATCCCGCTATTTCCGTTTTCTTCCCTTTGCGGTGCTATTTGATCGCTATTGCACATTTTCCCGCTGCCTCCTATCGCCCCTTGTCTTCCGCCCCTGCGATATTGCGATGTGATCAAATTTCTCTTGCATATCGCAGCCATGCGTGTTAAATCTCCATCCTCATCTTCTGCGATGCGATGTAGCGTGGCAATGCGATGCGATATGATCGCTATCGCAAATCGCAGCTATCTGTGTCGTAAAGTTTCACCGTGTCTTTTTCCGATCCTGATTTTGCGATGCGATCTGATCGCAAATCGCCCAATCCGACAGTTGTATCAAGGCTTCCCCCTTATGTCTTCCGCCGATGCGATATCAGGTGCTGGACCCGATATGACTCGCTACTTCTTTGTATAAAATCTCATGTCCGCTTGTCCGCCTCTGATTGTATATTTGCCATATTTCATAGCTTTCACCGCAAGACAATCTCCGCCATCCATCTTCGCCTTCCAACGGCTAATAGCTACAACCGGCCCATCGTCCATTTTCAATGCCATATTCGTATTTTAGCAGCCCTTTGCACCCGAAGAAGGAAGACACCTGTGATCCAATTACTCTCTGCAGTTAATATTTCAGCTACCACATTCAAGAGCAGAATGGCCCAAGGACAGAAGGACGACCTCGAGCAGTGAAAAGCATTTATCAGGCATGAAATTTCATCCACGTTTTACTTGATCTGCCCGAGCAGGACTGCAGAGCGCCAGAAAGAGTAAATTTTTCCCATAAAAAACAATCAGAATGTATCAACGCCCATAACATTTTGTAAATGTGGTTGGTGATCCATTAAGACACCTCCACGCATACCCTAGCAGAGATTTTTGTAAACAAACTCTATATATACTGAGAAAAACAATGTAATCAGTTTGATGAGTGTTAGCTGAGTGTGAGTTTGCTGTGAGTTTCAACTTCTGGAGACTGTAACTGCTATGTGACCTGCAGCGTCTGGTCTTCATTTCCAACCAATACAAGCTTCTTTTGTTGTTACTTGCTCACTTTTCACTTCTTCTATGTTCTAGGTTGTGCCTGCTTTGCATGTATTTCATGGTCTGTGAATGTTTAGCATCAGAGGGGCTGTCATCCCGCCTCTGTGTTAGAATTTAGTTGTATCATCGAAATTGCTTGCAGGTGTCTGTTGTTTTAATACCAGAGAGCTGTCATCCTGTCTGTGTATTAGATAATAGATTTACAGACCTCCTAACTGGTTGCAGCCGGCCATCACAGTGTCCTGTGCATCTGCTGGTGTGGTCAGTCTTCTCCATCATCACCTTATCCTTAATCTGTGAGTAATTGGTGGTTAAAAGCCTTGTAATTTGGGGGTGTTCACCCATGTCTGTGGTTAATCATAGTAGGAGTGG